>CALNHX010001270.1:0-238555 GCA_940337035.1 Agriotes lineatus
AAATGCATGCCAGAAACTGAGCATATTAATGTGTTATTAGGGGAAACAAAAAAAACACCGTTTGGGTCTGAGAGACCCAACCCGTGAAATAGTGTAATTCTGAATCCACCCGTCAACCGGAAGGTTATAAGACTGGCTGTAAATGTTCTAATAAGTTTATGGTGGAATTTCAAAACCATATAGTATTTATTGTGTGAGTTTTACCTAGCCACATAGTTAATAATTAATCATTTGAAAAGCAGCCTGACTTTTGCTGGTATGTTTGTCTGCGGTAGAGACAAGATCAAGGGCTGTTAGTATAGGAGAGACAAGACGCGGAGTACGTCATGCCATCTACCAGAGATATCCTGGGTTTAATCAGCTTCGATAGCGATAATACGATAGCTACTAAAAACACAGATAAAATTACTCCATTCTTGGATGCAATAAGAGACGCTTGTCTGAAAATACCTCTCGAAGAAAATGTTCTTGCGACGAATATATCGTACCCTTCAAAGGCCGCATATCGTTGAAAACGTACAATTCAAAAAATCGCGTAAGTGGGGGTACAAGTGGTGGGTTGTCCGGGGTGAGTAGGTTTGGTTACAATTTCGAGTTATTTTCCTCAAAATCGAATATCTATATGCTTCTGAATAAACCAGACGACTAGGGGCCGCCAGTAATGTGATTGTTCGTATGTGTAGGGCAGTTCCTATAAAAATCACAAGGTGTATTTCGATAACTATTTTACTGGGGTTCCGTTATTGGTATATCTAAAAAAGCAGGGAATAGAAAGCATATAGGAACTGCAAGGTCTAATCGTTTACCAGGATGCACATTTCCTTCTGAAAAAGATAAAAAGTTGAAGAGAAGAGGGACGATAACTGAACAGGTTACTCTTGGCTACTGTATAGAAGAATCCAAATGCAAATAGAAAATCCAGACGAGATGCCGTTACTTGAACTAAGAGAGGAAGGCCATGATCTTTAGAACCTCCAAAATCTAGGCGGTGTATCCAACCACGTCCAGCTAACGAAGTGAGACAAGACACCTCGATCACTGCCAGAGTGGACAGAAGATAGGCAAACGTGTAAGAAGGCAGAATGCAAACCAAAGAGCATAGTGAAATGTAGAAAGTAAAGGAAAAAGCAGAGTGAAATGTAGAAAATGCAAAGTACATTTGTGTTTTTATTCTAAAGCGAATTGTTTTGAAAGCTTCCACAAGTAATATCTAATTAGAATAATAATAAATCATGTTTGTTTATAAAAAAAAATCTTTTTGTATATTGATTTAAAAAATGGTAGCTATAAACAATAAAAAAAAATATAAACAGCTGTATTATTGGTTTACAATTAATTTTGGTATAGTGTGTTATATTGATTTTGTTCATAATATTCCCAAATGGGAACAATTCTTATTTTTATAAAAGCAGTATTTTTAATTTTTTAAAATATTATGTAGCAGTAATATTTTCAATATACAGACATTTCTTTATTGAAAACTCTCTATTGCATCACATATTTAAAATAAATGCATGCAAAAGAGGGTTAACCTATTCAATTTGACAGTCACTCCCGATTTCCGATTATGGGGCATGCAGTGTATAATTTGCACACCGGATTTATATTATACTGAGCAGAAATTGAATTTAATAACAGATTGTTTTTGTAATACTTGTAGAATTACCATTGCGAGCACCTGTGGGTTTCGACAATATACAGGGTGCCCCAAAAAGAATGGGACGCCCATTAGTAATACATTCTTGACGTTATAATAAATTGATTAAACCTATACCTTAGTACAAAGTCCCTTCAGTCAGAAGTTAATAGGGCTTTGAAGTTCAATTTTTTATTTTTTCGTTAATTTCCACAAATGTAGAGATATCGACTTGGATTAGACATGCTTACTATGTTCTGCACTAATAAAAAAAATTCATAAACTAGATTTGACTCTAAGAGGCACTTTATCTATCTTTTAAAACTTTTTTTAGCTCTAATTTCGTTGTGTATAACATTTTAAAAAATGTTAGGTTATTATCTAAAAGAGAATTAAAATGCACAAAAATAATGTACGCTTAGTTCTTAAGCCTAAAACTGTTTACCTTAAAATTCCCATCAAGTAGCCATCACTACAAAAACAATGGGTAGTGGTTGCCTTTTAGTAAACAACAATGGTAAAGCAGTTAATAGCATTGGTGACAGAAGTGTTTTCTTACGCGTTTACGAAAATGCCGTGGCATAACGAATTCTCTAATGCTGAAATGAGAGATATGGTTTACAGGTTTTTGTGGTCGTGCCGCGGCAAGGGGATACTTGCAGTTATATCTAAACAGAAGACAGCGACATCACAAGCTTTTCAAAAACGTTTATGACCGATTAGGAGAAACTGACTAATTTCGAACAAAGCGTCACAATGGACGCCCAAAATCAATAACTGTAGACCAGGAAAATGAAATTTTAGCTCATGTGACGGATAATCCACGGATAAGCACACGTCGTTTAGCTGGAGCTGCCGCGATAAGCAACAATTCGGTCCACAGAATTTTACGAAAAAGAAACTATTTCCGTATCACTTCACTCCTGTACAAATTTATTACCAAATGATCTTCCAACTAGATTGCAGTTTTCCCAGTTTCTTCTTAACAAGTATAATGCAGACCACACGTTTCTGAAGAAGGTGCTGTTTACCGATGAGGCTACTTTTACCCGCCGTGGAGTTTTTAACTGGGAAATAGCCATTCGTGGGAAATTGAGCATTCATACTTATCAAGGGAGAAACATTTCCAAAATGAATTTTCTATCAATGTTTGGTGTGGTATCATCGGAAACTGTTTAATAGGTCCTTTCGAACTTCCATCTAGGCTCAATGGCGATATGTATTTAAACTTTTTGGAAAATAACCTGGAAGAACTCTTAGAAAACGTATCTTTGGATTTAAGACAAAATTATTGGTTTCTGCAGCACGGACTACCACCACATTTTCAAAATGTAGTGCGTGACCATTTAAATCGACGTTTTCCACACCGCTAAATTGGTCACGGCAGCGAATTTCCGTGGCCTGCGTGGTGGCCAGTCCGGACCTTAACCATCTTGATTTTTACTTCTGGAGACACATGAAATCGATAGTTTATAAAGACCCGATTAAGACCCGTGACGAGTTGCAGCTAAAAATCCAGGAAGTTGCTAATATTATTAGAAATAATCAAGAATCAACCTTATTTCAAGTTCGAAGATCTTTAATAAAACGTCTAAGAAAATACATTGAGCTAAATGATGAACATTTTGAAAATGCATTAAATTAATTGTTTGTTTGTTAATTAATTGTTGTTTAACAATGTGTATTAAATAAAATAATATATTTTGGCATAATTTGTTTTTCTGACTATGGCAATTATTAAGTAATTGCAGGCCTTGATGACAACCCAAAACTTTGATAGGACTTTTAAGGCAAACGGTTGTTTTTACGCTCATGAATTAAGAGCAGCTTATTTTTATAATTTTTCAGACTTTCGGCTTGGATGACAACCAGATGAAGCAGGTATCGGACTTCATGGGGTATTCCAGAACCTTCCCGAACAGATAAATTAAATCACGAAAATTATACGTTTCCTGTTTGTGGCTAAAGATTAATTAAGATCTATTCGCACACAAAGGAAAGTCGTTCGATGCTCTTTCCTAATGATGGAGGAGTTTCATTATGTTATTCAACAGATTGATGTTCCTGCGGGAGAGTTTCGTCAGAACGACTTTGAATGGCAACCCAGCTATTCCGCTTCACACGACCAGCCTGAAGACGAGCCTTTTAATTCAACTTAATTGGCTAAAGACTACGTTGAAACTCCAAAACCATCAACTTTCACATCGTCATATCAAACAGGTAATTATCATTTTCACTGTGTGAACAAGATAATTTAGTTACAATTCAGTTGACCGGTTAAACTTGTCAGCTTTGTCACACCCCTTTAGGCTATGTATTCAGTCACACTGTCAATTTAAATAAAAAATGGCTTAATTAAAGGATATGAAGTTAGAGCTTTAAAATATTACGATATTCTTATTAGTTGTTTGAGAGTATGAATCTTTAATTTCAAAAAACGTTTCTGCCGTACTCGACAGTGAACTGTATATTACAGATTTATAAATCAGCTAAATGGTTTATTCATTTCAAAACTGATCTTTATTTTTGTTCATGTAATTGTAGAGAGATCAAATATGAATTAATAATACCTGCTCTGAACTATTTTTCGTTGATTGAAAAATAAATTTCATGAATGTAATCAACCGATAACTTCAAATTGGCAGATTGTCGAGTATTTTTCAATAATCGACAAACTGGAATGAAATCTTAGATTGCTGCGATTAAGTTCATTTTTATCTTTGTACAATTAGACAGATTATACCACTCCCTCTAACATCAACCAATGAAAAACGGCAAAATGCATAGCTACGCATGTACTAACTTTTGATAATGTACATAGCAACTGACAATCACATACCTTCCTGATTAATAGGTGATAATCACAGCCTTCACAAACATCACGTTACCTGCTGTCAGTACAATTGTCGTTACAACCACATTTACTGTACTTTTAATATTTAAAATACACTATTCAAACGTTGTTTATTGACTCGTGATATAATCTAGCCGAATGCAACTCGTGTCTTCTTGATTATCAAATCATTTCTGTTTTCACTCGATATATTGTTTTAGGCAATCACGCTCGTCCTTATAATGAAGAAACCACCAGTTACATTATATATGATAATCAAAAATTTAGAAAATGTATGAAATTATGCAATTAACAACTACAATTTATTTTTTTTTCTACTTCTAAGATTGAAGTTAGTTTATTCCACTTTAGTGCCTCATTTTCTCAAGATGTTTTCCTCCCTACCGACTAAAATGAGCATGTTTCTATAACGTTTTTGTTGTATAAATAAGTCAAAAAGGATTCCCAGATTTTATGTTGGTTTTATACTGTTTGAGGCGTTCGGGGTTAGGTTAGGTTAGGTAGATGATTATTTATTTTTCAATGGTGGTGGGCTAGTAAATAGATTAGGAACGGGTTTTTTAATAAAAGAATCAATGAAAAACAGTATAATAGACTATAAAGTAGTAAATGATAGATTAAGTTATATGCGATTGAGAGGAGCCTACAGAAAGATTAGTGTAATAAATGTTCATGCTCCTACAGAAGAAACGGAGGAAGATAAGAAATTAGAGTTCTACGAAGAGTTGCAGGAGCTATACTCAAACATCCCAAGTTTTGATTTTAAAATGATAATAGGTGATATGAATGCTAAAGTGGGAAAGGAGGAGAGAAATAAAAAAATAGCCGGGGAAGAAAGCTTACACGAAACAACCAACAAAAACGGACAATACATGATAAATTTTGCTGCAAATAATAATTTGATAGTAAAAACTACAATGTTAAGACGGAAGAATATTCACAAAGCTACATGGATAAGCCCAGACGGCAGAACACGAAATCAGATAGACCACCTACTGATCGAGAAGATCCATTCTAGCCTGGTCCAAAACGCACGAACATATAGAGGCGCAGATATAAACTCTGACCACCTACTACTACTAGCAAAAGTTACACAAGAAATTCCAAATCTAAATAAACAAAAAAGTCAAACTCAAAATAAAAAATGGAACATCGAGGCTTTAAAAGATGAAGGAACTAGAAAAGAATATATCCAGGCAGTAGAAAGAGGCACAAAGGACATAAATGATCATATACCTATAGATAAGAAATGGGATTTAATTAAAAAGTCAATTGAACATGGAGCAAATAAATTAGGAAATATAAAACGAACAAAGATAAAGCCTTGGTTCGACGCCGAGTGCAAAAAGCTTATAGAAGAAAAACAGAAAGTGAGACAGCTAATGCTTCAGAAGCAAACCGAGATAACAAAGGCCAGGTACATTGAAGCAAGAAGAAAAGTAAAGGCAACATGTAGGAAAAAGAAAAGGGAAATGTTAGAAAAGAAAGTAGAGGAATTGCAAAATAACTTTAATGAGAAAAGAACAAAGGAATTATACAGAATATTAAAGCAAGAAAAGCAAGGTTTCCAGCAACCACAACTTTACTTTAAAAATGACCAGGGAATGATGGTATTTGAAAATGCAGAAATTTTAGAAATGTGGGCAGCACACTTTAAAAAAATCCTTACATGCCAAAATAATAATCAGATTGGAGAGGAATGGTTTCAAGAAGACGAAAGAAAGTTGAGAGAACCAACAATGCAAGAAATAGAAGAGATAATGTCAAAAATGAAAAATAATAAAAGTCCCGGTGCTGATGGATTTCAAATCGAACTGTTCAAAGTAGCAAATGCAAGTCTGCTAGAAAAAGTGCATTCACTTATCTTAGAAATATGGCAAAAGAAGTGCATGCCTACTGAGTGGTCATTAGCAATAATTCATCCAGTGTACAAAAAAGGAAGTAAGCATAGGCAAGAAAACTATAGGCCAATATCCCTGCTGAATGTGATCTATAAAGTGTTGGCAAATTTAATCAAAACAAGATTACAAGAGGAAAGTGAACTAAAAATAGGCCAATATCAGGCCGGTTTTAAGAGTGGTAAATCAGTTGTTGACCATATATTTGCAATAAAACAAATACAGGAGAAATGTGACAGAAAAAAGATACAAGTGCATTGTTTATTCTTAGACCTTAAGCAGGCCTACGACAGATTAAATAGAACAGCAATATATGAGGCGATGAGATATCTAAGGTTACCTGAAGAATTAATAAAGCTAGTGAGAATGACGTTGGAAAATACTGTTAATAAAATACGTTTTGGTGGAGCTCTATCTAAAGAATTTTATAGTAATATGGGTCTAAAGCAGGGCGATCCGACATCAACTTTCCTATTCAATATTTCACTTGAGATGGTTCTAAGAAAAAGCAAAATAAGATTAGAAAATAACATATTCCAGCACTCATATCAATGTCTAGCTTATGCGGACGATTTAGTTCTCTTATCAAGGACAAGAGAAGAACTAAAAATAATGATGGGAAAATTAGAGAAGCAATTACTGGATGTAGGTTTGGAAATTAATCAAGGCAAGTCTAAATATCTAGTTTTAGGAAAACAGAAACAGGAAGCTGCACTATTGTGGAAGAGTCAAAATGGTGGAAAAACATATAATTTTGAGTGGGTTAATAGTGTGGTTTACCTAGGTGTTGAAATCAATAGTGATGGGAATAACAATAATGAAATAGATAGGAGAATCGCAGCAGGATCAAGGTGTCTCGGTAAATATAGAAATTTATTTCGTGAAAAACAATTAACACAAGCAGCAAAGGTGAAAATCTATCATAAGACCAACAGTTACATATGCTAGTGAAGTTTGGGTACCAACGCAACAGTGTGTAAATAAACTGGAAATATGGGAACGGAAAATACTCCGAACGATATTTAAAGGTGTTAAAGAAGAAGGTAGATGGAGAAGAAGGACGAACGCAGAACTGGCAGAACTATTTAATGACGCAGGAATAAAAAACGTAATCGATCAGAACAGACTACGGTGGCTCGGTCATATAATAAGGTTACCGAACGACCAATTAACGAAGAAAATGTATAACTTGCAGTGGGGAGGACGAAATAGAAGAGGCAGACCTAAGAAAACTTGGTGGGAACTTGTGGAAGAAGATCTACGTAACTATGGAATTGAAAATTGGCAAACACTTGCATATAACAAAAAAGAATGGAGGAAGAGGATTCAAGCCATGGGCCTTCAGGCCTGAAGTGCTGTTTTATATATTTATACTGTTTGAGGCTTTCGGGGTTACTCGAATTATTCTTCTTAACATAGAATTTCGGATTAGACCGCGTAGTATTTGTAGATGAACACCCAGCATTATCTGGCTTAATGTGCCTGGCACCTTGTAAACTCGAGCAAAAACCCGCGCGATGGCCATGCTCTTTGGTGGATCGTGTTGTTCGAGTATCTTGAAAACGAGGATAGTGGGCAGATTTGGCCTTTTTTGCTGTTTGTGCATCCATATTCACTAACGTTTCGTAAGATCTTGCAGCTTGCATCATCAGAGTGAAAGTCGCACTATGAACTGAAGGTCGGCGTGGAGCTATTTTTAGTCCTTTGTGCCAGGCGCGCGGAGTAGCGTAACGTTGATTGGTTGTTCGAGTGCAACGTAATTCGTTGTAATGCTTTAGATGTGTAGATCGTGTATCACAGGAGTCCACGTTTTACTAAGCTTAAAGCCATCTTCCCTGTTTATATTATTTGGATGTTTTTCTATTTCTATGGCTTCACGTATCAGTAGCGAGGTATTCTGGCAAGTACTCTGGCGTGCTCAAACTCTAAAGTGTGCCCAATTGTAAACGTATGCTCAGCTACGGCTGATTTTGTGATGCGTTTGTGTTAGCAATCGCCTTAATGTTCTTGAGGTCTTAGATCAACGGACTGGTCGTTCCGTCCAATGTAACTCGAGCCGCAACAACAAGGAATGCAATATACGCCAGCGGTTTTTAAACACGGAATTTTGTCTTTTACCGATCTAAAGCCGTTACCCAAAGTTTCCTTGCTCCTGAACACAGTTTCGATGTTACATCGTTTCAGGACAAGTCCTCTCTTATCAGTCGAGCCTTTAACTTAAGGTAGAAATGCTAAGCCTTCAAGAGGTGGGGATTCTTTTTTAGCCTTTTGTGTCATAGCCTTTTCGTATGGCGGTAGTAGTGTATCCGTTCTTTTGTAAAGAGTCAAACAGATGTAGCTTTTCGCTCTGTAACTTTTCTGCAACTAAGATACGTACGGCTCTTGTTGCCACAGCCTGGAGAACTGTTGCTTTTTGCATTGGATGATGATGTGAGTTATCATTTAGATATCTGTCCGTGTATGTTGGTTTCTTTCTTAATACTGTTTTTTTGTATCAACTTGAGTTGCGGAACAATAGCGTATACACCTCAGAAAGAATGACTCATTTAGAATGTACAACTTGTTATATTATTCTGGGCTCCCGCCACATTGTATTAAATTTCACTGAATGCTGCCCTGTATCCCGAGCTTGCAATCGGACTTATTGGGCAAACTAAAAATGCTCGCGGCCTACGGAATTCTTTCCGTCAGCACTTCGGTGTAGTGCGCTAATTGCTTTATTTATCTCGACATACTGGCGTCAACGGCAAAGAATTGGTGGTAAAAGAAACAAGTATCGTCTTGTATAGTAAATGGCTTTGTGTCGCAACCCTGGCAGCGATAGGCCAAAAATTCTGGGAACCTATACGCACTACTCTGTATGATATATATGAAGCGAATAAATTCTGAATAATCCCCTTGTCCCACGCAACAATGGAACTAGGTTTTAAATTTTAATCGTGTTTTTCAATAACTCAACGCTGCCCTTCGGGGAGGCTACCTTGATAATTCGATCCTCTGGGACTCGCTGCGACATCAAAAATTCATTCCAGAATGTTCGAGGCCCCTTTCGTTTGTTTATAGCACTCACAGTAACGCTTCTTTGTTTCACAACATTTCAAAAAGTGGAGCAATAATGAAAGGGAGAATTTCCATCAACGGTTGCAAAAGAGAGATGCTTTCCCGGGGAACGGGGAACACATTTTGTGGTCTTCACGAGGCGATTAAGTTTTTAAGTCAGTTCTGCTCCAGCCCTAAGAGCAGCAAACTCGTGAAAGTCAAAGAGCCGGTGCAGCGAACGTTTTGCGATTAATTAGGCCGGCGGCAATATCAGGCAACGCGTCTTAATTTATTTGTTTACTTCTGCCTTAAGTTTTATGGAGAAGTGATTTCTGCCTAGTTGCACATCCCTTTGAAGACGCCCTCGTTAAGCCTTAAGGAATCTCCGCATTGTGTGTGTGAAACCTCTGCATTATGCAAATCACGTATTAACGCCGCGCCTAAATTAAATATTCTGCTCGCTGCGGGATACCGGCTTTCTGTTATTTTGGGGGCCGCCGCTGGCTACCGTTCTTATTCAATCACCCTTTTTGGCCGCCCGTTCCGAGACGAGCTTCTGCACAATCCTTTCGTCCTTGTCTTGGGGGACTCGTAACACCTCTGCAGCACCCCACCAAGCTTCTCCGAGGCTGGGTTCATAGAAGACACCAACAACATGCTTCCAGCTAAAAGGTAAAATATTCTGTACTTTTGTTGCGCATAATTTAAGTGACCCAGTGAAGTGACAGAAAAGCGTCGCGGTCTGTATTACTTTAGTTGATGAACACTGCGTACGTCAATTTTATTTGATTGTTATGCACAACGGGTTTACTCCTGTTTTTGTGTGTTGCTTGTAACTTAATGTAGATGCTAAGGTAACTTTTTCCTGGGGTCCCCAATATTTCACGTAGGATGTACCTTTTGTAATAAATTTGAATCCACCTCCGGGTGATTTCTAAAATGTGAACTTTCTTGTAACCTTAATTAATTAAATAATAAACTTGTTAAAGCCAGTTTATTCATTCAGTGAATTTTGCACCTTTCCTTGGGTCTTAAACCAGCTTAGTATGGCAAAGGCCAGGTGTAATTAAAGTGTAAAGCTGAAAGCATGCCCTTTCAGCCGCAAGATTTGGACTAGTGTCAGTTTTCTTTTGTTGATCTAGGAGGGTGGCCAATTAAGGTAAGCCATTTGTTTCACGGCCACCATGTGTGCTTGGACCTGAAGACTCGGAGGAGGCTTGGTGAACAACGCTAAGGTGCATAGCGGCGAACCTGGGGGGACCGCCTCCTAGGCTGCGTGACTCTTCTTGCTTTAGCCACGCTAGCAATCCTTCTTAGAAGTAAGTGGCGTCCTGGGAATTATTTTGAGTAGAGTATAGGGTAAGTGCCGATGGTTTTAACTGAGTTTTCGAATCACGCCTTCTCGGCTAAGCTAAACCGTGGGTAACAGGAGCGCCGTCATCTGCTCCGACACATTTAAGATCTGTGTTTTGTAAAAGCCGGCGAACCCTTTACTCTTTCCCCGATTTTGACAGTGCTTGTGATCGATGTCGATTCAAGCAATTAATCCTGTAACAAACTTATAATACACTATGTACAATCAAAGTCTAATGTATTCTGTCATTGCAGATATTGTTAAGACCCATGAGAAACTTCTAGTTCGGAGACCGGCTTGTTGATCCTCTGCATCTAAAGCGTCTATATTTCCACGATTACGAAGACGATACCCGAACACGATGGAGCACACGTTGTCACCAAAGGTCAAAACACGACAGTTGGAGCGCCAGTGAGGTGGCGTTCATGAAAAAAACGTTTGCGTAGTTTTTAAATGCCCATCAAAAGGTGCTGGACCCTCAGCTCCTAAACGGGTGCTGGAAGAAAATCCACAAATATTCGACAGTTGCCGCAACAGATTAAGCTTGTATTCGTGAATACAGTACTGTAGGGTGAAAGGATACTAGGTGTTTTGCATTTGAGCGTACTGATAAGTGTTGTTTTTTATGCTTGAGATATTTTTTAATTATTTATTTTAATTTTGTACTGCTCTGTTAATGTTGATGTCTATTAAATTTATTTACCTCACAATTGAACAGTTTTTTTGTTATATATGTTTATATTAAAGAATCCGCGTAGCGCAGTTGGGTAGCCGCTAGGCTTGCATTAAGCAAGTCCTCGGTTCGCATCCCGCGGGTGTCGGAATTTTTCCGTAGCCTTGACGATTGGAATCGGGCTCGGTGACACTATTTACCGTTGGACACCAAATTAACTGTGCTCTATTCAGAACCACAGACCTAAGAAATAGAATAACAAGGTCAACACATCACAAAGAGACACACCGCACACAATGGTTGCTGCGCAAGTACAAAAAGGCGCGTTCCAACGCTGTATCTCAAATTCGGGGCAAGTTGAGCATTGTACCGCCAGATGCAAGCGCATGAAGCACCAGCCTCCACACCGCAAGGTAAATGAGGTTATCGATAATACAATACATGTTAAATTGATGGCTGTTAAGTTGTCACCTACGGCATACAGGAGAGGCGGCCTAACCTCTACAGCTCTAGGTTTAATATATTTGTCATGAGGGGAACTTTGTCAATATGGATGTCAGGAGAGTGGAAACAATTTCGCCTTTTTTTCAGTGTCACATGAGTATATGTAAGATATGAGAGGAACTGTAGACTTCCTTGTTACCGCCTACACCGTTTCCAAATCTACAAACACGATTTGTACCAAGTACAACTAGCACGGGGACCTAGGTAGAAAATGCCCTACCTTGACCATTTTAATATGCAATTATATGATGTGCAAGGCTGCGGTAACTTGTTTATACTTCATTTGATTCAAACACCAAACACATGTTTTCTAGTGGTAATTATAAACGAATAATTTTTTACTTCTTTTTCGTAAAGTATATGCACATTTTGATTAAAATAAATTATAGTAAAAAAGCTTACATTCTAAAATTGCAGTCAACGTAATTTTGGTATCATACATGACTTCAGACCATTAAACGTTGAGTAATTTTTCTATATAGCATTTTGCTAGAGAATCCACAATTCTTGTGATAAATTGATTTCTGAAATTATTTTATTAACTGACCCATCTAAAAACACTAATTTAAAAAATTCATTTCTATTTGACAACATTAGTACAATGATGAACACATTTATTGGTATGAGCTGTACTTGTTTAGTTAATCTGCCATGAACGGTTCATGTAAGGTTTAATTGTAAGTAGGTGTTCTATCGTCTGCGGCAATAAAAAGCGTACCTTACCTTACTAGCTTTGGAACATCTCAAACGTAAAAATTCCTTCAACCCTCTATATAACAGATACATATATCCCCTATAGGACAGTTTATCAACACCTTTATTGGACTGTATAACTTCTATGTTACCAATAATAAGTACACCCAAGGAATGAATTGCAACAACTTGCCCTATTTTTATTTTCCTCCAGATATTCTAGGAAAAGATTTAGTGAGATCCCAGTAGAATCCCGGTTACCTGCTTTAAGAATGGTCCGAAACTGTAGATGGCCCAGATGAGTCCGGAAACAGCTTATGGCACTACACACGTTATTAAAGGATCTTGTGGCCATTTCTGTCATTAACGGATTTACTGTCCTGTCTGCTTCGAAGTATTGTAAAATTCAAGGTTAATATCTCATACATCCTCCCGATGGTATCTCCACCTTCACGAAGACAATTTTGCCGGGTGGTGAGGCTTGTGTGCTTCAAGGATTCTAAAAGCTATGCCAGCGGTAGCCTAGCTACTGGTAGGGTCTCCCTTGCTGAAAAAGTTTTGGATGAGAAGCCACACGAAGAGAGATACCCTGGTCTTCCAGGTTGGGGGTTGGGCTTAGGCCAGTACGTCATGTCCCGTAAAAAAATTTTAAAATACTAAAATCCTTAATACAAAGCCTCGGATGGCAACGGAAGGGCCAAATAGAAGACGACAGAGGATACGAAAAAGGATTATGCATATAGCGACTTGGAATGTTCTGGGAACCAGAAATAAAATGGAAGAAGTCATAAAAGAAAACAAAAAAAGAAAGTTTTTGGAATAACAGAAATAGGATTATATATTCATATATTTAGTGGAGTAGCTAAGGAAAAAATATCTAGTAAAGGAGTGTCAATTATTATACAAAATAATCTGAAAATAGTACATTGTGTATCTAGGACGAAATGCCGAGCCCAACAACACAGGAGTCTGGGAATGTTGCTTTTTGTCCAAGATACACATACTATTTTTCAGCCGATCGATACGAGTAATTAAAAAAAATCGGAAATAGTACTTGAATATTCCCTGCCTAGGACGGCAATATTATTCCTGTGCAGTTTTATTTTATTCCTATACAGTGTTATTGTAAATTACTTAGCAACGCCTGATATAATGGAATGTTTGACTTTGCTCAACAAAATTTTATCAATAATGTATCAATTCTAGTACGATTGGCGGAAAACTAAATATATGAACTTTAAATGGAACAAAGAACAATCTGGCATTAGAGAATAACTTAGAAATTGAGATACGCAATGAATACAAGTATCTGGGTGTAACAAGCACAGATGATGGAAGGCTTGATACGGAAATAAAACACAGAAATATGCAAGGTAGACAGACAATATCAAGATTGAACTCAGTATTCTGGGACAAAACGATCACCAAAAAGAAAAAATCATACATATAACAAGAGATCAATAAAAAAACCAATTAGGGTAGGCTGTGATATTTGTTATACGTTTGGCAGTACTGAAGTGTATTGTCAGTCTATGTCAAATTCGAGATTAGTAGGTTAGGTTTTCTTTGTTGTTTGACACAGATTGACGTAAAACTTAACCTGCAAATCTCGAATTTGACATAGACTGACAATACACTTGAGTACTGCCAAACGTATAACACATATCACAGCCTACGCTAATTGGTTTTTTTATTGATCTCTTGTTATAATACTATAGTAAAAACGATAACAATATACGGATGTGAAGTATGGCAATTAACTGAAAGAAATAAGAGAAAATTGTTGGCAACCGAAATTTATTTCTGGCGAAGATCGGCCGGGATTTCTAGATTGGATCATATCCGAAACGTTAGGATAAGAGAAATAATGGAGCATACTTGACGATATAAGAACAAAACAGTTGATATGGTATGGTCACGTGCAGAGGATGAGAGACGAAAGACTTCCAAAAAAGATCCTAGAATGGAAACCTCCAGGTAAACGAAAACGAGGAAGACCACGGCGTAGCTGGGAAGAGGACATAAATGAAGCAATGGAAGAATGAAACATAGAAGAAAGATGGAAAAGGGAAATCGGAAGACGACGACAATCGTTATGGACCTATCAATTACTAATAATAAATAAAAAGTAATATCTCATACATGATTCATTTACGGACACGATTTTATTATATTCATAGCAAATTGTTAGCAGTTTTGTACAGCCCTTTAACATATTTACAATATATAAATGGTCAAAGTCTGCAGTAAATTATCACATAATTGCAGTAATGAAATTATAGGAAACTTTCTCAACCCTTCCCATGTTCTTTAGAAAACTTTCAAGTCTGCAGAACAGTTTTAGGTAAAAAATATATCGCAAATTAGCAGTACCTCAACTTATAACAAACTTTCGCTAATTTTATGGCAAACAAAATTTAGGATCTTTTATAATAAAATTTTCAACACTTAAATTCTATGTTAATTGGAATATCTTCATATATCTATCTAATTTTCCGTTTTGCCTGCTCATATTTATTTGTTATTAGTTATGACATCATCGGTATTTGACGTTGCAGTACAAATGTGTCTGCTATAGCTATTTGCAATTTGCCCTTGAATATCCTCAAACTTCATAATCTAGCTCGTGTGATCGTCATAAATTGGATGTTATTGAAATTATAATTGCTTGATGGAATAGTCCCTTAGTATTTTTAAAGAAAGCACCTGTTTGCTTATCTGATAAGAATCTGCGAGCTGTCAACCTTTATCAGCACAGAAGTGTTAGCCTGTTAATACTTTCTGCACGAAGTGATGTATAACTTTCTCGTAAATGAAACGTTGTACTTGCTTAGATAGGGCTATTTCTATCCTTGTAATGCTAGGCTTATGTTTACAAATAGCAGTTATAAATGAACAGATATTCGACAAAACAGAAAATAAAACAAATGACAATTCCTTACTCAGACGATGTATCCTGATTTATGTCTTCACCCGTAACCGGACAAAAACCCCGTACAAAACACCCCCGGACTGTGATCGTATTGTATACATTCCATACGCTAAATAAATAAATAAACCCCCGGACAAAAAAAACGGATAAAAACCCCAATATATTATGTGTACAGGGTGTTCAATTTTTGATTTGATTAAATCGAAATCTTCATTATTATTGGAGCTAAAGGAAAATGACTTGCACATTATGAGGTCAACTTTTCAAGGGTAACGAAACACAAGCAGAATACTCTTTTACTTGCCGGGTGTTGCTTCTTTTTCAATCAGGTGGCCAATCGTAAACAACATAACTGATAATACTTGAATTTATTTCACACGAATCAATAATGAACATTTTCGTTCCGGAGCCAACCTTTAACTGCCGGCGTGCGGACCTCGCATACCAACACCAGGATATTATAACTTGATATTATAACTTAACGTTATTTAAATGGCATATGTTACACCCCCACCCTAAATATACACATACATTTATTTATTCTAAATCTAACCAGCTACAAATCTATCTGGAGGTTGAAGTTGACTTTTACGCCTTAGCTCACGAGCAGAATATGTGCTATGGTTTATTTATGACCATCTTGGTACAATTTTTTTATAAACAACTTCAGTGCGTGAGTCAAAACGTGGTTTCAACTGATTTACATGTCTTATCCACGAACAATCGTTTACATTTACTTTGTAAGGTCTATTACCTAAAACCTCTGTAATTAAACCTTCACACCATTTTTCCTTATTTGCTCTAAAATCTTTAACCCAAACTTTATCTTGTCTTATATATGCGACTCGATCTTATGACTTCCGCTAGAGAGATATCTTTTATATGCTATTTTTTCTTTTTACATATTTCTTTTGCTGCTGTTGTGAAGCATGGCGTTCTTTTGTCTTTTATTTTGCTGTTCTTTATAGTTCTTTTGCCACAAGCACAAGATGTTTGCTTTTAACTTTTTCCAACTTTGTTCGACATTATCATCATCTAGGATGCCATTGTTTATAACTTTTTGTGTTAAGCGATTTACATACAAGTCCTTGGTAACGTCGTGCGTAAGGGATTCCATGTTTATTTTCTCTATACAAGTATTTGACTCTGGTAAAGGCTGAGTATGGTATTTTATTCTGAGCAGCCTAATTTTACAGAGGACAAGTTTGTGGTCACTCCCTATATCCGCCGAATTTAAGGTTCTTACATCCAATATTTGATCTGGCGTAAAACTCCTGCTTATTAGTATGTAGTCTAGAACCGACTGCTGCCCTCTTGTATTTGTCCATGTGTATTTGTAGCGCCATTTGTGATCAAAGAATGTGTTGTTTATTCGGAGATTATTCTGTGTGCATATCGCTATCATAAGATCTCCACTTGTGTTCTGTGTTGCTTCATTAAATCGCTGTTTTATGCCTGGGATTACTTGGTTTCCAATTCTAGCGTTGAAGTCGCCCATGACAAATATTTTGTCCTGTGCAGTGAGTTCGTCTAATTTACTTTGTAGTACTTCGTAAAATTCTTCGATTTGTGTTTTAGGTTTCGATATATCGGGCGCATAAATACTATATATATGCAGCTTGTTTTTATTTATGTTTAGAGTTATTCGAAGCAGCCTTTCGTTTATATAGCCAATTTCCTCTATGTCGTGTTTATACTTTTGATGTATCAGCAATCCTACTCCTTTGTTTGCTCTTTGATGTTTTTGTTTACCAGAGTATATTAATAGGTAATCTTCAACTTCCAGACATGACTCAGCATCCAACTACCGCATCGAGCAGACGTGTTAACAGAGCAGTCCAACTACCAGAGCGCCTTGTGCGCCATCAATCCGTCAAGATGGCAGGGAAAAAGAAACAGAAACAGCTCCAGCCCGATCCCGAGTCCCAAGTTTCGTCCAGGACCCGATCACTCCATGCTGCCGCCCGCGCCGCCGCCGCCTACGCCGCTGAGCTCGCCGCCAAAGCCGCCGCTGATGCCGCCAAAGCTGCTGATGCCGCCGAAGCTGCCAAAGCCGCCGCCGTCGCTGATGCCGCCGAAGCCGCCGCCGCAGCAGCCGCCGCTCCCGCAGCCGCCAGTGCCCCTGCCTCCGGTGAGGAAACACCAATACCATCCCTTTTATCAATGCCCCTCCTAGAACCCCCCACATCCCCAACAACTTCCCGCGCCCGTCGATCTTCCACCTCTTCTATTACTTCCCAGCCCGATTCCTTCAGATATTCTATTAAAAATATCCCGGATAGTTTCGCTACTCAAAAAGCTTTCTACTCCCTCCTGATCTCTCACGCCTTCAAGGGCATCAAAACCCTTGTAGTCAACTACAACAAAACCGCCCTCCTTATCACCGAGCAACCCCTCAATGGACTTACCCAATCCAAACTCCGCACCGCCACCAACAGCAAAACACTTGAAGTTTGTCCCTTATCCCGAAAGACCTCCCCCACCCAACAAGCCAAAAAGCCACCCACTTTTTCCATTGTCGCCCGAGACGTCGACCAGGACATCGATCCTGAAGACGTCAAACTCCAGTGCCCCCAACTCCAAATTTTCAAGTGCTGGAGAATCACGGCCAAAGCCACAAATCGCCCCACTCCCTTACTCCGTATAATCTCCACGGATAAAGCCACCATCGACGAGCTCCTCATCAACGGCCTCCAACTTTTCGGCCGCAAACATCCTTGCGAGCCCTCCCACCCCCCCACCCCCATACCTCTCTAGTGCACCAAATGTTTTGCCTTCGGGCACTCCCTCCCCGAATGCAGAAGCAAACCTGTGTGCCCCACCTGTCCAAACACCCACACCTCCGGAAAATGCCCCAGCGAAACCCCCAGCTGCCCCTTCTGAAACGAAACCACCCAGCCTGGTCTCACCAATGCCCTAATTTCCCAAAACTCCAAACCATTACCCCCGAAACCCCTGTTGTCCCGACCAAAATCATCGAACCTAACCTCGATCCCGAAAACTCCGACATGGACGAAGACCAAACCCAAGAACCCTTTCTATCAGTAAGACAATTCATCCGTTTCCTTACCAAAACCCTCTTCGACCTTTTCCCCCTGCAGAAGCAGAAGATTCAGACCACCCTTGAGCAGTCCGCTCATGCCTGCCTAGCCCGTTTCCTCCGAATATCGCATTCCGGCAATAAAGTCATCTTCACCTTTAACTAAGTCGCCCCATACCAACCTCCCTCCCTCTAACCGCACTAATAACGCGATAAGCATTGTTAGTGCCCCCATCTAACAGCCAATACTACACAAATTTTTTATTATCATTACAGATACCGGCCACCGAGGAAAGAAGCAACAACCCCAACATCAGGACCAGAAGCAGAACCACCAACCCATAAGAAGGAAGGAAGACCCCAGGGCTGAAGAGGCCAAAAGCCTAAAACGGCCCCCTCCACAGATGTATAATAAAATAATAAAATGAATTGTAAATAATTATCTGTATATATTTTGTTTAATATACGTATTTGATTTGATTTGATTTGAACTTCCAGTGTTCCCTTTCCTTTACGTTTCGTGTCTGTAACGGCACATTTGTCTATTTTTTTTCTTGTAATTCTAGCACAACTTCTACATCTTTTCCATTCCAAGACATTATATTCCACGTAGCTAAACGTAGGGTATTTTGTTTTCATATTCGTCTAATCCTTTTTCGATGCTTGGTCGTCGTGATTTTCAATTCATGTCCGAGGCTTGGTATCCTGTTTCTGTGAGAAAGTTTGGTTAACATCTGCAGGTAGGTTGCTAGCCTGGTTTGCTGAGGATTTTCTAACTAGGTTTACTCCTCAAAACTAGGGTACGTGGGGGCGTCCCTCCCCAAATAGTACCGATGTACTACCCCATGCGGGGTCGTTCAATAATAATTATATTAAAATCTTTGTGTAATATTCTACTGTTATGTTTCTGAGAAGACAAAACGAATGACGCAGACAGTTTCGTTGAATAATAATTATATTAAAATCTTTGTGTAATATTCTACTGTTCTGTTTCAGACACGACAATACAAATGACGCAGCCCTTTCAAAGGGTACTCCTAGAAAACACATTTTGAGGAAGAGACTAAAAAAGTCAAATTTGTGCAAAATGAGGCTCAGAAAAAAAATTATGTGGTAGTAGTAAACAAAACCAGCAGAGCGACGACATACAGCATTTTAAAACGCTCTGTGATAAATTCTTATTGCCAAGTGTAACGGAGTTTGTAAAACTGCAGGTGTTACCATACGGCGGAAATATACAAGTATACGCACTTCACATTCTACAAGAGTGCGCAATGCGTACTCGCATTTTCAAAAAATGTAAATGGGCAATCAAACTAACGTAATTTTTTTATCTTTAGGTTTTAAAATGAGCAGTTATAAAAGAACAAGTTTAAGAAAACAGGTGTTTATAAAAGAATTAAAGGAAGCAATACGTAGAAAATTGGAAGGAGGCTGTAAAAAAAAGAAGCAATGCCAGGGAGTTGAATATACCAGAACCTACGTTAATAAAAATATGAAAATGTAACACTGTGCCTAAATCCTTGGGACGTTTTAATACAGTTTTTTCACCAGAAAACTGAACTGGCGGAATATGTCAGAGAAATGGATCGATGTTTTTATGGTATAACCATGCAAGATCTAATGACTTTCGCCTTTCAGTTTGCTAATGCCACCAAAAAAAGCACTGTTTTAATGATAGCTTGAAGAGGGCGAGTAAGACGTGGGTGCGAGGTTTTTGTCAACGAAATAATATCACATTGCGTAAACCTGAGCAATGTTCCTTAGGTAGGATGATAGGCTTCAATAAACCTCAAATTTAATAATTTTTTAAAAACCTGAAAATAATGTATGAAAACTACAATTTCTCTGCCAATCAAATTTTTAACATAACTGTTCTAAACAAGACGCCAAAAGTTCTAAGTGCGAAGGGCAAAAAACATGTCGGTAAAGTCTCTAGTGGAGAACGAGGAGAACTGGTTACCGCAGTTTGCTGCATGAATGTCGCTGGATATTATGTTCCACCAGCGTTGATTCTTAAAAGAAAGAGAATGAATCAAAATTTATTCCAAGGGGCACCAACAGGAACTCTTTGCATGATTTCAGACTCAGAATTTATTAATTCCGAATTTTTTTTTTAAGTGGATGAGACATCTCCGAAATAAATTTAAAGTATCTCCTGAAAAACCGGTGCTACTGCTATCAGACAATCACTCCTCACACAGAAGTCTAGATGTTATTCGGTATTGTAAGGAGAATTTTATACATTTGTTATCTCTCCCACCTCACGCGAGTCACAAAATCCAACCCCTCGAAAGGGGATATTTTGGGCCATTTAACACTGCTTACAGCAAAGTTGTTGAAAACTGGTTAGTGTCTAACCCTGGGAAGCCCGTTACCTCAAAACATATAGCAGGTTTATTTAAAACCACATACAATACTGTTTCAAATATTGGAAACGCAGAGAAGGTTTTTGAAGCTTCATGCATTTGGCCCTATAATCCGCAAAAATTGGATGATGAAGATTTTAGTCCCTCGCTGGTTACAGATATAGCTATGGAAAGATTGGGTTCCCCAGAAATTAATAACTCTGTGTTGGATACTGACGAGCAAAATATAGCCAATGTTGGATCTGGCAAAGAATTAAATGGTGATGGAGAAAACGAAGATGTTTTTAATGGTACTATTATGGAAAATCAAAACGAAGATGGAACAGTGATTGTGGAAATGGGTGTTGACCTAAATGGATTATCACTACATCAAACAATTCCTCCTGAGAATTTTGACTTGTCACAAGCAGAAACTATCTTTGAAGAAGAAGACACTCTTCTGGCAGGAAATGAAAGTTCAAATAGTAAAACTGGATCAGCCATAAATGATAAAAATATCGACATTTTTAACTTGTCAGAGGTGAAAGATATTGTAGAAGAATCCCGTAGTAATTCTCAGGTTACTAAAGATATCAATAAAAATCCGCTTAAAAACATAGGTACCCATTCTATCAACTCCAGAAAAAAAACACAAATTTTACTATTTTACATGAAGATGCAGGCCCAAGTTGTTCCACGAAACCTGAAGAACTTAGACCTTTTCCCACATTAACAGAAAAACAGTAAAGAAGAAAACACAGCCAGACTTCAGAAATCCTGACGAGTACTCCATATAAAGATAAGCTAGAGGAACAAATAAAAACAAAGACTAAAACTGTTCTCTGTCCTGGTTGTGCAGAACAATTTGTCGATCCTACTAAAGAAGATTGGATTCAATGCCATCTATGTCAGAAGTGGTGGCATGAAAGTTGCATTGCATATGTGGCTGGAAATTTTGAATGTGACCTATGTTTGTAATTGCGTACTCTTATATTCCACAATGCGCACTCTTGTGAATTTAGGTCTATAAGAGTGCGCATTTTCATTATTTTAATAAAGTGCCTTTTTTATGCATTTTAATGAGCTTTTGTTAATTTTTTGAAAATAAAATACTTCTGTAAGTGTGTGGGTCCCCTTTTTCCTAAATGCAGTCTATTATTTTTGAAATATGGTTTTTTTATAGTAAAAAACCTCTTAGATGCGCACTCTTGTGTACCTTTACCCTACGACATGATTTCAAGCGTGATAGAAAAACATGGTTCGAAAATGTCGAATTGTATCGCGGATTCAACAGATGGTGCCATGAGCATGCAAGGTGATACAACGGTTTTTCTACAAAACTAAAAGCGGAAAACAAAAATCATATTCACATATGGTGCCACGGTCATATTCTCAATTTAGTGATTGGAGATGTACTTAAAACTAATATCAAACTTGGAAAATTTTTCAAACCTAAATTCAATTGCCAATTTTTTTAAAGAATCCTATAAAAGAATGCAAATATGGAATACGGTCTCTCACTATGCAAAAAAAAGACTTCAAAGCAGTGGCGACACCAGATGGTAGGTTAAAGAAAAGGCATTAACTACAATCTTTGGTAGTTCTAATGACTTTGAGTCTTGCCTTTTTGTTGCTTTAATCGAGGCTTTGGGGTCCATTGAAACAAATAAACAAGTTGCGAGTGATATCCGAGTTATGGTAAGTAACTATAAAGAAGAAGTTTTAAAATATGAGAACATATTAATAGCTCATACTTTTATTTATTTATTTTCAATTACTGGACCTCTATCTCGATACCTTTCAACGGTTGGTATGGACTTGGTGCAAAACGCTATTGAACATTTGCAAGCTCATCAACGAGATATAGACTCAATTATAAAAAAGGCAGATCGGTACATATCGTGGGGACAAAATCAGTTAATAAGCAGAAATCTTGAAGTAGACATAGAAGATAGCTTTCCAGAGAAAAGAACACCTAGAATAAAGAAATTTTTTGACGAAAAATTAAGGGACGAAAGGCCATGTAACGCTAGTGAAGCTTTTAAAGTGGCATTTTTAATGTCATCATGGACACTGCTGTTAAATCTATGGAAAAAAGGTTTGGAAAAACATGGATGTTTGTAGGGATATGGCGATGCTCAGTCCACAAAATTTCGGAAATATTAACGATTCAGGAGTAGCAACAAATGCTATGAAAGTTCTTTCTGAGAAATTGCTGCTGTATAATTCCCAAGCAACACAAGAGAACCTCGTTGAAGAGTTCCATAGCTTTGCTAGCAACTGGGAGAACTTTAAACTCACAATTCGAGATTCTTATAACATCTCTTTTATAGAAGAAGAAAAATGGGAAGTAGAGGAAATAGAAGAAGTAGAAAATTAATGCAATGGCACTGCACAAGAAACCTGTGAAAGTTGCTAAAATTGTGTCGTATGCTGTTACTTGACCATCATAAATTATAACATGTATCAAGGCGCATTTCAGGCATTTGTAACAGCTTATCAATACCTTCTAACGCTTCCTATATCGCAGATAGCATGCGAACGATCCTTTTCAATATTGAAATACATTAAAAATCGTTTAGATACGTAATTCCATGGATGACGAAGAGCTCGAGTGAAAAAAAATTGCCTCAAAAAATAGATAATGAGGACGTTATAAATAGGTTAGCTAAAGCCACGCAATTACTTTCAAGATCATTAATTCATTAATAGCTTTAGTTATTGTCTTCATATGCAAAGTTTTTTTTTATTTTCTGATTGGTCATTTAATAGAATGTTACCTTTAATTTTAAAGTTTAATTATGTGTTTGTACGTGTATTTTATATTTGAAATAAAGCCCGTTGTTTGACTATTGGTAAATATTTAAGGGTTTGGAGGAGTGTTGTAATAAACTATGTAGGCCGCTATTACAAAAACCGTCCTGGGCAGTTTGAAACTTGCCCATCCACCCCTGCCATAAATAATGGTAATTTTAACAAACTTAAGACTAATAATCTCATCTGCACTAAGACTGACAAAGGCAATGCCTTAATTATTATGTCTAAAACTGATTACATTGATAAGGTTGAGGAATTTTTTAAATCCGATGACTTTAATTGAACCAAATTGCACTTTAATAATTTTACTAGTGAAGTCAGGAAATTCTTAGTCGCTAACAGGGATATTTTATTAGCGCATTTTAATACTCACTACTATAAACTTTTACAGCTCCCGCATCGTAACCTTAGAAATTTCACGCAGCCAGCTCTCGGGTGCAATCGCACCATATCGTGCACTTCGGCAGCTTACAAGACCACTATTGGCTGGTGCGTCACTGCTGTACATTCACCCTAAAAAGCTGACGCCAAATAAGTTTAAACTTGTCCGTTGCGTCTTTAAACTCTACTTTCATGCAAATAATGTTGGTCCAGTTGTTTTATTTTCAAGAACTATTGTAGATTAAATTATTTATAAAAGTGTACGTGATGCGCAAAGTGAAACTTTTTCTAAGGTTACGCTGCGGGAGCTATACTTATGAACCCTTTGCCTTCCCGCCTTTACGCTCTCCCTAAAATTCATAAAACCTGACATACCGGTCAGACCTATTGTATCCTTTTTTCGACACTCCTGTTTTTAAACTTACGGCTTGGCTTAACCAAACTCTTAGATCTAACATTCAATTTAATTTTCCTTATTCCATAAATAATTCCCAGTCATTTGCTAAAGAACTTACTGAATTAAATTTACATAGTAACTACGGACTTGTATCTTTTGACATAAAAAATTTATTTCCTAGCGTCCCCTTCGATGACTGCTTGGATGCCCTTGATAATTACCTCCCAACTAGTAATTTGTCAGATACTGCTTGTGAATTTTTAAAACAATCCTTAACATTATGTCACAACCAAATTTTTTTCTCTTTAATAGTAACATTTACAAACAAAATACAGGTTTACCCATGGGTAATAATCTTTCTCCACTTTTATCAGAAATTTTTCTCACCAATCTAGAAGTCAATCACTTTCTCACCAACCGTACTATTAAAAAACACTTTATCTTTTATGAGAAGTATGTCGATGGCATCTTTTTGGTTTTCGAGGGTAATGACTTTGACCTCAATAGTTGCTACAATTTTCTCAATTCAGTCCATAACAATATTAAATTTACAGTAGAACTGGAAACTGATAATGTTTTAAACTTTTTGGATCTGGCTATCACCAGGTGTGACCTTTCACTGTCTATTGGTATATGTATATATAGAAAACCCACCACCACCGATAACGTCATTCCATTTTGCTCCTTTCACCACATGTCTCACAAACTTGCTGCCTTTAGATTTTTATTCAACAGACTTTATAACTTACCTTTTAACCAAGTCACCTTTACGAACGCAATTCAAATTATGTACAAAATGGCTCTTAATAATGGTTACCCATTTGAACTCATCCCAAAACTTCAAAATAGAATTTTTACTTCTCTTAAATCAAAACTTTTTACCACTTTAACGCCTTCAATAGTTACCAACTCTAAAACATTTTGAAACAATTTAACGTAAATATTTTTTTTTCTTCCAAACAATATCAAATCTTATTTAGTTAATACGAAAGACAAACTTAACATTTTAGGTCAGTCAGGCGTTTATAAACTTAAATGTGGTGATTGCCATGCTTAGGTTGGTCAGACTGGCAGGAAATTTAAAAGTAGAATTAATAAACATTTAACTTGCATTAAAAACAATAATCTAGCAATTTCTCCTTCCAAATCGGCCTTTGCCAATCACATATTAGACACTGGCCATTCCTTTAATTCCTCTACTAATTTTGATATTTTACACAGTTAGATGGAACTGTAGGTAAAGAAACCTGTTCCCGTTGGTTACTTCCAGTTAAGAATTTAAATAAATTAATTAGACTTATCTGCCCCTTTAACGACTTTAAAGTTTGTTGTAGAGATGCTAGTGTGACAACTTTCTGCTGAATTATTTCTCTTAAATGCCGTATTTCACTGACTTGAAAATCGTTAACTGGTTCGAGGTTGTCACATGTATTTACATCCCTAGAGGCAAGAACGAGCAAGGTTCCTTGCAGCGATCGAAGGCGTATCCAATGCTCGCCTAACAGCAATCACTTCGCAGCTGAAAGGCGACGTGGCCGCGTGGCAGTGGCGGATCCAGGGGGGGGGCGAGGGGGGCGATCGCCCCCCCCTCGGGCTTAAATTACTTTTTTTTTGTTCATGATAAATATTAAATTCAATAATTTATCTCGCAATCACAATCGAATACTGTATACAATTTATAATTATCTGTTTATTGTTTTTTTTCTAATCAATATTAAAAAAAGATTTTTATTTCATATCCCAAAAAGGCAGCTACGTCAATTGGCAACAATGTTTCGGTGCAAAAATAAATGGACACCAGCAAAAATTGATGACGCCGCGGCCGCGCCGCGCCGGCTTAGCCCAGCGCTACGTGGTGTGGACGCTCTCGTGGTTCAGGAGGAAGTTCCTCCCCCTCCGAGGAACTGCACGTGCGCGTGCGGGCGTAGTTAGGCGGAGCGATGTGGCAACACTGTCCGTTGCCAGGGCAACGGCGTCAGACGGTTCCCCCTCTCCCTCTCACTCCAACGTTAGAACACCCCACGGCGGGGTGGGGTCCCCACCCCGCCGATTTGGACTGCACCTGCAGACTACAACCTGCAGTATGTTGTGGATGAATTAATTATTACGTTGTATTGTGATATGTAGATTTGAACTGTTTAGTGTGTGCTTAGTTGTGTACCTATGTGTTGAACAATGGATAAGTTTATTGTAAAAAGAAGAAGAGTGGAAGAGGTAAACAAAGCTTCTGATGAACCTCGGCCTTGTACCAGCAAAAGTACTGAAGGTAGTATAGCGATTACAGAAGTAGAGGTTAAGTCACCTACCGGTACCTCTGAGACCAGCCTCTCTCGTGATGTTGGTACCTATCTGGGGCGTATGTCTGGTCTCGAAGACCCCATCAAGTATCAACTTTTGAAAAATCACTACATGCCCCCGAAAGATTACATTTATCCGTCTAGTGTTCACATAAAAAAAGGCCGGGAAGAACATAGACGGGTTAATAATAGCCATTTTGATAAGTACCCTTGGTTGGTTTTTTCTAAAAATAAACAAGGGCTTTTCTGTAAATACTGTGCAGTTTTTTGCTCTGAAACCTTAGCTGGAGGCAGACAAACAGTGCCCCTCAAAAAACTCGTGACAGAACCTCTTAACAAATACGCCAAATTAACCGGAAAAGAAGGGGATTTGGAGACCCATGCGTCAACAAATTACCACCATTTAGCAGAACAAAACGCTAAGACATTTATATTTACGTTTGAAAATCCCGAAAATGAAGTCATAAACCTCTTGGTGGAAAAAAGGAAGAAACAAGTAGTTGAAAATAGATCCCGTTTATTTCCAATCATTAAAACTATAGTTTTACATGGTAGACAAAACATTCCGCTCAGAGGTCATCGGGACGACGGGAGTCTGTCGGAGTTAAGCGAAGGTCCAGTACAAAATGAAGGCAATTTCAGGGCTTTGTTGCGTTTCAGGGTAGAGAGCGGTGACAAAGACCTAGAAAACCACTTAAATACGGCAAAATCAAACGCAACATACATAAGCAAAACAACTGCAAACGAAATAATAAGAATCTGTGGTGATGAAATTGTATCGGAGATAACGAAGAGAGTAAATGACGCCAAATACTATAGTATTATTTTTGATGAGACGACTGATGTATCTCACTCATCACAGTTGACTTTAGCGTTGCGCTATTTACACGAAGGAAGTATAAGGGAAGATTTTGTTGGATTCATTGATGTTCACCAAACAAATTTCAATGAGTCGGCCGTAGATGTAGAACCCACCGTTACTGGTGAGGTTCTGGGGAAAACAGTTTTAACTTTTATGAAAAGACTTGACCTGAATCTTTCGTACTGTGTTGGTATCGGCTGCGATGGTTGCAGCGTCAATATTTCCACAATCAAAGGTGCTGTAACTGAAATTAAAAAGGAAGCCACATATAGTACACTTTGTATTTGCCAGAACCACGCTCTTAACCTATCCCTATCTAAATCGAGTAAGGTTCAAAGTGTGAGGAACGCATTAGGAACAATAAAAGAAGTGGCTGGGTTCTTCAACGCCTCAGCGAAAAGAAACCACGTCCTCAAAAATGTTGTAGGCCATCAGTTAAAAAACTATTGTGAGACCAGATGGGTCGAACGACATGAGGCTATTTTATCATTTCAAGAAGATCTCCCAAACATCAAGAAAGCTCTTGAAATCATCTCGAGGTGGGAAGATACCTCAACTGCTTGCAAAGCAAACACATTATTGCACAGCATTTCTAACTGCGAGTTCATCCTTACTGTGTATTGTCTAAGCGACATTTTGTCATCAACTATTATCCTCAGCAAATATCTGCAAGAGCAAAACATAGACGTGACTCATGCCAAAGACAAAGTCGAGCAGGCTGTAAATACTCTGAGTAAAAAACGCACAGATTCAGATGATTTTTTTTCATTGATTTTTGACCAAGCCGAAAAAGCCATGGAATCAATGGACGTGGACCTAAAAGTACCAAGACTTGCTGAGAAGCAAATGAACCGTGCAAATTATAAAAGTGCATCTGGACCTACTACTGAAAAAGAAGAAGTTGTTTCATACTGGCGAAAAGCTGTTTTTATACCGATATTAGACCATATCCTAGTTGATTTGAAAGAACGATTTTCAGAAGATACTATGAAAAGTTTCCAAATGAACATTTTGTTACCAGCAAAATTTGACTCCATTACAAATGTAACAACCCTAAAAGAAGCTGTAGACCCATTATGCAAGACATTTTCTGGGTTAGTGTCACCAAATTTGGATGTGATGGTTTCTAAACTTGTAAATGAAATCCACTCACTCAAGAATTGCAGTTCATATAGCAGTTTAAAAACAATCACCAGAACCATTGACGTTTATAGCCAACTAGACAGTAACGCCTATCCATTGTTAAAGACTCTCTTGCAGGTGTTGTTAACATTGCCAATTTCCGCAGCAACAGCCGAAAGGAGTTTTTCTACCTTGCGAAGGGTAAAAACATGGACAAGGTCCAGAATGACTGAAGATCGCTTAACGGGACTGGCTCTATTGTATGTGCACAAAGACATCAACATAAACATTGACAATGTTGTAAGTAGCTTTGCTACAAAAAAATCCAGAAGACTAGACTTTGTAGTGTAAGCAGTAACCGCGTAACCACTAACCAGTTATACCTATAAAGATAAAATAGCACTAATAACTTTATATTAGATTTGTTATTTCTTGTTATTATAAGCGAGACAGAGACAGCTTAGGTTTTACACTGTCGTTTTTCATGATAGGAAAAAGCGTTTAGTTTCTTTTAGCTTTTAAATAAGATTATGTTATGTGTTTTTAGTTTAAATTATGTTTTGATTAGTAACCTATTATATCCATAAATAAAATAGGCCTAATAATTTTTATTAGAGTTTTTGTTTTCATAAGTAAGTCAGCTTAGGTTTTATGTTTTCGTTTTTATGAGAGAGGAAAGGTTTTATTTTGTTTTTAGTTTCGCAGTAAGATTATGTTTCATGTTTTTAGTTTTAATTACGTTTTTCACAGCAAAAGATAGGCTAGCTTAAGTTTTACGTTTTACTTTCTTATAAGCAGAGAAATCTTTTCATTTATTTTTAGTATTAAAGTAAGATTATGTTTTTAGTTTTAATTAAGTTTTAAGTTTTCGTTTCTTGTTAGCGGGAAAAGATTCTAATTTATGTTAAGTAAAATGAGCTAACTTTATGTTTTGGATTGTTTTAAATATTTTGTTAAAATTAATCATATTGTTTGTTTTTAATAAATAAATTGATCTAACGTAAAAATTTTGATTTATCTATTTTTTGTACCTTGGTTAATTTTTTTCAAATGTATAATGAATTAATACATTAACATCATTTGAATACTCTAATCTAAAAATATATATACATTTTTAATGAGTAATGTCAGGAGTGAAGAAAATCTTTTTGAAATCATAGTTTTGCTAAATAAATAAATAAAATTACACAAATGATAAATTACATTTTTAAGACTTAATTTTGTATAAAATGATGAAATGAAAACTTGTTTTAGTGATTGTTTGTGATTGTTTTAGTGATTGTTGTTAGTTAATAAAATAAAAATACACCAAATACAGTATATACTGAGTCATTGAGAATTATTAGGATATTGCAAATTAAATAATCGTTAAAGCAGTTTGAGAGGGGGGACAGGGAGGTACAGTACAGTCAAACACAAACATGGAGATGGAGTGCGTTTGCGACGTCATCACCGCCACAAGTTCCGACGCACATTATCGTAGCTGTGCCCAAACAATATTTAGTCGCCGAGATAGTTTCTGTCTTCTTATAGTTCATGCAAATTGGTTATGGGGGGGGGGGGGTTATTCATTAAAATCTCGCCCCCCCCTCACACTAAAGCTGGATCCGCCACTGCCGCGTGGCAGAAAACCTACGCAGGACTCGTAACATTTGACGAATTCCGGAAGCTATTCGTCGACCAATATGATAGCATGCGCGTCAAAGGGACCCTGAATGCACAGCTACACAGTAATATACAGGGCCGATCAGAATGTTGGGGGACTTACATGCAGTCTAATTCTCCTACAGATATTGTAAAAAGACTAACTATGGAAACATTTTATTTATCATAATTTATTCAAGTAAAATATCAAAAAATCACATTTCTTAAATAATATGTTTTTTTGCTAAAATCGCCTTGTATAGTAAAAATTTTCAAATTTCACTTAGTACTAGCCTGCATTAATAGAACGTGTGCATTTTCATTTTTAATCCTTCTGCGCACTTACTGATAAAGTGCAAATATTTGTATGTAACCTTGCGTTATTTATCTAATAAACTCAGACAGCTTGCATTTCCCAACATGAAAGCTATTAAAATATTAATTGTGTGTATATATAACAATTTCTTATATTCAAAATGTAAATTTTAATTAACTAATTATTCAAACTTTAATAAAAAATAAAAAGTCGTAATAATTAAGAAATTAAGTTCTCCAGTAATTTAATAAACCGTAAGTACACATATTTGAGGAAATTTTTTCGTGTTCGCTAACCTATTTTTCTCTATAACTTTTCAGATTTGTAAATTTTCCAATTTTATCCCTTTAACATAATGCATTTGTAATTCGTAAACTGATGAAGACAATTTTAATTGTGCGAAACGTTTTTTTAACTATTAAAATATTTACGAATTAATGATTTTTATTTATTATAATATTAATCATGCAAATTTAACAAAAACTTGACTTTAATTAATCTCCTATTATAATTTTTAAAATTTAAGTCAAATTTAACATATTACTAAAAATACCAACAAATGTCTGGCTGGCAGTATTATCATGTGTCAGCTACCGAAATTTTGCAATCCGAAGGAATACTTAAAATGCTTTCAGTTATATATTTAAATTCGTCCACTTCAAGGACATTTTACTTGAAACATTTTGAGTATACGGACCAAGATCTCGTCTGGAAGAAATTGTGGAAAATAATTTTAAAGAATTATTTTGCGAAAAATCGTGCCTGAATTTGAATCCAATATATTACAAGCTTTAACCTTCTAGGTGGATATATTGTGCCTGGAGTTAATAAGAAAATTAAGTACATCGAATGTCGTTAATTAATTAATCGTAAATTAACAACTATAGAGAAAGATCTCGATCCTGTACGAGAATCTGGAAATGAATGTTATTTGAAAGCAATTGATAGGGGAAGTCTTCTGTATCCTTCTGATACAATTTTAAATACGTGCTTTAGTTACATTTAATTGGTGTCGTCTAGTAAATACGAAAAACATTTTATTCAATGCGGAAACTAAAAGCGGTTACTTTACTCTTTGTCGTATCAAATTCTTCAGAAAAATTATGTATTTGTTTATGATTACTGCACATGTGGCATTACTGATAGTACCCTGATTCAACAAGCTTTGAATATAATTGTTAACATATTGCTAAACAGTTATTCTAAAAAGAAGAATGATGGAACAAAAAATTGAAAAATTAAAACAGTTTCATCTTAGGATTTCTATATTAGATTTACTTGTCCTTTATATTACGTACGTATTGTTTGTTTTTGTTTCTATTTTCGTATTGAATTTAGTTTACAATGCCTGTGCTTTATTTGTAAAAATATGATTTAATAAATATTCTTAGCTTAAAATGTCTTGATTTTACCATTGAAGACACATCCCACAGTGCTAAACTCGACCTACGCGCTATGACACATGATACAGGAGGTGCCGGCCTTTTATTCACAGGAAAATGCTGTCCAGCTTCAGCCATGTACAAGCAGCCATCAACTTCAAGTGTATTAACCGAAGCTGAAAATATGTTACTGGAGAAAGAATTGCACGATGTAACAAAAAAGCTTGAAAAATTAGAGACATCATTTTCTTTTACACATATTCAAAATAAGGAAGACCTTATAGTTTTATACACTGGACTGCCAAAGAAAACATTTTTTTTGAGTCTTTTCCATCTACTGGAAAATATCGAAAATACATACTATCTTGGATGGAATGTTGACTGCATTAGTGAAATAGATCACCTGTTTTTGACGTTATATAAGCTACGTCAAAACCCTCCACATAAGGACTTAGTCCAACGATTTAACTGTTCTACTGCAGCAGCTACAAATATCTTTGTAACCTGGTTACATTTGTTGCACAAGCTGATATTTTCTCAATTGATGTCGTCCGTTCCCTCCAGAGCAAACAACAGAGAATGCTGGCCCAGTTGATTTTCGGTTTTTCCCAATACAAGGATGGTAATAGATTATTGGTGTAGCACCCAATGGCTTGGTGACTTACATGAGTCCATTGTACCCTGGTTCGACATCGGACAAAGTAATTTGCATGAGTGCGGGGTGCTAAGTATTTTTGAGGCCGGCGATTTAATAATCGCAGATAAAGACTTTCCGATTAGCGAGCTATCTTTTACCTGCTGGTGTTTTACTAAACATACCACCATTTTTATGGCAGCCACAATTTACGGAGGACTAAATAATTCAAACACGAAACATATCTCGTGCTAGAATACACGTGGAGCGAGCCATTCGGCGTTGCAAAGCCTATAAAATATTAAGTTTGATTCCACAAAACTAGTTGCCTCTCTCAACAAAAAGCTGGCAAGTTTGTGGGGCCTTAACAAAACATCCTCTAATAAAAGAGGTGGAAATTTATTACAACGGTTAAAGTGCGGCAATATGATCATAATAAACAATGCGGTTTTGTGTTTTAGCTAATAATTATATATTATATATATATATATACAGGGTGTATACGAATTCGACCGACAAACTTCGAGGGTGTATTTACTGCCTAAAGATGTACCTAAATTGTTCGTATACTTATAACAATTAACTTCGATTAGGTAATTGATTTTAATTTCTCCGTCGCATTTTGTGCTTATCGAATATGCAAGCGCGACCGATGGGCTCGCGCGCCTGTGGCCTGCGATAACTCGGCTAGGATTTTCCGCGAAGCTCGAGGAATTGAGGATTTCGATTTCAACTGTTCGCCTGAAAAGTTTGCGAGGCACGTTAAGTTATTTTGTGGAGATTTATTAGTGCCAAAATTTGAGATCTACTTCGCAAAATAGCCTATTTATATTGTGATGATTTGGAATATAGTGAAGATTTGTTATTCGCAATATAAGGCACAGTTTCGACTGGATTTAGTTACGTTGCTGAACTAAACAATTTGGGAGAACGAGGGGAAGTCTGAATATCAAAATCGTACAAGAAGCTGCCAAACAACTTAGTACGTATGAGCACGAGGTTTCGTTGGACGTTTTGGGTAATTTTATTGTCCATTTTCAGGGCTTTTAATTGTTACTTTTGGGTCTTGTATCCTGTCGAGCTCGCACAAACTAGTCCTGCGTTTGGCCCATCTGACCGATAGCGTGATCTGCTCCTCGATCCACTGGTTCATCCCCTAACCCCCAGGGTTGCAGCACGTCCTGCTGGTGGGGAGCACCGACTTATCGCTGCCCTCGAGATCTGTAGTGACTGCCGACCTCGGAATTGGATCGCCCGCGCACCGAAGATAAGGTCAGATCGCTCTTTGTTTTTTTTACCATCGCACCGCACTGTTCAACGAGGACGCGATTGGAGCCGTAGCATTCTGCGCAACGTTTGGTGTAACATCACAATCGTATACTATAAGAATCGCCTATCAGAATGGTGAACGCGCAGTTATCTCAAGTGAATTAGTTAATTACCTTGTATAATTGTGAAACCAATTAGCTCGCTCCAGGGTTTGTTAGATAACCGTTCGGCACAAGGTTTGCGCGAGCTATCGTTTGGTTGAGTCCTCTATTAGGTTAGCTTACGATCGCTTGATCAAAAGCAAACCAGGAACCGCGTACGTTAATCGAATCATGTACATGAGTCGCATCCCACCCAGCGGTATATTTTAAAACCTGATCGTGTTCTCAGATTATGTAATCAGGCTACCGTTTAGCCTCTGAGTAACGCATAGCTAATAGAGCTCGATGACGTCGATCCAAAATTGTGTAGTTAAACTAATTTTCACGATGATTTGTTGCCGATAACCACGCGAGCATAAAGATAAATCGCGTACCTCAGTTTTCATATTTCAGCTTGCTGCGAGCTGTTGGTCTGTGTTAAACCTACCGAATTCATTTGTATTTTGATTAGGTTTAGGGTTTGTATATATATTTATGTATATTAACGAATGTGGGGAATACTCATATGTACCTATTCGCTGATGTTTCTTTAGGTAGCGCATACGTCATACCCCCCTTGGGTTTAATTTAGTTTCGTCTGTTACTGTGATTGTGATATGGGACGAACGCCGAGGGTATTGGAATAAATGGTTTTGTTGTATTGAGTGCTTTTATTTTGGTTCCGGTAGCGTGAGCATTTTGATATCCGATGCATCAGAGACTCCAGGCTCGGAAATAAAGTTTTAGGATCCTGGCGCCCAGGACTTCCCAGCTGGTCCAGAAGAGGAAGGTCCATATTAGCCTACGACCCCGGCTGAGCTCGGTCGAGCCTATTTATGTTACCATCGACGGACCAAAGTTGACAACTTCGTATAAACATCCGTGACATACTTATAACCAATCTCCTTTCATTTCAAAGTTAGAATCTCTTTTGTGACTTTTCTTTTAATCTAACAATGAAATCGTCGAATGAAATTTTACTCAAATATCGAACTATACTAATTAATTAATGACATTAGGTACATATGAAACATGACATTTAATTAATCAGACTACCAGTGGAAATAAAATATTTAAGTTTGGATATTTGAATGCGTGTAATGTGTAGGAACACTAATTTTTAATGGTTTTTGGAAGTCCAGAATACTTTAAAGAAGATAGCTAGGCCATAGCTGATAATAAATTTTATTCTTAATATTCAAGCTAATGGATTTCTTCTAATTTTTATTTTATTTAATAAAATAAATCTTGAAAAATTCATAGTGTTTTTTCGAAGTGTTTTGACCTGTGCAGAGTTTATCTTGCAGATAAGGATCAAGGTTGTCGAATCTTTTAGGCTGTATTTAGTGAGAGAAATATGCATCCAAAGTTTGTCGGTCGAATTCGTATACACCCCGTATATATATAGAAAATTATTCTACAATATTAAATAAACTAGTTTATTACTGCATTATCATTACGTATATGTATAATTCACTAACAAAAAAAACTAAACTACATGTTTATTTGGGACTAACTACTTTATTTTTGTTTATTTCATACTGATGTCAAAAATGACATTTTTCGGATTATTTATGGTACAAAAAATGGAACATTAAAATCCTAGTACTTTAAATTAAAATTTTAAAGTTCGAGTACTTTAAAATTATATGTCAGTTGTTGACAAGAAATTTGAAATGATTTACAACTTCTTATTTAAAATTCATTAAACTTGCAGTATGAAATAAATCGTTGTATTCACCACCAACGAAAAGTGTTTTTAAAGGTCCTCGTAAGTAATTCCGTCCTCGGCTAACGCCTCGGACGTACACAACTTTCTCGTTCTAGATAAATAAACTATTATTAATCACGTTGTACTAGTAACATGCGGGATGAAACGATTAATGTAAAAATTTTGTAGTAGGTACATCTATACTTTCTGCCCACTTCTCATTTCGTACAATATTTAGTACAACCAACATACGAGGCGTACATATCACTATATAACACTGTTTTTTATTTAGTAAATGCAACTGTCCTTGAATTTGATGAAAATATTCATGGTTTTCGTTTAGAGTAAATCGCTGCGTTTCAACATCGAAAATACAAATATATTTTTTGTTACGTGAAAGTGCCTGTATTAGGTTTGAGTCCCAATATTTAAAAGGACACTTAATTTCTACCAGGGCATCTTCACCTACAAGGCCATCAGGGCTTGCAGCAAGATATCCACAACTGTGGAGCCATAATCCGGCAGGGATCACTGGTAGCGAAGTTGCTGCAGTAACGCTCGTTTGCACCAGTCACCCTCAAGTATTAAGTGTCACTTAAACTGCGCCTTAACTTAAAAACACATTGCACCAGATAAAATAAGGTCCACTTAAGACATAAGTCACGCTTAACTTTAAGCGATGGATTTCCTTCGCCTAAAGTCGCCCTTAAATATAAGCTGCAGTTATACGCAAGCGTGACGCGGATTGGGCGTGTTTTTGGTGGGAAATTAAAAGTAAACATAACCTAATAGGTACCTACTTGCCTGTTTTTTTGTTGTAAAATAATTATGGCTCTACAACCAATGTTTGATGTAGAAGATGATGATGATTTAGATGCCATTAATTTTATTTTTAATGGAATTCCACGGCAGGTTTATGAACGTGCAGATTATTATCATGATTTAGACGAATTAAGTTTTTTCAAGCGATTTAGATTGACAAAAGAAGTGGTATTGTTTTTGCTGGACATCATTGTAGAGCGACTAGGAATTCCATATGACATGTAAGTAGCTATATGCATACCCTACAATAATTGTGAAACTTATGAAATGGATATAAATCTGCACAGTAGTACACATCGATCTGACGCTGAAGCATGCATTGATTTTATACCTGTCAATTTATAAATTTTAGTAACAATTGTGTATCTCCCATCAACCAACTGCTAACGTGCCTAAGGTTTTACGCTACTGGGACACATTTGCTCAGCATTGGAGACTTTGGAGGAATGCATGTATCAACGGCTTGTAGAATTGTCAAACGAGTCTCTGAAGGCATAGCAGCTCAATCACAAAGATTTATAAGATTTCCAAATACAGCACAAGACATTCAAAGCACTCAAAATATGTTTTACAATATATCAGCCTTTCCTAGAGTAGTTGGTGTGTTGGATTGTACACATATTAAAATATCATCGCCTGGTTCGTATTTTGAAACTTACTTTAGCAAGAGCACTTTGATAAGTAATAAGTTTTTAATTGGGTCCCAAAACCTCGGTAATAAAGGATTTTTATTTTCTTTTTATGCAGGTGGTGATGATGCAGAGGTTTTTAGAAACCAGAAACAATATTTTTCAATCAACGTACAAGGTATTTGCAACAGTAATTTGGAATTAATCAATGTTGTTGCAAGGTGGCCAGGCTCTTCCCATGATAGTACAATTTTTAACAACAGCAACATTTGTGCAAGTTTTGAAGATGGAGAATTTAATAATTGTTTATTGTTGGGTTAGTATACAGTCTATTTTACTAGCTCATATAATAATTTATTTAAAAATTTAGGGGACAGCGGTTACCCTATACCAGTGGTTCCCAAACTTATTTGGCCTACCGCCCCCTTTTCAGAAAAAAAAATTACTCAGCGCCCCCTGGAAATCTACATTCTTTAAGCGAACAAACAGAAAGATTTTGTAGTGGTAGCTTCTTGAGACTGATAATTATCTATACGAGTATTTCTAGGTAGGAAATTATTTGAAAGAATAAATTAATTAGCAATTAAAAAGTACAAGGAAGGATTTATACATTAAAAGTACAACATAAATATTTGAGAATTGTTTAATGAATGATACATTAGATACAGTTACTGTTAAATTGCGAATAGTTTATTAAAAAGGTTCCAGCATATAAGTTGATTTAGTTGGGATAGTTGTTTGGTAACATCAGAGCTTAGATTTTAATTTGTAGGTATTAACTGACAATCGGAATAACTAAAGTGAAAGCCAAACTCAAATGATTATCTGTAAAAGTCAATTATGAAATGTTATAATAAAATATACCATATAGAAATTTTGTATAGATTATTATTGCTAGAGAAAATGGTATTTTTAAAATAAACAAATCTTTTCTGAATTTGTAACCTGTATTTTGAGTAAAAGCAAATTTGAATGATAAAAGCCCTTCATTATAATAGTATTTACTTTCTGGATAGTGTATTAAAGGCTGTGATAAAGTAAAATTAAAGAAACGGAGAATAAACAGACTGAATAAATAGGGTCAATCAGGGTAATGGGAAACTTGGGGTAAATGGAAATACGTTTGAAAATATTTTTAAAATCCCGCCTTTTACTTTGTAGTGGTAACACACATATTTAGTGAAGTCTGCAGTTGTACCAGTGTGTTTATTTCGTCTATGTGCATGTTTGGTTTCAAGGTAAGTTCAATTTAATTTTTTATGCTGTAATAGTTTAACAGTCGTTTCTAATATACCCTGCTACATGTCGAATTTTTTTATGAAAAAAAATGTATTTTAACTTGGCTAAGTCAATGCTGCATTAAATGAATATGATATGTGCACGGTGGTGTATAGGTTAGGTCGTTAATATAAATGTGGCGGGAATGGTTGGCTGTTTCCATTTACCCCAAACAAAAGCCTTACTTGGGGTAAATGGAAACGTATATTTGGGGTAAATGAAAACGTGTTTTCTTTTACCCCATGCTAATATAGTTACATACCATATAGGTATATTAACATAGTTTATTTTTGTTTCAGATGCCGCGAGTCTACGTCAAGAAGAAGCCTAACCGTGCATATACAGATGAGGATGTGCAAATGGCCGTGTCAGACGTTCAAACAAACAACCTAACTTATAAGCAAGCTTCTGAAAGATACGGAGTCCCTATCAGTAACATTTTTAACAGAATAAAGGACAGAAAAATTCCTGAAGGGAAATTTAGAGGCGGAAGAAAACCTACTCTATCAGCTGATGTAGAAAATGATATTGAAAAATGCCTCATAGAAAGATCAAAAATGGGTTATCCTTGTTCAAAGCTGGAGTTGCTGGAACTGGTGCAAACCTACGTTAAAACCAATAAAATAAAGACAAATTTTAAAGATGACAAGCCCGGACATGATTGGTATATTGGATTCATGTCCCGCCACACCCGATTAAGTTTGAAAAAACCAGAGCATCTCCAAAAATCCAGGATGGTAGCCAGGAATCCATATGTAGTGTATGACTTTTACGATAAGTTAGAAGAAGTTGTGAAAACACATAACATTTTGCCACCATTCATCTTAAACGCTGATGAGTCTGGATTCTCCTCTGATCCATCTAAGGTTCGAGCTATAGGCATCAAGGGGAATGCTCTGAGCCGAATTAGTGGAGGCTCAGGTAGAGAAAACACTACAGTATTAGCGTGTGTGTCTGGAGATGGCACTGCACTACCACCTATGATAGTATTTAAAGGTGCTGCTGTCCAGGCGCGTTGGACATCACCCGCCGCTTTTCCTGGGACTGTGTACGCCGCATCACGCAATGGATGGATGGAAGAACCCCAGTTCTTTCACTGGTTCAAAAACTTATTTGTCACGTATGTCTGTGAAAAACGTGAAGAAATGGTAATGCCAGACGCAACAGCCTTGCTCCTATTTGATGGACACAACAGTCATATAAGTCTGCGCATAATAAAAGTTGCGATTGAAAATAATATACAAATTATCAAATTTCCTAGCCATCTCACGGATCAAATTCAGCCCCTTGACAAATGTGTTTTTGGTCCAGTCAAAAAGGCCTGGGATAGAAAGTTGGTGGAGTTCGGTAAAGTCAACATTGGTGTGGGAACAGGGCGTGTACAAAAGCACAATTTTGTCAAACTTTTGGGAGAAGTCTGGGCAGAATCAATGACAAAGGCAAATATCTTGGCGGGATTCGCCACAACAGGAATCTATCCTGTAGATCGATTTCGGTTTCCCACAACTAACTTCGATTCTTCAAAACTTGCAGCATATCACAAGCAAAAGGAAACTAACAATGGCCCAGAGATAATTGGCTTAGCTGAATGTGGAATTGAAGTTTTAACACAGCCACTCCCTGGGACTTCGGCGTCAATGTCAGAGTCAGGGAAAACTTCAGTACAATCATTTCGTCCGACTTCTATTGCTGACGTTTTTGCTGCTGCAATTACTCATGGAAAAGTCACTGTGAATGAACCACAAGAAGTGAAAAAGCCAACACCCCGCCTAAAACAGCTCCAATATGGCGAAGTCCTGACAACTGAGGAAGTGATTGCACGCTTAAAGGAAGCCGAGGAAAACAAAAAACAGCCAAAGAAAACAATTAAGAAGAAAATAATAAAAATGGATCAGCAAAAACCATTAAAAAAAGCTAAGAGAAAGTTGTCATCAAGTTCCTCAGAACAAGGCTCGATATCTATTCACGATGAATCAGAAGGTTCTAGGTTTGTATCTTCTGGTGATGAAGATTCGCCTTTCCGAACTGAATCTGAAGCCGATGGCAAAATTATTTCAAGTGACGAAGAAATGAACGTACCACGCTCACAAATACACCCAAAGAAACATATAACAGTTGGTAGTTTCATTGTCTCGAAGTTTATTTATAATGCTGAGACCAAGAAAGCAACTGAAAAAAGATTTATCGGAAAAGTGATTAGCGCTGAAAATGATAAAATTTGTGCAAGTTTTTTAAGGAAGTCAGTCAAGACTGAAGATACGTACGTATTTCCTCTTGTAGAAGACGTGCAAGTGGTTACTGCTGACCAAATCGTGGCCACTATGGAACCCTTGAAGATCATCCGAGGTCGTCATTTCTTTCCAAGTGCGTCGCGATATCTTTGTTCATAAACATGTTAAACTTTTTTTTATTAGTCGCAGATCTTCTTTTTATTTCCAGTTTATTTAGCCTAGATTCTATAATAATCTTTTTATTTTACTGAAATAGGTACTCTAATGTTATATTTTGTTGTAGGCTATTTAAAATAAGCTTAATATTATTAAAACTCTTTTTGTTTTCTTTATTTCATAATTATACTATTTATTTGTGAAGTCTGAAGTTGTTTTTTGATTTTCCTTTCCGTAACAAACAAAACACTTTACTATAAAATGCTAGTTTTATATTATTAGAGTAAATATTTTGAAATTCGGAAAAAATTCCAGTGTTTAGTAATGCAGTAGATTGTTTCCATTATCCCTATAGCCTTCCAAATGCACAGTAAATGTAAAGAAACAAACCGTTTTCATTTACCCCAAAATTGCGGGGGAAATGGAAATAAGAGCGGGGTATTTGGAAACACTAAACAAATTTTTTTTTCTTCAAACCTGTTACACTGGAGACTTTTCAACATTTTACTTCTATAAACTAACGGTAAGCGTATTTATATACCGATAAGCAGTTTTCTACTATTTTTTATGGTCAAGTTAAATAGGCTTAAAAGTCAATTTTGTCAAAACCGTTTCCCATTACCCCGATTGACCCTAAAGTAATAAGTAGTATGAAGAAGAATAAGAACGTTTAATAATGGTAAATAGTCCTCATGGAATAAATAAATCTGTAACTTGCATTTTGTATGTTTATTTGGAAAATAATGTTACACTATGTTACACAACAGATGAAATATGTACGAATGGTTTTTCTAAATCTTCTTATCTTCTCTTCCTTCTTTAAGCTTTCACCGCCCCCTTATTTTATTCACCGCCCCCCAAATGCACCCGAGGCTACTATCGCCCCCCTTGGGAATCACTGCCCTATACGGTCATATTTGATGACACCATTAGCAAATCCAATTGGAGAAGCTGAACAATTGTATAATGAAGCACATATCCGTACAAGAAATACAGTGGAAAGGTACTTTGGAGTTTGGAAGCGAAGATTTCCTGTCTTAGCGTATGGCTGCCGATTAAAACTAGAAACAACTTTAACCGTTATTGTAGCTACTGCAGTGTTACATAACATAGCAATTGCCATGGGTGATGTGGAACCCCCACCTCCGGAGGGTGAACTGCATATACTTGATCAACTAATCCAAGATGGTCATATTCCAAATTTGCCACATCAAGCAGCTGGTGCTGGTGTGAACGCCAGAGCAGCATCCACTCTATAATAAAATCCTATGTTGGTCTGTGTGTAAGTTCGGATGTCCGCCGTTTTTTCATTTTGACTGGACGTCCAGGGAAGAGCCCCGAAAGCCCACATGGAGAGGGGCGCAGTCCCGGGGGCCCCTTTGGAGAGGGGCGCAGCCCCGGGGGCCCCTTTGGAGAGGGGCGCAGCCCCGAGGGCCCCCTTGGAGAGAGGCGGAGCCCCGAGAGCCCACTTGGAGAGGGGCGCAGGCCCGGGGGCCCCGTTGGAGAGGGGCACAGCCCCGGGGGCCCCCTTGGGAAGGGGCACAGCCCCGGGGGCCTTCCTGGAGTGGGGCGAAGCTCTGAGGGCCCCTTTGGAGAGGAGCGCAGCCCCGAAAGCCCACATGGAGAGGGGCGCAGTCCCGGGGGCCCCTTTGGAGAGGGGCGCAGCCCCGAGGGCCCCCTTGGAGAGAGGCGGAGCCCCGAGAGCCCACTTGGAGAGGGGCGCAGGCCCGGGGGCCCCGTTGGAGAGGGGCACAGCCCCGGGGGCCCCCTTGGGAAGGGGCACAGCCCCGGGGGCCTTCCTGGAGTGGGGCGAAGCTCTGAGGGCCCCTTTGGAGAGGAGCGCAGCCCCGAAAGCCCACATGGAGAGGGGCGCAGTCCCGGGGGCCCCTTTGGAGAGGGGCGCAGCCCCGAGGGCCCCCTTGGAGAGAGGCGGAGCCCCGAGAGCCCACTTGGAGAGGGGCGCAGGCCCGGGGGCCCCGTTGGAGAGGGGCACAGCTCCGGGGGCCCCCTTGGGAAGGGGCACAGCCCCGGGGGCCTTCCTGGAGTGGGGCGAAGCTCTGAGGGCCCCTTTGGAGAGGAGCGCAGCCCCGAAAGCCCACATGGAGAGGGGCGCAGTCCCGGGGGCCCCTTTGGAGAGGGGCGCAGCCCCGAGGGCCCCCTTGGAGAGAGGCGGAGCCCCGAGAGCCCACTTGGAGAGGGGCGCAGGCCCGGGGGCCCCGTTGGAGAGGGGCACAGCCCCGGGGGCCCCCTTGGGAAGGGGCACAGCCCCGGGGGCCTTCCTGGAGTGGGGCGAAGCTCTGAGGGCCCCTTTGGAGAGGAGCGCAGCCCCGAAAGCCCACATGGAGAGGGGCGCAGTCCCGGGGGCCCCTTTGGAGACCGCGCAATAGCGCGCGCAGCCCCGTTTGAAAAAACGTTATAAAACTTTCAAAACTTCCTATCTCTAGGAACATTACTCGTTTTCACATTGCTTTTCTACATTTAGCTCTCCTGTCAAAACTGTCAACTGTCGTAAACGCCCTCTGCGGTTAAATAACTAAACTGTAACTGTAAATCTGTAAACGTCAGATCAATGATTCAATCGTGTTGTTATTACAGCGAGTATAGAAAGCGCCACTCCAGTCGATAAATAGTAGGTACTAAATTTTCAAGTTTTTAGTTTAAAAGAAAAAGTAACAACTTTCACAACCCTGCACAGACCGCGTCTTCGAGCTCAACACCCGAATTCGACCGTAAATTGTGTCTTTGGCCCGGAATCGATCCCATGACGTCCAAATTTCCAGACAAAACACTCCACCACTGCGCCATTCTGCAGAATCCATTCTAGACAGACCAGTCTAGACAGTTGACACGTTGCAGCTTCTCCAGTCGATAAATAGTAGGTACTAAATTTTCAAGTTTTTAGTTTAAAAGAAAAAGTAACAAAAATGATACTTATAGTAACAAAGTAACCAACTAAATGGAAAAGTATCAATTTTGTTACAAAAGTAACAACTTTCACAACCCTGCACAGACCGCGTCTTCGAGCTCAACACCCGAATTCGACCGTAAATTGTGTCTTTGGCCCGGAATCGATCCCATGACGTCCAGATTTCCAGACAAAATACTCCACCACTGCGCCATTCTGCAGAATCCATTCTAGACAGACCAGTCTAGACAGTTGACACGTTGCAGCCGATTGTTCTCGAACCTTCCACCGTTCTAGACAGCTCGAGCAGACGCGCCCGCTGATTCGAGCGATCATTCGCAGCAGAGAACGGTCGGGTCTTCTCGGTCCGTTTCGACGCAATTCAAACAAAGATGGACGACGACATAACAATTGAGAACGTAGTGCAGAGAGAGGGAGATGGAAATGAGATGTTGCCGGAGTTTCACTTCGAGGTGCCGTTGGAGAGAGAGAGTTTTGAGAGAGCAGCCCCGTCTGCGGTAGGAGAGAGAGGTTTTCTGGATAATAGCGTGATTTATCACTACATTAAACAGATTTTTTACAACACCAACCCCATGACCAACCAAAAAGTGACGATTGACTAATCCTACTAACCTAATCTTGCTGATGTACTACCTAATGGACGTTTTCCAGCCAAGATGTAATTAATCCACTAACCCCACTAACCTAACTAATCGTAACTAATTCACTAACCCCAGAGAGAGGGAGATGGAAATGAGATGTTGCCGGAGTTTCACTTCGAGGTGCCGTTGGAGAGAGCGCAATTTGCGCGCGAAGCGTCGTTTATTAATAAATAACTACTTTGCAAATTTGTAAAAATATAAAAATATATTTTTGTCCTTTGATTTGTATAGAATTTTTCCTTTATTATGTTTTGTATTTGTATAATTAAAAGGGCAAAGCTTGATATTGATAAAAAATAATTATAATTAATCTAAATCTTAAACTAACTAATAACTTATTTGTTTGAAGTTGCTAGCTTCCTTAATTTGAGCCTTTTAATGGCATTGTCCAACCGGAGTCCAATTTTTCGTAATTTAAACTCCTCCGCTTCACGTTGTTCTTTGACTGCGCGCTCTTCTTTTTCCCTGGCAGAGGATTCTCGCAGTTGTTCGAGTTGTAGTTTAACCAACTCCAACTTAGCTTCTGCCAGCTCCGAATAATTTTGAGTTAAGTCGTAGGAATTTTTAAAACTGGCAGCAACAGGCCTCTTACGCGTTCTCCATGCATTAGGCACGACGTCGGCATTGGCTTTTTTTAGAGCTGGCTGCAGTTTGCTGTTCTTTGGCGTTTTTAAATGGCCTACCTTGTAATCGCCCAATCTAAAGCTTTAGGCTCAACCTGCCCGTGAATATAAAAAAAACCAAGTCAATACGAACAGCACAATATCTAACACGAAATCTAACTTACAGCTTCCTTTACTTCACGTACAACCGCAGTACTGGTTGATGCAATTGGACTTGTGGTTCCGATTGAAGTGGCATTCGCATCGTCATCCACAATCTCAAATAGCTGGTAATTTTCTTGTTCACCATGATGCAACGGAAAGGTGTCGGCAACGTACTTATTTAGAAGACCCGTTACTGTTTTCTCACTTATGAGGGACATGGTGAAATCATGTAACGGGTCCTTCTTGATTCCTTTTTCCGTCCCACCGCCAGTTTTTATAAAACTACGCCTCTCGGCACATGCAGCAACGGGCGTTTTTTAATTTTTTATTTTCATATCACTTTTTTAAAGACTCTTTGCTCCTTGGAACTTGGTTAGGCGCTTGGCCATTAAATTCGCAAGTCACCTTGTCCCAAGCAGCATCCTTTTCCCGCCAAGTAGTGCCATTTGTGCTTTTGCACTCCACAATATTTTTATATTTTCCCACTACGTTTAACAACACCATAATTTCGTCATTGCTAAAATTAGCCTCACGCTTCTTCTTTTCGGGTATAACCACACTCATTTTTAATCGGTACAGAAAAACTAGTCGCTCCCAAGAAAAAAACAAGAACACAATACGATTGAGATAGGTTATGGGAGGTTATGTTTGTTTTCCGTCCAGCGCGAATCGTGTATTTCTACATTATTGTATAAAAGTTACTTTGTAGAACGAGATGAACATATAGAAACTCTAACGATAAACAGAGATAACAATGTTTTAACGTTTTCTATACACCAGAGTGCGCATCATTCAACGAGCATTTGCAGCTACCTTCACAAAACAAATATTTACATTGTTGCCATATCTAAGTGGTACTTAAACAAGTTTTGCTTACAAAATGCTGGTGCAACGTAAAGGAAATATAAGTTACACTTAGAATTAAGTTGCACTTTACTAAGTGCCAATTGTAAGGGTTACAGGTGCAAACCAGCATAAATGCTTTAACTGCATCCACTTCATGTTCGCGATCCCACTGTACGGCTTTCACACCATCTAAGTTGTATGTTCCTGTAAAGATTTATTTAAAAAAATAGAGAATTCATAATCCACAGCAATTTCCGAATTTACCTGTAAGTCTCTTAAAAAGCGATGGTGGATAGCTTTTCCTTTTACAGGCAGCGAGGATCATTCCAAATGAACTGGCTGTCAGTCGAATCTTTTTGGCAATTAACCATACAGGATTGTCCGATTGTCCTATAGTTTTCTCAAATATTTCAAGCACTATTTCTGGTGTGACGCATATTTTTTCTTCAAAATAAGAGGTTTCTTGGATACTCTTTTGGTAGTCTTCAGAAAAAATTACATCGCCAACATTTACTACTACATTTTCCTCCTGCGATGCGAGTTTGGGGGCTAAAAGCCAAGTAAAACCTACTGCACCACCAAATGATACCAACTCTTCTCGAAGACGTTGAATTTCAGGTTCACTTAACATCTCTTTTAGAAGCGCGGTATTCTTTTGTCGGAGGAAATAATTCTTCGATCATTTTTACCACCTGCTCAACTGCATTTACTTTTGGTGCTGACCAGCTGCATGATTGATCGGTTACAGATACATTGTAATGCACAAATAACCTTGTTGCTGCGACATGATGGCAGGAAAGTTGGCCACGTGGACATGTATACGTTGAATTGGTTATGTTATTATCTTTGTCCAAAAATATCTAAAACAGACAGCTAAGGCTCGCGTCGCTTTGTTAAATAGCACTTTCAATCAATTTAAATTTTTTAGGTTAGGATCGGTTAAAAGTTAATTATAAAGAAACTATAGCTTCGTCAACTTGATAGATTTTATCTTTCAAGCTAGCATGAACTGACCCACTGATGGTTTTTGCACTACCATTATATTTTATGTTTAAAACATGCCCAGGCTCCATTGCATTTTCGCCTCTTTCGATTAGTTTAATTTCATCTTTGAAATATTTATTCAATGAAGATAATTTCAGCACGTGTTTTTGAGCCATCCTTGCACGCACTTCAAGCACAAAAGAACTACAACGACGTAATTATTGTCGGTATGCTTTCTTATTTAATTAATTGCTTTCACAAATTCTTCTGGTCTTACGAATAGACATTCTATCAAATAACCCTTAAACTGTCTATCAATAAAGAGCAATATCACAGAGCAACGTCGTAACAACGGCAACTATGCAATTTGTTTGGATCGTGATGTTCTTGCAACCCCCACTAAACGCGTCTATAGAACTTATTCCAGAGCATTAATTATTAATGTATACAACTTTTGTGCATCTTTGTCTTTAGGCGCGCAATTCAAATTATAATTCATATATAAACGCTCCTCGTATAATCCTAAGAATAAAATCCCAAATGAGAAATTTATAGTAAACATTGAAAACGCTATCAGTAACCTGCATTCAGAAAACCAAACTAAAATAAGAACTTCTGTTTGGAATATTTTAATAAACTACCAAAATTTTAAAAAAAAATTAAATTCAAATTAAAACATAAATAATAATTTCCTTCAAGAAGTTAATACCAAAAAATGAAACATAGTAATTACGAAAGCCGATACAACACAGACTACCGTCATTATCAACAAAACTGATTACCTACAATAATAAAATGTTAAATCTTTTAGATGACACTGAAACTTATAGTAAAATTGATAAAGATCCAACGAACGTGGGACAGGTCGACGCTTGTTAATGAATAGGGCGGGGGGTGTAACAAGCAGTTGATATATACTGAAGTCTGTTCATTGCTATATTCAGCCTGGCATAAACTACAAAGCAGTTACTTCTGTATTCACGTTAGACTTGTTACTTTGCGTGCATCGTGACAGTTGTAAATATTGGCGCAACATGGACGTCTTCCAACCAATCAGTGTCGCAGAGGTACTCCGCTGGGTACAGGGTGATCGTTTTACGGACGAGAATTTTATTTTATTGGCATACAATATTGTACACCATAAAATAAGTCGCGAAGGTGTCGCAGGGTGTATACTAACTCACAATTTAAAAATTCCCTGACTTTTCCAGGTTCTCCAGGATTTTTCAACCAAAATTCAAGAATATTTTTACATGCATACTCATTCGTACATTTTTACGAGAGTAGGAAAGCACACAAGCTATTAGATAAACAAGGACAAGCATGTCTAACGTACGTACAACTGCTGCCAAGAAGCTTCCTGCGTGGCGCCTGATTTTGCGCAATTTCAACGTACTTACTACGTTTACATGATGCTCTGGAAGCAAGACAAGTCAAGATAATCTGGTTACACGGTAGCTCTCGAATCGCATAAATTTTTAATAAAGTAGTTTGTCGTTTTAATTAATTTTCTCTGACTTTTTTTATAAATCAAGCAAATTCCCTGACTTCCCTCATTCCAGAATTAGTATGTAATTCCCTGACTTTTCCAGGTTTTCCCTGTTTTCTAGAAAGTATACACCCTGGTGTCGTTATCGATCCTGAGGACTTGATATCATATGCCCGTCTTGTGAACCTGGCTGCAGCAATAAGGGCTAGACGTGGTATGGGGTTCCTGCAAGAAATTCCGCCTGCACAAGTGAGTAGACATGCTTATTATATTCGCAGATCTCGGTTCTATGATTTCATAGAAAATTACTAAATTCCTAATTCATAGCAATTTTAAAATTAAGAAAGAAAGGATCTGCATACACATTAAAACCTAAATGTGCCAAGCCTCTTTTAAATAATAATAGTTATAAAATTACAGTAGCCGATTTCTACAAGCGCTGGCCAGATCGAACGTGAAAGTGTAATCAAATACGTCGGGAAAGCTGGATCAACCATTTCCGAAAGGGTTGAGACGCAACCAGTACCAGTACCAGTCCCGGGTTATGAAACTGTAAGTGGTGTTGTTTTGTTTTTAACTTTAACCGTCCTAGAATAGAGTAAATATTATAAAAAAAGTGTATGGGGGGGATTTTTACAATATTCATCATGCAATTTATTATTATTTATAGGTTAACGTACATCCTCATCACCCAGCTACCGCAGTCCAACATAGCTCAGGGGTGTCTGAAAAGTGCGACGCAAGCAAATGTCCAGCATTTAGCGGAAATCAGGAGGGTGGCGATATAAGGCTAATTTACACGGTAATTTAGATCCGTATAAAATGTTAAATATTATTCGTAGGGTGCAATTGCGCCGGTGATGAAGCCCGAGTCTGCCTTGCAACCAGGCACCTCCTCAACATCGATAGCTGCGCCTACTATGGACAAAACCACAAATCCAGATGTTCAATTGGTATGTCCTTGAAATCTGCTTAAATTGAATAATTGATGTGCTATTGTTTTTAGGCACCAGCTAGCCAGTTCCAGTATCTGGATGTGCTATCAGAGGGGGCAAAATTCGTTAAAAAATTCAATGCGAACCCTACAGCGCGGCTGTTTTGGTAATTGACAAGCCACTACTAAGATGAAACTAACTAAAATAAAACAACGTTTGTAATTTTGTTGTTTTTAGAGAACGGACTAGCCGAGATCATTAAGTATGCCTCTCACGGGGCTGCCCCGTCCGACAGGATTGAGATGATGCTGGGGGATGCCGGGATGATGACGCAACCCCAATTTTGCTGACAAACCGATCGGATTCTCTTTCCGGAAAACGAGGCAGATGTCCGTCGGTGTTATGATGGCAACTCTGGAAAAGGTGCTACAGAGCAATGCCCACTTCTTTGCCCACGATGTCCTGACCCTTCACGTGGATAGGATAACCCTACCCGGAGGATCTGCGCCACCCCGGCAACTGCGCTTGACGGGGGTAAGTTTTGCGGAGTTTTGTATGCGAAAAAGGAGCATTATTATGGTTAACAACAATGGTAACCAGTGCCTGGCTGCAGCGCTTGTGATTGCTATTACTAACCATGAAAACGATCCGAATTTGATACTTCTGAAACGTGGATACCCCCTTCTTAAAGGGCGTGCTAACCATTTATGCGGTAGGGTTGGCGTCGACTTGAGTCACGGTGGTAACGTGGAGCATGTCGAGCAGTTCCAGGTCTATTTAGCGGAGTACACTGTAGTCGTCTACAACCACCGTCAGGGGAAAAGCATTTTTTATGAAGGTCCACGATCGGCTGATAGAGTTGTGTTAAATTTGCTATTTGAAAAAAAAACACTTCAACGTAATTACCAGCCTGACGGGCGCGTTCGGTACAAGTTATGTTTGTGAACTGTGCCGCACACGCAATGTCAACAGGGATAGACATAAGAATTGCCCCTATATATGTCCATGTTGCCATGACAAACCTCCCTGCAACAGTGCAGCCAATAACGTTGTTTGCCGTGTATTGCAATAGAAGTTTTAGGAGGGCTGCGTGTTATAACCATCATATTGAGACACAGATTTGCCAGACGTTTAAAAGATGTCCAACATGCTTTTATACTACCACGACAAACGCTGTCCACAGGTGTGGCTATAAATATTGCCACATGTGCAAATGTGAAAAACCAAGTCGGCACCTTTGCTACATGGCCAAAAAGAAGGTCATTCGTAAAGCAACACACAAGGTACATTTCTTTGTTTTCTATGACTTTGAATGCAGGAGGACACACGTTTAGGAAATGATAATAACGTGTTCATTCATGAACCAAATTTATGTGTTGCGCAGACTGTGTGTAATTCTTGCTTGACGAGCGAGGATATGACCCAAGCATGTGATGTTTGTGGCGAACGGGAACACGTCTTTACCGAAAACCCCGTAGAACAGTTTTTAAATTACTTGGCTGATTTGGTAAACTGCGGTGATAGCAGCCCAGTTGTAGCACTAGCTCATAACATGCGAGGGTACGACGGGCATTTTGTTCTTAAGAAAGTCGTAAGTGAGCAAAGAAGATGGAATCCGCAAGTAATTTCTTGATGGAATCCGCAAGTAATTTCTACTGGCACAAAAATTATCTCACTAAATTGTAACAACATTATATTTTTCGACACCTTAAATTTCATGCCCATGCCCCTAAGTAAGCTACCAAAAACTTTTGATTTCCCCGAGTGCAAAATATATTTTCCACACTTTTTTAATACCGTGGAAAATCAAAATTATGTAGGGCCCCTGCCACCTTCAGTATTTTACGGTCCAGCCAGTATGGCAGTTTCAGACAGGAAAGCTTTTTTCAGGTGGTACAATACCGAAATTCAGAAAACCGTAATTTTTAATATGCAGCGGGACATAATTAGATATTGTGTTCCGGACGTTAACATCTTGAGAAAGGCAACGCTGAAATTTGCCCAGCAATATTTCTGTGAAAACAACGTGCATCCTCTAAAAGAAATGTAGCGACTATAGCAAGCTGCTGCATGCTTGTTTACAACCGCAATTTCCTGGCTGAAAATACCATCGGACTTATACCTTCCTGCTGGTTATAGGCTCGGTGACAGACAGTCTGCTGAGGCTATTAAGTGGTTTTTGTGGGTTAGGGGCAGCGAGGGTTTCAGATTCAGCACGCTGGGGTCAGTAGGGAAATTCGATTGTCCCATGGGATTCTCGTGGATGGCTTCTGCCATCAGTCAAATAATGTATATCAGTTTCATGGGTGTTAATTTCATGGGTATGAGGATGATTCCGATCAAACAAGGCCAATTCATGAAAACAACAGACAAGACACGATGGGGTCACGACGAGAGAAGACAGAAGCCACCTCCCCAAGAATTCGAAGTTTAGGATACAACTTGGTTGAGATGCGAGAGTGCCAATTTAAAAACTTCTTAAAAAATAGTCAAGAGGCCAGAGCGTTTATTGCCGATAATTTAGATGTTATTAAAATGGCAGCCCTTAATCACCGCGACCGTTTCTTTGGAGGGCGCACAAACGCAGTAAAATAATAATAATAATAATAATAATAATAATAATATGCCTTTATTAATTAAAAAAAAAAAAAAAGAGAATACATATGTTAACAAAAAAAAGAATAAATAGTGAGTAGGGCGAAGTTCAGCTGCAGAATGCAGAAAGAAATTCTGCAGTTGCTCTACCACTTAACCCTATTTTGAAGTATTTAAATCCAGCTTTACATTGTGTTCCCTGTTCATATTCAAAATTCAGTAAAGTTTATAAAACAAATAAAGATAGTATATTAGTTATTTTTTATCAGTACGTAGAAGATTATTGATCCGTGACCGAAAACAAGAAGTCGGAGTTAATTTGAGGTCTCGGGGTAAGCCATTATACCATTTTGCAAAATTATATACAAAACGGCGTTTTCCAAACTCAGAGCAGCATAATGGAATACTGACATTGCCCCTAAACCTCAAATTCAAGTTATGTACATCCGTACGAAATGATATCTTATTATACAGATATGGAGGAGTTTTATACAAAATAATTTTACGATATAGACATGCACAATGGAATGATCTCCTATTGAACATATTTAACCATTTAACGTCTTTTAATTTATACGAAATTTTATTATATTTTCTTATACCAAAGATAAGACGTAAGCACGCATTTTGTAGTTTTTGTAACCTGGCTTTGTCCTGTGCATCAAGACATGGTCCATACACTACATCGCCATAATCAACCTGAGATAGAACTAGATTATTACATAAAATGGTTTTGACTTGTGTGTTAAATAGGTGACGATTTACAAAAATTGATTTTAAATTACAATATGCTTTTTGAATACATTTTGATATATGTTTTTTGAAACGTAATGTCGAGTCAAGAATTACACCTAAGTTTTTAACACTGTCAACAACAGGTATTGGATTATTATTTATTTTAAAAATCATTTGGTTTTTTGCTATTTCGATGTAAGCCTTTTTACCAAAAAATATGACCGCCGATTTGTCCCCGTTAAGCTTAAGTGCATGTTGATGCGAAATGGCAGCTAGCTTTTCCAGATCTTCATTTATACGCTTATTTGCAGTAATAATGTCTTGGATATTAAAAGAAAAATAGATCTGCGAGTCATCAGCGTAAAAATGAGATGCACAAAAGTTTAACGTAGATGGGAAGTGTGAGATATAGATTGTAAATAGAAGAGGCCCAAGAATAGATCCTTGTGGAACGCCTGTTGTATTGCTGGAAAATTTTGATAACTTCATAGCCACTTTAACGGCTTGCGAGCGATTTGATAAATAGTTACTTAGCAAAGAAATTGCATTTGGCAAACAACCTATGTAATGGCAGATAGACAACAGAATATTATGATTAATTGTATCAAATGCCTTGGAGTAATCCAACAAGATAAGAGCAGTTACTTTACCTATATCCGTAGCTGAGATAATGTCATCAGTTATATGTAACAGCGCTGTAGCACAGCTATGTCCCTTTCTGAAGCCAGATTGTGTAACAGGCAAAATGTTATTCAAATTCAAGTGTTGGCGTAGCTGCTGCTCCATGACTTTTTCCAGTACTTTGGATAATACAGGTAAGATACTGATCGGTCTTAAATCTTTCAACTCTACTGGAGGATTTACTTTTGGCACAGGTGTAACAACAGCACGTTTCCATATATTAGGAAAAACTGAATTAATTAGACAGAAATTGATTAAGTGTGATATAACTGGCAAAAGAAATGGAACGCACAGTTTAATGATTTGAATACTAATACCATCATATGCAGTAGCAGTGCTTGTAATGGATGAAATAATTTTAAGCACTTCAATTTCTCCAACTGTTGTGAATTTAAAAAATGATCTAACAGTTTCTTTCACATTATTATTGTAATATGATGTTACGGTATCAGTATTCACGTCGGTTTTAGGAACAGACTGAATAAAAAAATTATTAATTTTATCACAATCTGTCAAATTAGAAGGAAGTCCAGTGCGAGTGGATTTTTTTGAGACATTTAAGGTTTGTAATTCTTTCCAAAACATCTTTGAGTTATTAGAGAATAATTTATTATAATATGAACGCTTTTCCCTTCTGACAGCGCCTACTACATAATTTCTAAGTTGTTTATAATAATCGTAATGAATCGGGTTTTTACTTTTTTTATAACGTAATAGGGCTTTGTCTCGAAGGAGCATCATATTTTTAATAACAGGTGTTAGCCATGGAGCATAAGGTTTAGTTATCCTGGATATATTGAGTAGAGTGATAATGTTACTATTAAATAATGCGACTTTATCATCAATATTATCAGAGTCGTAAATGTTTTTCCAAGGAAGTGATCGTAAAGCAGAATCAAATTGTTTGTGATCAAAATTTTTAAAAACTCTGTAGGTATGAATAACTGATGGCGACTTCGAATGTAACAAATTTAAAGTGCAATGTATTAAATAATGATCAAAGTGGTCGTGCAGAGGGGTTACAGAGACCGAAGTTAGTAAATCTTTATTTGTTGTTATGATATGGTCTATAAGAGTAGCGGATAACGCTGTTACACGAGTTGGTTCGTTCACTACCTGCACGAGACCAAAGGCTTCAAAAAAGTCCAATAGGTGGGCCGTGGCTGTATTTGTTGTATTAAGTATATCTATATTAAGATCTCCAAGGCAAACGATGTCGCTGGTAATGGGTAATATTTCGGATAAGGTTGATTCTAGATTATTAATAAACTCTAAGTAATATCTCTGGTGAGGGTTATACAACACTCCAAATGCGTACTTACGATTTTTAAATGTAATACTTAACCACAGTTGTTCAATATCTTTCGTTGCATCAAAAATTGTAAAGGAAAATGTTGAACGAATATAAAAAGCAACTCCTCCACCTCTGGATTCTCTATCTCTTCGTATTACAGTGTAACCTTCAATGAAAACGTCATTATTTGTAATGGAGTTAGACAACCAGGTTTCGGTAACGGCCAACAGATCGAATGAAGACTGAAGTACGAGATCTCTAAAAGCAGTAAAATTAGTGACGAGCGAGCGAACATTTATGTGTGCACAGTTTAACTGCAGACTCATAATTCAGATATATGCAAATAATTAAATCTGAACAAGAAACACAATGCGATACTAGATTTGCTTCAAAACGATGGGTAGAAAATTAAATTGGCGGTAGTACTCTACCTACACGCACAAAAGGTGCTACTGCTCATGGCAATTGAAATATATATATATAATTATATAAGAAAACAAATATAAATAAAAATAAATACGAGGGAATAACATGGAATCTCGCCTACAATAAAATATTCCAGTGATTAAAATTAATTAATAATTGATCAAATAGAAGTACTACAACTCAATATTTATATTAACAAGAAATTAACTAATACTGCGGTTGGCGCATTGCCATGCTATTCCCAGTAAATATTATATGAAACTTAAACGGGTCTATAGTTTAATTGCATAATTATAAACATTTTCAAGTAAATAACAAACAAGAAATTAGCTACTACTTCGGTTGGCGTATTATCATGCTATTCACCAGTAACTATTACACTAAACTTAAATAGTTATGCAGTTTAACGTTTGAATTACACAAAAAAAAATACAAAAATCTCAAGAAAATAGCATTCAAGATGGCAAAAAACAGGCACAAACTGTCAGCAGATCGTAATCTGGGCGCAATAAGAGTGCTTTATTTTCAACAGAGACGGAATACAAAATATAAACAAATAGCCATTAGGTGCTAGTGTTATCTGGCATGATAGCATTGCAGGTACTGATATCTTTGACCGACCACACTTTATTTCCAAATTTCACTTTCACACAACCGTCTCTTGACCACAAATTCCTAAACCCGAACTGATTAGCCGCATGCCTGAAAATTTCGTACCGCTTTTTCGTGAGATCCTCCTTTATTACGATTTTGCTGCCCACGAAATTTCTTCTTTTATTCATTAGGATGGATCGGTACTTGTAGGTAGCGAATTTAAGAATTACGGGGCGATGTTTTCCCTCCTGCAAAGCGCCTAGTCGATGACATCGATCTATGAACTCTGGATTAATTATATCACGGGGTCGCTGAAGACGAAGACATTTGTTATTTCGACGTAATTTCTTTATACCCGTTCGTCAACAAATATTAAAAATACCCTATAGGGCATCCTAAGCTGCACGTTGGTATTGGTGAATGCCGAAATAGACCTGGCCACTGTCGAAAGTATCATCAAATGTAGTGTTCTCCCACCCCGAAATTTGTATCTCCCCGTTCTTGTGCCGAAATTTTGAATCAAGGGAAATGTTTTCATGAGCAAAATGAGCGCGCGTTTACAGGCACTTATGTCACAGATGAGTTCCGTAAAGCGGTAGAATTGGGGTATTCTGTGCTTGAGGTGTATGAAATATGGGAGTACGAGATAACTAACTATGACAAGGTTACAAATACAGGGGGTCTGTTTGCGGAATACGTGAACAATTTTTTAAAAATCAAGCAACAAAGTAGCGGGTTTCCTGCATAGTGCGTTGATGAGGAGGCGAAAAACCGCTATATTCAAAATTATTTTGATCGATACGGTGTTGAACTGTCCAAAGAAAAAAATTCTCTAAACCCAGGTTTAAGATACATTGGAAAATTAATTCCTTATGGGGGAAATTCGGTCAAAGAGAAAATATGACCAAAACGACTATAGTCTCCGATCCCTACGAATTCTTTAAATTAATGACAGACCCTTCGAAGGACATCCACTCCCTTGTACATATCAACGAGGATGTGATAGTGGTTAATTGGTCAGGTCATGAAGATTAATGTCGCTATAGCAGCGTACACCACAGCCAGCGTAAGGCTGGTACTCTATCGTTACTTGGAAAAGTTGGGGAAAAGATGCCTTTATTTTGATACAGATTCTATTGTGTTTACGAGGAAACCAGGGGACTGGGAGCCCCCCCCCCCCGTAGGAGATTATCTAGGGGACATGACTGATGAATTAGAGGAATACGGCCCTGGTAGTAGTATAAGTGTTTTAGACCAACAAAAACGATGAGGTTCTGGTTTGTAAGGTTAAAGGGATAACCCTTAATTATAAAAACACAAAAATTTTTTTTTGATGTAATTAAGGACATGATTGTCAATAATGTAGGTCCCACATTAATCGAAAATGATCGTAAAATAGTGAGAACGGTGGGTTACGACGTGTTATCAAAGCCAGAAAAAAATAGTGTCCATTACAATAAAAGTAGACGCATTGATGAGATGTTCGAAACAGTCCCGTATGGTTATAGCGAACAGGGCTGATACTATTAAAATAAAAAATGTTAATATTTGTAAGGCTCAAATAAAGAAATAATGTAACATTTAATGCATACGTTGCAAATTGCCTTTATTTTTTATATTACAGTGTATCAGTGTTTGTATGTTTTGGAGCCTTATTTTGCTCATAATGCAGTTGTATATTTACAACGGCTGTTTAGTTCAAGATATCTATTTGTTTGTTATTGTTGACAATCTAAGAATTATTAATTCACTTTTGCACCGACGTTGGGCGCCAATTGGAATGGTAAGGATAAGCCTCTATTAGCTCAAATATAAATTGTAAGATAAATTTTAATAAGTTAATTTTTTAGGGCGAATTGTAAATAACACACACAGTTCTCAGATCTCATTTATTTTACTGTGCTCGCCTTTTGCCTGCCAGTATTATTATTAATGTTTTAATGCGTTTCCCACACTCCACACTTAAATTTGCAGGCTTCATCCTACCTCGTTTGCAGACTTCTAAGCCGCCCGTTGTGAATGCTGCTCATATATTCTGCTGGAGACGGTCCCCTCGCTGCAGATGCTGTCAGTGACGTTCTTGCAGTACTTCCCGACGCAGGCCTCTGGCTCTGGATTCTTACTTTTGCCGGGAACGATTATCGGAAACCTCAGCTGAACCTCGGAGAAGCGATTGGAGAATTTTATATTTTAGTGCTACGGAAACCTTCACAAAAATTCGGTACGTGGTTGGAAGAAAGAGTAAGAGGCAAACTGCCGCCCTTACATCTGCTGAAAGAGGAGCCACAATAACTGTGATTGCTTGTATGAGTTTCACTGGGCACTATGTACCACCCTTAGTGATGTTTCCACGAAAGAACAAGAACAATAAACTGAGAGGTGCCCCTCCACGGACAATATACCTTGCATATCCCTCTAGTTGGGTTCAGACCAACATCTTCACCACTTGGTTCATACACTTTGTGGAAAAAGTCAAGCCGTCCGAAGAATCTCCGGTCCTACTCAGCTTGGATGGACATTTTAGCCATGTTCGTAACATTGACGTTAATGACTCTGCTAGAGACAGCCATGTGAGAATCATATCACTGCCCCCGTATTGTACACACCAACTACAGCCGCTGGACAAATCCTTCATGGAGCCTTTAAAATCCCATTACAGCGAAGAAATCAGACAGTGGCTATTTCACTCACAAAAACCATTGCCTAGTTATGCAATGATGGAGCGATTTGGGAAGGCGTATTTAAAAGTACAGACGGGAGAGATCGCAGTTAACGGTTTTAAGAAGACTGGGATTTTCCCCATGAACAAAAATGTGTTCACAGATGCTATTTGGCTTCACTCCAAGAAGCAGGAAAATCTTGCAGCTCTCAGTCAACGCCACGGAAAGAACACCAGGAAAATACTTCAGATGACCCATCTCCCAACTTATCTAAGTCAACTTTGAGTCTCGTTTCACCACCTGCAGATCTACCAAAAGAGCCCCAGCCAAGTACTTCAAAGGCTACCAGTTCCCACGAGGAATCCCAACAGAGTCCCTCAACGAGAATTTTAAAGGAAACATTTGATGTCAGTCCTTATGAAATCGGCTATATCCCTTCATTGAAGAGAAAAACCAGCAACAGGGGTCGAAAGATTGTTGGATCATGTGTTATAACTGGAACTCCTTACAAAGAAGCTTTGATAAAATCTTTTAAGAGAAATTGATCAGAAAGCTACGCCAGATCTAGAAAAAAACGAAAACCGTGCGAAAAAGAAACTACATTTTGAAGGAGAAAAGACCAACAAAGTGAAGAAGGTAAAGGTTGCGATACCTAAAGAAAAGAAAAATAAATCAAAAGGAAAGGTTTTGAACAAACGGAATAAAGATAGTTCTTCGGATGAATCTATTCCTGAACCAACCTTTATTGATGACAACCTAAGCGATTTGGATTTTCCAATGGGGAAAAACAAGCCTGACGATGAAGATGCAGCATGCATTTTTTTGCGAAGGATTATTTTCAAACGACAACAAAGGAGAACATTGGATAAAGTGAATCTCGTGCAATTTATGGGCTCATATTGATTGTGCTGGAGCTGACAGGGAGCTCTACGTCTGCGACTTTTGTAAATAGGCACTAAAAAATCCTACTTACCTTCCTATGATGCAATTTTTGTTTAAAGAAAGAGATTTAGAAAAAAATCATTATACACATGATTAATTTGCTTTCATATAACTCTTTGATAGAAAATATAGAAATTTACTGCATTACATTGTTTTGAATTTAGATTATACCATAACCTGATATTATTTCAGTTATTTGAGTTTTCTTTATTTTTCCAAGGTGACTCGCACAATCAAAGGTTTTAGGTTAATCACATATTAGTAATGGCTGTAATGCTTTGTTATATAGGTAGGTAGTGAAAATAAATGATTAACAATGGTTTTATTTGTATTTAAAATAATTACTTTAGTTTTATATCAATAAACTTTTTTATTTCATAGTGATGTCAAAAATGACATTTTTCGGATTATTTATGGTACAAAAAATGGAACATTAAAGTCTTAGTACTTTAAAGTAAAATATTAAAGTTCAAGTACTTTAAAACTTATTTATGGTACAAAAAATGGAACATTCAAGTCCTAGTACTTTAAAGTAAATTTTTAAAGTTCAAGTACTTTAAAAGTATACGTCAGTTGTTGACATACTACTTCTGCTTTTATAATAGGTCCATATCTTCTTTTATTATTTACTTTATTTATACTCCGAGAACCACAAGGTTACTCGTAAGGCTGCTAATTCACACGGATGAGTTTGAAAAAAGTGACATTTTGTGTTTTATAAAGCAGTCCTCGCCCTAGTGGCCCGCGTCTTAATATCCCGCGACCTAGTGTCTTCGCGCCCTAGCGTCTTTGTTCCCTAGTGTCCCGCGCCCGAGTGTCCTCGCACCCTACGCCCCCCCCCCCCCCGCCGTAACGGCCTCGCCTGAGCAGCCGCACCCTATTGTCATAGACCGTCTCTCACGTGCGACAACTTTGTTGACAAATGTCAAATACATTTGTCAGTTACCAGTCGTTTCTAGCAACGTTAGATTGCTGAATTCTATATATGTATTATCTGTAACCTCATTTTACCTTACGGTGCTTTATGCGCTTGTGTCTGGCGGTACAATGCTCAACTTGCCCCGGATAGAGGTTAGAGCGCGCCTTTTCGTGCTTGCGCAACAACCATTGTGTGAGGTGTGCGTTATGATGATGTGTTGACCTTGTTACCTTATCTCTTAGGTTTGTGGCTCTGAGTACAGCACAGTTAATTTACTGCCCAACTGTAAATGGTCTCACCGAGCCCGATTCCAATCGCCAACGCTGATTTTGAAAATTAGGCATACATTTTAAGTGTATGTAAATATAGAGAAGGTTAAGGCTCCACGTTATTTTGCCTATAAGTTTATGTTTATAATTAAATATTAATCGATAAAATTTCCCTATTTTGAATATTTAAAATTATTTCTGCTAGCTTCTGTAGATGCACGTGACTGAAAATCAGAGTGGATTGCTTTTATCTAGATTGCCTATTCTGAAATTTGATGTTCCTATTTTAATTATAACAATTCTAAACTTCTGTCAAATTTTACGTAAAAAATACTTTTTGAAAATTCAATCACAAAAATACTTCATCGTTACATTGGCCATATGACAATCTCAAATAGTAAGCACTCCCTTAATTAAATTAATTCACTTTAATCTTTATTTTATTTCAGTTGTTATATAATACCTGGATTCGTTTACTTTTATTTAGCCTCTTCTCAGATGATACCAATTAGTCCAACTCTGCAACCGATCACAGCACCACTGCTCCACTCAAAATCACGGTGAATTACTCAACTGACAACCAAACTGCAAAAAAAACGTCCAGAATCGGGATATGAATTAACCCAGGAAACTAGTTTGCCCCAAGATCGCCTACACAGCCCCATCATAGCACAGATCCAAACAGACCCGAGTTATAGTTGCTTTTCTTTAATATTCAATCCAAATTACTCCTTTGAAGTACGTTACAGCACAGTACCAAGAATCCCGACCAGAGACAAGCTACCAGACCTCATTTAACAAGCACCATAAACATGCTCACTCTGCCAATGACTTCCTTGCGCTTCTCTTCCCTTGTAAATTGTTTGTTGTAATCCAATTCAATCGTGCAAAACGCCAAATGTAATCCCACAATTAACTTAATTCAGTATTTTTTCTTTTTATTTGCTTTTGTAGATTAGAACTGCTTTAGTTTGGTATTCTCACCATATTCTCTATCTTCCTCCATTTTAGTCTGCTCACCTTCTTACTTTTAACATTTCATTTCTTGTACACCACGCGAATTTTATCTTTAACTGAAACCCTTTTATACACCAAACATATTTAAACTTTTTAAAAAGGTTTATTTATTAATTTCTTATGACACAAATCAGTTACATCTTTTCGTTTCAAAATTTTTTTATATATCAATAAAAACAAACTCCTTAACGATCTACCTTATTTTTCAATCCAACACACTATAAAAGCTTTATTATTTGATTAACACTATGTTCTATAGCAGGGGTCGGCAACGCTATGACCGCGGGTGCACGTGCGCCCTTCTTGCGGGGCGCGTGCAAAAAAGTCGGTCGAGCTAAGTTTGCACCTCCCTGGAAGCTAATGCAATGACGCGAGGTGCAAACTTAACTCGACCGGGTTGTACCTGAGCCCCACTCCCGCGCCCCCGCCTGTGAGTGAGTCAGTGTGCTGCGATACTCAGAGTCAAGTAGCTGCATTTTTGTGTCGTTAGTTTTAGCTACCTACCTACATATTTGTAGACCTGAATTGTTATATTCTGTTTTTAACATGAGTAAAAGACCAAGGAATTACTATTTTAATAAAGAGTGGGAAGAACAGTTCTTTTTTATTGAGTTTAACGGAAAAAGTATTTGTTTATTATGTAACGCCAGTGTAGCAGTGCCTAAAAAAGTAACATTGAAAGACACTTCAGTACTCTACAATTCTACATGCGTCGTGTAACAGTAGTTTTCCCCCAAATACTGAAATCCGGAAGAAACGTGTCGGCGAATTGAAGACAAATCTAACAAAACAACAAAGTGTTTTTACCAGGCCAGTTCAACTTTCAAAAAGTGCTACTATTGCATATTTAAAGGTTTCTAATTTGTTGGCTAAGAAGAAAAAGCCTTTTGTAGACGGGGAAATAATAACGGAAGCCTTCTTAACAGCTGCTGATTCTGTCTTTCAGAATTTTAAAAACAAAACTGGAATTATTGCGGCTATTGAAGCGATACCATTGGCAGCCAGAAGAGTGTCGAGAAGAATAGAAGTTATCGCTACTAATATGAAATCAGATATTAAAAAGTGCACATTTTTTTCTCTTCAACTCGAGCAGTCTACCGACATTTCCGACGCTGCAAAGCTATGTGTTATTATTAAAATGGTATTTAATGATTTTATCACAAAAGAAGAATTTTTGAAGTTGTTGCCGCTGAAGGGTCGCACACAAGGTAAAGATATTTACGATGTGTAACTTCAGTGGACTGTATGAAATAATACACTAATTTGACGCAAAAAGGCCGTTTATTTAGCGTAATATAGAAATGAAATTTGGACCCCTTACTGCAAACGTGTTGCACGGTTCACAGCTGTCGCAAATCTGAGTCAGACGGGCTGACGCCAATACATAGAAAGGAGGGGGCATAAACAATGTACAGGGTGTTACAAACATTTCTCAACACGATGCATTTATAAACTTTGCAGAAGAGAGTCAGTTACCATTAATAATGTTAGCTGCCATAGTTACTGATGGTGCGCCTGCAATAATAGGCAATACAAATGGCTTCGTTGCGCTGTGTATGGCAAATGATGTGTTTCCTCAATTCGCTCATTACCATTGCATGATCCACTAAGAGGCGTTGTGTACCAAAATTCTTCGTTTTGAACACGTCACGAAGATTGTCGTAAAGATAATTAACTCTTATTAGGGCTGCGGCAATGCAACACCGTTTGTTTCCGCAGCTTTTGCAAGATGAAGATGCTGAGTACGCGGACTTCATACGGAAGTTCGATGGCTGAGCAGAGGCAAAGTGCTTGTACGCTTTCCCAGTCTGATAAACGAAATCAAACAGTTCTTGGTAACGAGAAAGGAAGACACAGTTGACTGATCACTTATGTGATACAACAATAAAACTAAATGAACTGAACCTGGAAATGCAAGGAAAAAATCGACATGTTGCGAAAATGGTTGGATCGGTGAATACATTCAAAGCCAAACTGACTATATGGAAATACCATTTACTGAGAAATTCAACTTCACACTTCCCAAATTTAAAGAAAATTTTCTATCACATGAATGTATGTGAAAAAGATATTGATATCATTTCGTTTACTCCACATTTAGATACACTTTTGGACGAATTTAATTCTCGTTTCAAACAATTTAAGAATCTTGGAGTTCATAATTAACCCATTCGCAGAAGGTGATGTTTCGGAAAATATCAAAAACTATTTTGGCATAGAAAATTATGATGAATTAGAGCTGGAAATAATAACCATGAAGAACGATTTTAAGCCTGAAATCATACATGAGGGACGAAAACTTTTGAAATATTGTTGATGAAAATAAATATCCACTTTTTAGAGCATTATCTCTTAAAATACACGCGTATAGTGCATCAACATATGCATGCGAATCCATATTTTCAACAATGAAGCACTTGAAATCAATATGTAGAAGCAGAATGACAAATGTAAATTTGGACCATTGTATGGGAGGACCGGTACTTCAAATTATGAGCCAAATTTCATCAAGTTGTCGGAAGAAATGCAACGCCAATAATCGCACTAATAATTAATGACTAACTAATTGTTGTAATAACTAGTGACTTAATATATTTGACTGTATGTATGCCTCATGTAATAAACATCTTGTTTTGTCCTTGTGTAACATTTTATTTGCGTCAACCATTCATGCGCCCTTCAGGAGTAAATTATTTTAGAATGAGCCCTAAGGCTGGATAAGGTTGCCGACCCCTGTTCTATAGTCTATCTCGAAAAAGTATTCGTCATCAATTTCCAATTTCATTTTAGATATTAAATTAAGTTAGAATCCTTCTGTTTCTCAATCAGCTTCATTTTATTAAATTATAAATGTTATTTTCTTTCTTTACTGAACGCATCTTAATCAATTTAATATCTAATTCACATCTACATCGATCTTTATAATTTTTAATTACTATTATCTCTTAATCCTATTAATCTGATTTTTTTACCCCTGTACCAATATCATAACAATATATTGTTCAGATTCTCATATTCCACTATTCTATTCAAAATCTAATCTTATGAATTCGAAGATTTGAATAGTTTCAGATTCGGTATTCGATTCTAATCAACTTTTCTTGATAGCAATTTTCGATATTGTCACAAATAAAGGTACTTTACTCTTGAGCAGAATTCATATTTTTTGACATTCCTCGTATACGGCTTAAAAAAATTGATATCTGATGATTGCATTTTAAGTTTTGGACCATGCAGAACTTTTTATAAAGAATAACTTTTTTTCGTAAAATTAATAATAAAAAAGTTTTCCATATGGTGCGAACTTAAGCAGACACACTGAATAACGCTTTAGCGAAGAATACTATACAATTACGTCCGGACTACCTAGGTCCTTACAAAATTATCCAACTACACTAATAATATTGCTTCACTTAAAACTACAAAAATTAAATTAGGACATATCATTTTAACATGCTGAAACCATATGTTTCAGATCAAGCTGCAATTATTGAATACAGCGATCATGAAGATGCTAATAATTAATTTAATCCTTATTTTTATAATCTCTTATATATACCCTTAGTCCTATAAACTCCTCGAGTGGTCTCTTTTTTCTCATTTAGGCAAAACTAAATTAGCGAATCAGAAATGTTCTCTCCTTACCTATTTTAACCTAACGCATATTGAAGATCGAATTCACCAATCCTATACGTACTATCATAAAACATTAGCACTGTGCTTCAGTTTCAAATGGACACGAATTGAAATACATTGTACTAACCAATTACAATGTATAAGGAATAAATTAAAGTCCTTAAAAATAGATTATGCTATCGTTTCACATAAAAATTATGACGAACATAACCGGAAGAAACGCGGGTTAATAGACGGAATCAGTGAAGGTATAAAATGGTTATTCGGAACGCCACGTGCCGACGACGCTAAATTCTACACTGATTCTATAAATTCATTAATTTCGGACCAACGACAAACACGCACACACTCATGCAACAACAAGTTAGAGTTATTTCTTCGACTACAAATTTTAATCATTCCATTACTTCTCTAAATAAGAACGCGAAAACCGTGAATGATAACTTAGAAAAATTTTACAAAATCGTTCTCAGAATATCTACAGATCAAGAGAAATTAAGCTTCGAACTAAATGTTACTGATCATCTCTCGACATTAGTTGAAATGACAGACGAAATAAGTAAGTTCAACAGTAAAAGATTATGTAACCAGTATTACCTTAATTCGCCATGGAATTATTAATTTCGAGATTTTACATCCTCAGGATCTCGTTAAAGAATTTTTAGTTGCCAAAAAATATACATTACCCCTAGAGCCCACATTAGATAATGCATACGTATATTATAATATTATTAGAATTTCTTCATTTATTAAGGATTATTTGCTTATAAATAATTATAACATACCTTTAGTTGCATCAATCACTTATGACATACACAAAATTGATCCCTTACCCACTCCTCATCGTGAAGATCCACACCTTTATTCTTTTATAGAACCATCCAAGTCCTATATCCTGATCTCATCCACGAGAATAGTCTATATAATGCTCCATAGCCTAAAGAAATGCATGGAATATGCTCCACGATGGTAATGCGAGGAAGCTTCAATTTCCAAAGGAACCGACCAGGCAATTTGTGAAATTCAGCTATTCTCCAAAGGATTGACATCGAGTCCAAAGTCATGCAACGTAAAATCGATGTATGCAGATGCCGAAGAGACGGCCGACGAGGAAATCCTAAGCAGAATTGGTCTCCTTGAATTAACCTCAGGTTGCAAAACCTACACCGATCATACCATTTCAGATGCTCAGTCAATCTTCGGATCGATCAACATATCCAATAAAATCCCACTAGCGGACATCACAGAAGACGACTGTTGTATTTCGCGTAAGAAGACCATTACACTAGAAACTATTAACCTTCAGCCAGTAAAAATGACTGACTTAAATTTAGACCAACTAAAGTTTGCTCACCAGAAACTCACCCAATTCGATGAAGTTCTACAACCAGTCAAAAAACCCTCTATGTAAAACATGCAAGTTGGTGTACAACGCTTTTATCAACTACTGGAGGTCTCGCACTTGCAATTATTCTCTACAATATATTTAAAAGGTTGGGAGTACTTTCACTATTAAATAAATATCTATGTTGTACTAAAGAACCATATGCCCCTTGAAGAAGATTGGATCAACGTGCTGTCTACCCTGTATCAACATTTGTAATCAATCCCATAACAGAAAGGCAGCTTCACAGCCGTGCCCAGTGGTTGTGTATGATGTCAAATTGTATCAACTCAACTTACCTTCAACATCCATAGTCCCGGAATTTCCAAGAAGATACGAGGGATGATCTGCTAATAGTTAGTAGCAGGCCATGGAAGCTCAATTGGCTAGAAACAATTGCAACAATTGAATGTCGCATTAGTTGACGTTCGTTACCCACAATTGTCAAACGTTTCTATTTCCTTGTGAAACGTAGTTCATTTTGTAAGTTAAGTAGTTGTGCATTTTAATTCAGTTAAAATGAGCATTCCGCGAACTGCCTTTAGAGCTATGATTTTCTATGACTATAAAGACAGGATACCAGCAAAGCCATGAAAATTTTATAGCAGCTTTTGGCGATGCTGCCCCTTCAGTATCCGCTGTTAGTCATTGGTTCCACGAATTTCGACGAGGGCGAGAGGTGCTAGAAGACGAAGTAAGACCTGGAAGACCTGCAGAAGCTGCCTGTTCAGAAAATGTTGATCGTGTGGCAAGCTTGATTCAGTCCAATCGAAATATTACTTATAGGGAGATTCAGGCGGAAGTGAAGATTGGATCCTCGGCGGTGAATATCATTTTGCATAAACATTATTGGGGTAAGAAAGCTAGCAAGCAGTTGGACGCCGCATTTGCTCTCAGAATGTCAAAAACAGTATCGAGTAGACTGGTGTAAATCTATGTTGCACAAATTTGACGGAGGAGCTTCCAAGCAAGTGGAATACATTGTAACAGGTGACGAATCTTTGGTATACAGTTACGACCCTGAAACTAAACAGCAGTCTAGTGCTTGGGTATTCGAAGATGAAGAGTTGCCCACAAAAGTAATTCGTGGCAGAAACGTCAATAAGAAAATGATTGCTGTTTTTTCCGCCGAAGTGGTCCTGTTGCTGTTATTCCACTTGCAGATCGCAGAACTGTTAATTCTGGTACTGCAAAGTGGCTTTACCACAAATGTTTCGAATGGTAATTTACGTTACAAGACCGGAAAGTAGTGTTTCCCAGGTCGAACCAAGCAGATTCTAGGGCGAGCCGCAGGCGAGTCCTGGAAGCTTGGAGAGACCTGCAAAAAACTTTCCGGTCGTGTATCGTACAATATTTTTTTACGACATCCGAGTTCATACTCTCAAACTTTCAAAAACTCAAAAAAATTATGACATTAGTATCTATTATTTGACTTATCGAAACAATAACACACACTTGATTCCATAGTAACGAAGGCATCAGGGACCGGCAAAAGCTTTTACCGATCCCTGATGCCCACTTTCCGATTTTGACCGGCAAAACGTTACTTTCTGGCGAAAAAATTCTCCAGAAACCGCATATTTTCTGGTCTGTCGTAAAAAAAATTACATACAGGTCGCCAAAGGACCGGTTTGCGTAACATCTGAGTCCATCATGACAACGCATCCTCCCACACTGCTGCCAGAACATTGGATTTTTTGAAAGATTTGGGAGTTCAGTTGGTAACTTATCTTCCGTATAGCCCAGATCTGGCGCCGTGCGACTCTTTTTTGTTTCCAACTGTTAGAAAAATGATGCGAGGTAAAAGATTTTCCAGCGCAGATGCAGCAGTTACAGAATTTCAAAGAATTTTTGAGGACCTTTCAGAAAATGAATTTTCCGAATGTTTTAAAAAGTGGTTTCAAAGAATGCACATGTGTATTAGTCTGAATGGAGAATAGTTTGAAAAACAATAAAGATTTTTTGTTAAAAAATGCAACGGTCTTTTAATAACCAACAGTTTTCAGCGCAACCCTCGTACAACACGCGCAAATCAATGAACAGTATGAACATTAGTGAGGAAAATACGCCTATTAACCAAAATAAATTTCATTAGTAGAAGTTATGTCTAATTTAAATGAAATATCTTAAGAATTTATTTTTTTGCATAGTGATCGTGAAAAAAGTTTTTTTTAACGAAAAATCGTATTGAAAGTTCCACATTTTTAACGCAAAAATCGTGAAAAAAGTACACTTTTTTAAACTATTTTATTGAAATGTCAATTTGACAGTTGTCAATTCCGAAGTCCTTTTCAGCGTACATTCATCAAACAAGTAGAGACACTCATGCCAAATCTTGAAACCTGTCTAGAATGCCTGGGACAGTGCCTTGGGGTGTATTTCTAAGCTTGACTATCAGATGGCAGTACAAAGTTCTACCAATTAAGGTCACTATATCAATAAGGTACCGCCATTAGTGATTTTTTATATCTATCCTTGTCGCACAATTTTCTCCAACTGGGGATAAAAACACATAACCTAACAGATTCCTCACTTTACAAGTGCCATTACACCAAAAAGAAAATCCCCAAAAACTAGTGTCTTCCCTATTGCACTTGGGAAATTTGTATTTGTTATCCTTATCTCACAATTTTCTCACAGTCTCAAGCGAGGAATGGAATGGCGGTACCTTATTGATATAGTGACCTTACTACCAATTACAGTGGCTATATAAGGACAGTGTGGTAAATTTTAAAAAAGGCAGCCATTAAGAGTCGTCTCTACAACGACCCGCCACGCCTATAGGTATTGTTCTGTGCTCGGCCTGCTAAATTGTAAGACAAACGTCACCCTACTAAATTGTGATATAAACGTCATTTTATACGGACTGGACATATGTAAAATTCCGAGATGCTTTGCAGAACGCTGTGTACCCACGATCGCGAAAATTTGTGCAATATGAGGTGGTCAAAAAATGTGCAGTGTATCATTAATTTTACAAGAATGTCAATAATATTACTTAAACAGAATTAAACGGCAAGAGACGATGTGAAACGTAAGGAATCGCTGCCAGCGATTAAAAATCCTGGTTAACGAGCAACCTAATATTGGAATATAAGTCAAGGTGTCCTTTTTTATCTTCTTTATTGTGTTTTTGTAGATAGAAAACGAAAATTGACGAAATTTTGCGTTGATCGACACAGAGATTACGTACAAAAACTCAACAATTTTTTTTTATATATTCATAATCAAACACTTGTATTTATTCCACCAGTTAATTTAGAGGAATAGAATATTCAGTGTTACGTAGCCCATATATTCTCTTTAATTTGATGCAATAATCTTTGGCATTAAGACATTTATATAGTTTATTATAGCTTTTGATTAGGACTAATGCGCAATTTATGCAAAAAGCATTTTACTTTAACTCGTTGACATTTACTTATGCGAACGAAAATTCGGGATTCGCTTACACAGAACACTGTAGAATTTTATGATGATTATTTCATTCCACTTCAGATTGGGGCTACTTTCAATAATAAAGGACTTAGAACGTTGATTGAGGTATTTGGGAAGATATCTAACTAACCGGGCTAAAACGTTTGAGAACGAAGTTCTAGCCGCTTGGAGCGCTTAGCTCGATTTCCTTGTGCCTAGAACATGAGTTAAACTTAGCCTGGCGAAAAACATTCTTTCCGAAATTTACAGGGTAGCTTTAAAAATTGTGTTGTGTACTAAGCTGAATTAGTGATCCCGGCTATCCTATGATCGTTTTTATTTATCATAGTTTTAACTTTTAATGTTGATTATGTAAAGGTTTTATTTTACAGGATGTTTGTAAATTGCGCAACATACTAACTTCATTTGATAATAACATGCAACGCAAAAAGCTTTTGCTAGCCCTGGCTACTGTTGCGAAACGTGAATTCGCGGCGCATCGGTAAAAAATTCGTATCAAAAACAAAGTATGGCATATTTTTTTGGTTTAAAATATTTTCAAAAGTTTATCTAGAAATAAAAAAGTGTATCGCTTACCCAAGATTTGACTACATAAAAAGCAAAGTATCACATTGAATATTTGTTCAGAAAAAGAGTTATATATTTTCGAAAACTAAAATGATCTCACGGACAGCGCTCATGCATCTGATTTTAAATCTAAAAAAAAATGAATCCCATATTCGAAGTAATTCTCGAGATATCGCGTTATATTTGTAAAAAAGAAAACGTCACGTTGTTAAATCAAATTCGCTCCACTATTAATGTAAATATGTAATACGAATTTTGTAGCGAATAAGTCGCTGTTGGTAATTTAATATTTTATTAGGTTTTTCTTAGCACTAATTACAATAAACGGTCGCCTTTCCTTAAAAATACAAGACAACATCACAACGTAGACTAATTGACTAATAAGAATGTAAGTATGTTTACGTCATTTAAAGCTTTTCGAATGTTTTCGTAATTGCTGCTTAAAGTATTAGCGTTGATTGAGGTATGTAGTAATACCGTAATACACGGCAATACTTTCAGGATAATTATTTTCAAATTAGTGATGACATTCCAACATTTAAGATCTTTGGAGGTCTGATAAAGCCACCCCGTATAAATACATTAGATCCTAAGCAAAATCACATATTGTGTGGTTGAAGCTTCCGTGAAACATACAGTTATTAAAATTGAAAAAATGTGTTCCACCGCGGCCCATACATGTGTTTACTACGGTTGTAAAAGTGTAAGGAAGGAATCACCCGACATCAGCTTTTATAAATTTCCTATAAAAGATGAAGCGCGTTGTGAGCAGTGGAAGTTAAATAGTGGCAATATAAAATTAGAACATTTGGACAGTGAAGTCTTAAAAAACAAGTTAATATGCGAAATACATTTTACTGCTGATAATTTTAAAGATGCAGCCGCTCAAAAAAAATGTCTTACATGGAATGCAGTACCTTCAAAATATGGCAGAGGTAAGTTATTGTGAACTGCTATTTTATTTTTTAATATACAGTGTTCCAGTTTTCCTGATAACAGTCCATATTTATTTTAAATCTAATTTAAACCGGGTTTCGTAAATGTAGCGGATGAAAAGTTAGATCTACGGATCTAATAAATGTTATTAGACCTAAAAACCTAGCCTAACAATAAATAATATAATTTTAATTAATTGGCCCAAACCCACGAAAAATAATTACATTTGATCAGGTCTGGTTATTTATTGTAGGAATAACTGTTATTTCAAAATTATTTTTTAAAACTGCAAGTAACTGTATTATTAACTTTTCATTGCACACTTGATAGAAGCGTTGGTACTGTTAGTAGTGAGTGGATTTCCAAGCACTAACTGTAAATTTTTCTATTTCATAACTTTCTAAAAATCAATATTTTTCGTTAAAATGTATTTTAATGGCATTTCAGGGAGTCCTAAACAAGTTTGTGAATTCAGTTTTTTGATAATAAAAAGTCCCTCATGTGATGTTTGGATTTTTAACAAACAACAAAAATTGCAGTAGGTTAGGATTTTAGATGTTATAACATTTATATTCTAAGATCTATCATATACACGGTGTTTCACGGATTGTGAACAATAGGGGAAATACATAGGAAATTATTTTTCAGAGAATAATGCAGAGCAAATTTTTTTGCGGACATGAAATCTGGCAAAAATAATTTCCTATGTATTTTTCCAATTGTTCACAATCCGGGAAACACCGTGTATATACTTATAAAAAACTCGGTATCAATTGGACTTGCAATAAATATGATATAAGGAGTATTTACAAGAAAAGTGGGACACAACTGTATTATTATTATGTTTTAATTCTTTCATCTCACGATTTAATTGTTTAATCTAATAGTCTTACCGGTTCCGGAAGTACCAGCGGTTATATCTCCGAAGAGATTACCTGTGAAAAGATCTCTTAATATGTCGACCTACACAAATAATACCATAAAAACAGATGAAAGTAGTGACTCTTCAGATCAAGAAATATTAAATTTAATTAAATATGACCAGTCTCAACACAGCAATTGTATTCTTGGTAATTCCACGCCAGTACAGTGGGAAATGGACCCGCGCCTTTTAACCATGCCTTCACCTTCGAAAGCCATCCTAACTCCGAGAAAACAAAAATTAAAAGTGAAGATTGCTACATTAAAACGGCGATTAAATATGAAGAGTTCTCAGAACTACAGACTCCGGCAGAAACATTTGTCCTTACACGCGCAGTCAACCTTGAGTAATTTGTTAAGGAATAAGGCACCGGCTGTAAAAACATTAGTTTATATGCAATGTCTCCACAAAAAAAGAACAAAGTGGACAACCTCTGAAAAGCAGTTGGCTTTATCACTGTATTACAAATCACCAAGCAATTATAAATTTATGTTGAAAAATTTTAAATTTGCACTACCTGGTATATCTACAATACAGTCTTGGTTAAAGATTTATAATTTAGAAACGGGGGTTAACACAACTTTGATAAAGAAATTGTCATTGAAGGTAAAAGGTATGCAGGAAGATGAGAAACAATGTGTGTTGATGTGCGATGAAATGGTACTTAAAAAAGGTTTGGACTATAACAAATTTCATGACAAAATTGAAGGGTTTGAAGATTTTGGACCATTTGGCCAAAATGACCAACTTGGAACTCATGGAATTGTGTTCTACTTAAGAGGGCTTTTATATAAATGGAAAATGCCGTTTTGTTATTTTGTATCTGCAGGACCGGTGAAAGGTGAAGTTCTGCAAAAATTAGTCCTTTTTGTTCTGAATAGATTGTTTAAAATCGGATTGAAACCAAGAGTGTTTGTATGCGATCAGGGTTCAAATAATAGAACCGCTATTGCAAAGTTGGGTGGAAGTGTAAATAATCCGTGGATTATGGTTAATAATCAAAAAGTATACGTTTGTTTCGACCCTCCTCATTTATTAAAAAGTTTGTGTAATAATTTTATGAACGGAAAACTAGAAGTTCGTGTAGGTAACAACCAGGTTTCTTGGACCGACTTTACAAAAACTTACGAAATAGATAGAAGTAGCAATGTTACACGATGCATGCTAAAAATTACTCAGAAGCATATCACACCCACAACGTTTCAAAGAATGAGGGTGAAGCTTGCAGCGCAAGTGTTTAGCAACTCTGTTTCGGCTGCAATACTAACAGCAGCAGCAACTAAACAATTAAAGAGTAATACCGCCGTTAATACAGCGATGTTTCTCAAAAACATTAATAACATATTCGACTGCTTAAACAGCAGAACAGTGCGGGATTCAAATCCATACAGATGCGCATTGTCCACTTATAAACCGATTCCCGAAAAAACACTTAGAGATGCTGAAGATTATTTCAATAATATAGGCTTCTACGAAAACGGAAAACTTCGTAAAAATATTTATTGCATTGAAGGTTTTAAGTGGACAATAAAAGCTACACTTCAATTATGGCAAGTTAAATGATTAAATCGGAAAAACAGCTTTTTAAAAATAAACTTTATTTCGTAATTACAGGTAAAAGCAAAAACCGTCTTAACTCTGTTACAAACAAGCAAAGAATGAATCTAACATTTTACATAATTCGCAATGTGGCAAAGAGATAACGATGAGCTGGGATGTGCCTTATCAGCGTGGCGTCGTGTTCTTGATAAGCAGGTGCATGTAACTCCTCCCTCCTTAAGATGCAAAAATAACGGAGTTGTTTTTTGGATTCTGGCCCATTTCCACTTCTTCAGCTTCATTTTGATTTTCCTTTTCGGCTGCCTTTGGACTTTCCAATGATTTCTTGCATGGTTTTCTAAACGTTAACATAAACAGCACAATGATTGCGAGAATTAGTAGACCAATCAGGGTGCTAATAATTGGGGTGGTGTTTGCCGGATAGTCGATATGCTTGATTGGTGTTAGTTGTCTTGCGATTTCACTAATTTGGTAAATTTCTTCTATGTCCAGTTTTGTAAAATTTGAAGTCCTGTGTTGCTTCAAAATTTCAAAATGTCCTATGCCAAACTTCGGTAAAATGAGTGGTTTGCCTTGTTGCAATTTAACGTCATTTATAAATTTCATGCCGTCCACTTGGATTTCGCACAATTTGGGAATCTTTATTAGGGATGGAAGATTTATTTCTAAATATTGGTCCGATTTGCATTTGGAAAACAGCCTTTCTTGATTTGCAGGAATTATCAACACTTCTTCTTGGGTGACTTGCTTGATGATGGACTCTTCTATAAATATTTCGAGGGCGTGACAGTTTTTCGCTGGATTGCCTTCGAGGAGCCTAAGGGTGCAGTTGTCTTCCACAATGAAGTTTTCGGTGCAATAAAATGTTTCTTCCAGTACCGGGCATTCCTCTTTCTCGAACTGGGCCTTGGAGTTTTTCAGTGCCAAATATCGGTGTTTTGGAATAATAATTTGGTGGGTTTGGATAATTTTATTTATTTATTTATTTATTTATTTGAAAGTTAGGGAACTAAACAGGACAGATGCCCCAAAAAAAGTTCCACAAAGTGACATAAAATATGGAAAAAATTACAAAAAAATTTATACATTTGATTTAGGTAATACAATAAACAAATACTAGTGTGCTATACTAAACTAAATAAACTAAATACGTTAATTTATACCAACAAAATGTTATAAATTTATCGACAAAAAGCAAAGTGTAATTTCATTGACACGGGCACTGGCCTATGTCAGCAACTGTAAATACATTTTTTTTCGAAATTGTTGTTTTGTTAATGAAAATAAATCTATACTAGGAAAGTGCTTGTTATAAGAGTTCATTAGTCGAGGCATAGTGGAATTTTGCATGGATAAAGTTTTGACAGAATCGACTTTAAAAACCAAGTGCATGCGGGTGTTAACAGGCGGCACATTTAAATTTATTAATTGTAGTATATACGAGCTATCAATGGAATTATGAAGCAATTTATAAAGAAAAAGTGCATCAGTCAAAATTCGGCGTTTTTCGAGAGTAATAAGATTCAAACCAGAGTTTAAATTGTCTTCTGAAATATTTAATTTAAATTTTGAATTTACATATTTCATAAATCGGCGTTGAATTGATTCGATACGGTTTTTATAGACAGCGTATTGTGGATTCCAGATGACACTACAATAATTCAGATTACTATTTACGTACGCGAAATACAGAACCTTGACAGATGCTACATTTTTAAAATCGTAAGAAGTTCTCATAAGAAATCCTAACATTTTATAAGCTTTCTCAGAAATGTTGTTAATATGATCCTCATAGATTAGCTTGCTATCAAAAGTGACCCCTAAGTCTTTTATTTTGTCGACTGTTTTAATAATATTTTTAACAAAAACGTATTGTTTTGATATTCGTGAGGCCTTACGAGTAAAAGTGATGTGAAAACACTTATCAAAATTGAGGTACAATTTATTATCGTTGCAGTATTTATACAGGCGGTTCAAATCAAGTTGGATAGCGTGGCAGTCGGCGATGCAACGGATGTCAGAATATAATTTCAAGTCGTCCGCATACATAAGGAACTCGCTATTTTTAAAACAATCTTTGATATCATTAATATAAATAATAAAAAATAAGGGGCCTAAATGACTACCCTGCGCAATTCCCGACGTCAGCAAGATCCTTGACGACTGGAATCCGTTAATTTTTACAATTTGATATCTATTTGTAATGTATGAAATGATCCATTTTAACAGATCACCTATAATTCCAATTTTTTCTAATTTTGCAATGAGAATTGAGTGATCTACTTTGTCAAAGGCCTTGCTGAAATCAGTGTAAATTGCGTCGACCTGAATCCTGCTATCTAGTGCATCAGCCAATCTATGCGAATATGAAACTAGATTAGTTTCTACCGATCGCCCAGCAAAAAATCCATGCTGTTCAGGAATAATACTATTTTTATCTTGGTTGAAAATTAATTTGTGTATTATAGATTCAAAAATTTTTGCTATACAAGACAGAGTTGAAATCGGTCGATAGTTCTCAACTTGATTTTTACTACCCGATTTAAAGATAGGTAATATAAACGCGTTTTTCCACTTAGCTGGAAATATACCTTCTTTTAAGGATCTATTATACAATATGGACAGCGGTTCTGCTAACATAAGTGAACATCTCTTTAGTAGAAACGGTGGTAGATTATCCGGGCCCGACCCTTTGTTTTCATCAAGAGAATTTAAACATTCTAAAACCTCTTCCTGCGTAATTGTGCAAATATTGGTAGCAAATGTATCAAAGCGAGATTTGGTATAAGAAGGTTGCAAAGTGCTAGGAACGAAGACCGAGCCAAATTGCTTGGAAAATAATTCACTAATATCTCGGCCGTTCCTTGCTGTTTCATTTCCTCGTGTCATTAAGGCTGGAATACCAGAATTGTTACGTTTACTTCTTGTGTAATGCCAAAAAGATTTTGGATTATCGGACAGGTTAGATTCAACGTTTTTGACATATTTTGAGTAGTCACGAGCAATAGCACGTTTAGAGTTCGAGCGCAAAATGCAAAAGTAATGATAATCCGCGGTGTTTTGATACATTTTCCACCTTTTATGAAATGAATTTTTTTCAACAATAATTTTTTTAGTTGAACATGAGTACCATGACGGATATCGATTACCAGATTTTTTGAAAGGTACATGCTTCTCAATTAAACTATTAATATTATCGTAGAAGTAATCAAGCGACTTCTCTACACTACTAGCTGTAGTTAAGGGTGACCAATTTATATGGGCGAGTGCATTATTTATTTCCGAGTATTTAGCTTTACGAAATATGTAGTTTCTTTGTATATTTTCTTTTAAAATGCTATCAATACTGGTTTTTAATAAGAATTCAATTGCTGGATGCTGATTATCCAGTTTAAGTAGAGGAATATGACAGTTTTTTAAGTTATTTATCGATTCGTGGTTGCAAAGAACTAAGTCCAACACCCGATTATTGATATTAGGTATGTTATTAAATTGAAACAAGCCCGAGTAAGCAGTTGTGTCAAAGAAGTCTCTTGATCTGTTATCTATGTTAGAAGGCGTGAAGTAAGTGCTAACACGGTTGGTCCAATTCACTTTTGTGAATTGGATAAAGACGGTAGAAGTCCAGGACTTCGGTTCTTATTATAGGGACGTGTATAGCAAAAACTAATTTAGAGTTTACAAAGGTTACTTGCGTTCCCAAAAATTGGTAGTACGTGAGGAGATTTTTGAATTTCGGAATTTCTGTTTTACTGTATATTTTCTCTAAGTAATTAAGCATCTCTCGGAGTTCATAACTTGATATTATTGAATTGTGCAGGGTATTCAATTTCGAGAATACTATAGCATTTTCTATATTGTCTATGAAAGTTATTAAAATTTGACAGTCCAAATTCAATTGAGAGATTGTGCCTTGAAAAGTAATGTAAGTGCTGAGGTCATTAATAGTATTCTGAACTGCTGCCTGGAAAGTTTTTAAGTCATTTTCAAGTTTTTCTTTGTTTTTATTTAATATTATTATTGTTTTATTGTAGTTAGCAATTAGTTTTTTGGATAAAGAAATCTGTAAATTTATTTCATGCGTTAAGTCTTTCTGATTTTGCTCTAGTACATTAATAGCGTGATCGTAACGTTTTTCATCGTCTGCATCAAGATTGCCAAAAAGCCACTTATTAAGTTTGCCTATGCCATTAATTGCGCCTCTTTTATTTCGAATATGAGGGTGCAGATTTTCGAATTTCTGTTGAATTGTTTGAATTAAATATTCTGACCTGAGTAACATGCCTTCGGCTAATCCGTGATAGGATATAGGGTTTGTAATATTTACTTTGCTTATACTATCTCTAACTACGAAAAATTGTTTCTTTAAGTTATTTAACTGATTAATAATTACGTTTAAATCTAAGTAATGCAAAAATGTGTGCTTACTATAAACTAATCTAGCATTTCCTAACTGTATAGGAAGTATTGGGTTGACAATTATTTTGATTTTAATATCCTCGTCTATACTACGTACTCGTAATATTTGAAGGACCAGGAATAAGGTTAGTAGCCTCATTTCGCTTAGGTTCCTGTAACAAGGAATTAATTTTAGGTTTTCTAGCAATATTTTTATGGTATGTTCCTTTGTCCGTGATTAACTTAATGTCAGTTTCTTCTAGTATCTTAGCCTTTTTAAATTTTGGTCACTTTTTATCTCGAAATTTTGTTTTCAAATATGCAACTTTTTGATTTGCGAAATTTGGAGGGGCATTTCGATTTTCATTGTGTTTGGAAATAATATTTTCTTTGGCATTTTCATTAGCATCTTTGATTTTTTCATATAATTTGTTGGAGGTTTCTTTATGGTCCTGAATGTAGTCTGATACAATAACATGATCATTTAAATCAAAGGGATTGGTATTATTGATGTGACCTTTTATAACTTCGAACGGGGTGAATTTTGTGACACTGTGAATTGCATTATTGTAACCTAATATAGCTCGCTTCATAAACTGGTTTGAATTGAGATTTTTGTGATCTTCTTTTAAACAACGAAAATGTTCAATTAGAGTGGAATGAAATCGCTCCACTGGGGAGTTTGAATTACTGTTTTTTGGAGTTGTGTAGTGGAGTTCCATACGATGCAATTTACAGAAATTTTCTAGATCTTGATTCTTAAATTCGGTACCAGTCAGTCGTTATTTTTTGAGGTAAACCGTGGTGTGAGATGAAATTTAAAAGATTTTCCACTACTGCTATGCCTGTGACAGAGTCTAATTGATACGCTAGACCGTAGCGTGAAAATGCGTCAATAATAGTCAAATAACTTTCGTTAGCTATTTTAAATGTGTCTACATGAATATGTTCGAAGGGTTTTGAAGTTGTTGGAGTAAGATTGAATTTAATTACTGGAGGATTTCGGTCGTATTTATTTTTTAAACATGTTTCACAGTTGTTAACATAATATTCGATATCTTGTGCCATTTTCGGCCAATAATATCTCGAAGTTAAAGACATTTTCATTTCGTTTATTCCTCTATGACAAGATTTGCTAATATGATAGTATTGAAGTTTTTGTTTTTGTTCTTCTAACGTTTCTACGTATGTAAGAAATTTAGTACAGTGAATAAGCTTAAAAGATGAGTTTTTAAATATTTCTTGAACGGTTAGAGCAAAAATTTTGGGTAATGACGAATGCTGAAAGTAAGCGGCATATATTTGCTTAGGATCTATGTACTCTTTAAGAAGTTGCATAACGTGATATTTGACATTAATTTTCGGCAACGTTATGTAGAACCTTGAATTTTCAAAAATTACCTTTTTTCGACATTGTACTGAATCGATGTCGCCGTTTGTTATAAACAATTGATTTTTATATGTGTTTAAAGACCGTTCTGTTATGGGTATAGTACAAATAGGGTTTTCCTGAGATGTATGTACTGTTTCTAGATCAGTTTCGTCGTTTTGCTGTGTTGTTACAGGGGGTTTAATTTGGATATCAGAAATTACGTTAACTTTTGGATGATTTTCACCTAATGATTCCAGTATTTCGGAAATAGTATCATTATACAAATATGGAATTGGTTGGTTTTCGTTTAGTGCTTCTTGAATTACTTGATCGATATCTCCTAGATTATTGTCAATAGAAGAGGTTTCTAAAGGGTTAAAATCAAAATCTGGTGGATTTCTCGAAAGAGCGTCTGCTGCTTGGTTGTTTATACCTTTTTTATATTTAATAGTATAATCGAACTCCTCTAATTTTAAACGCCACCTAATTAAACGTGAATTTGGTTCTTTGAGCGAAAATAACCATTGTAATGGCTTATGATCTGTTAGAATTACGAATTTTTGACCGAAAAGATATGGTCTAAAATATTTACAACTCCACACGATAGCAAGGAGTTCTTTTTCAATAGTCGAGTAATTTATTTCGGCTGGATTTAGCGTTCTAGATGCATAAGAAATTGGGTGATTATTTTGAGAGAGTACAGCACCCACAGCATAGTTGGATGCGTCTGTTGTCAATTCGAAGGATTTGTCGAAGTCTGGGTAAGCTAATACTGGTTCCGAAGTTAGTATATTTTTACATGTATTGAGACATTCAATAAATTCTTTGGTGTGTTCTACCTTTTGATTTTTCTTAAGACATTGCGTCATTGGCTTGGTTAATTTAGCAAAATTCTGTATAAATTTACGATAATAACCTAACAAGCCGAGAAACGATTTGATTTCTTTTTGTGTACGTGGAATGGGAAATTTTCTGATAGCTTCTATTTTCTTTTTGTTTGGTTTGATGCCATCTGGTGTCACAACATGCCCTAAATATTCTACTTCTTTCTGCAAGAATTCGCATTTATCTAAAGGCCGGGATAGACGCTCCTACATGCATATCAACTTGCTTGCGCAGACTTAAGTTGTAAGATTTATCGTTGCGTTAGTGCTGATAAGTCTGCAGACTTATGAAGTCTGCACAGACAATTGTTGGGCTTGAATGAAATCAAACCTGCTCGATATTTTTGCTGCGTGTACAAACTTATCTTACGATAAGCTGTAATGTCGGGCGATTCTTGCAACTTAATATTCAGTCTTCCTACTATTTTACGACCGGCAACATTCGTTTTATTATTTAGTGATCAAACTAAATTGATTTAAAAAATGGCAGACCTGCGGCTATTGTCGAGAGAGTTCCTCACAGAGTTTATTAGCGTGTATAAAGACAATCCGTGCCTCTGGAAGGTAAAATCTAAGCAGTATTCGGACAAACACCAAAAAAATGCGGCGTATGAAGTATTAATAGAAAAGTTAAAAGAAGTAGATCCAACAGCCAATAGAGATGCAGTAATAAAAAGAATAAATTCATTGCGCACGTGTTTTCGAAAAGAGTTGAAGAAAACTAGGAACTGGCACTCTGGTATGGACGAAGAAGATGTGTATAAGCCAAATCTATGGTACTTTGATATGTTGATGTTTTTGACTGATCAAGAGACACCGCGACAGGATGGGATGGATAATATACAAGACAGTTCAGTAGTAGATGTAAGTACAAATACAACTCTTAATCAAAAAACAAGTTTACTTATCTTTATTATTTACTTTCGTTCTATAATACATTTTTCTTGTTACACTACAGAGTAGTTGCACCTAGTGAATCATGTTGTTTTGCCATGGTACTTGTCCTTCGCCATTAAAATACCTCACATACAACTCTCTAACTTCATTGGCTTCTTGTGTATTATTTCGATTCGGTCCGTGCTGTAGTCCGCCTAGAATTCCCGAATCAGCTCTCAAACCGGCGTTTACTTGTGATTGGGTCCAATCTTCTTGATCCAGAGAATCTGCAGGAGTGTAAGACTCTGAACACTTTCTTCGTAAATAGTTATGTAAAACCGCACAAGTCATTACAACTAAATCTGTACGGTCCAATGTCAAATGGATTTCTGTATGAAGGATTCTAAAGCGAGCTGCCATTATACCAAATACATTCTCGATAATTCGGCGTGCCCTACTCAGACGATAGTTAAAAATCTTTCTTACCATTGATAAATCTCGCAATCCAAATGGTTTTAACAAATCTTTGCGCAATGAAAATGCTTCATCTCCGATAAAAACCCAAGGAAGCTGTATTGTACCATGTTTCGCAGGAGCAGGAGTAGGTAATTTGAGTTCTTCAGTAATAAGTTTTTCGTAGAATTTGGTGTTTTCAATCACACCTCCATCGGAAATTCGACCATTTGTACCAATGTGACAATAAATTATTTCGTAGTTAGCATTAGCAATTGCCATTAAAACTAAGCTATTGTATCCCTTATAATTCCAAAAGAAAGAACCACTGTCTGATGGTGGCGAAATTCGTATGTGTTTGCCATCAATGCTGCCCACACAATTCGGAAACTGCCATCTTTTCTCAAATTCCCTGCCAATTTTTCTCCATTCTGCTTCGCTGCCTGGAAACTGAAACAAACAAAATACGACCGATAAAAATAAATGTTTAGAAAGCTATAAAAACAGTGTATACATTAACATACTTGAAGTAATTAATGTAAATCTCTGCAGTGAATAATAATATCATTGCCTAAATTGTCTTTTTTTTTCTCAGGACGCTAGCATTTCTTCTGAACAAGAAAATATAATGCAATCTTCCACTACTGAAACAGAATTGTCTTCGCGAACGGCAACGCCATCCACATCTTCATCAACTTCGATAAAGAAATACAAAAGAAAAATTGACAAGAGCGATGAAGTTCTAAGCATTGTAGCAGATAAACTGCAAAATCAGGGAAAATATGCAGCCTTTGGTCAACATATGGCTCAGGAGTTGCAGGAACTCCCCTCTGAAATGGCCATATACTGCAAGAGGGTACTTAATGAGGCAATCTTCCAAGCTCAGCTTGGAAAATTAAACCAAACGTCAAGAATTGTGACAGACAGTACTATAGCCTCTCGTAGTATAGAGCAGCCAGTATTTCATTACGATTCTCAAGGAAGTACTCTGCCCCCTGAAATTCCACAAATATCAACAGCACCAGCATGCACCCAAGAATCAGGACGACTTGGGGATTTTTATTCGCAATATTCATATCAGCAATAATGATAGATATTGTTATACTGCTTTTTTACTATTTTTAAAAATGTTATTAAATTAAATTGCTTACTTACCTTTAAATATTCATTTTTTAATCCTTCGTAGATAGCTCTACATGTATCCGGTATAATTTCACCTAATGCTTGACGAGATATTGCACAAGAAAATTTCAAATCTGCATAGCTTCTTCCTGTTGCTAAAAAGCGTAAGGTTGCGCTAAGCCTTTCATGTGGTGATATTGCTTTTCTCATAACGGTATCCATCCTTTTGATTCGTGGCGTTACCATCTGAAGCAACTCCATATAAGTTTCTTCGTCCATTCGTAAGTAATTGAACCAGTCCTCGGGTTCCAATCGGAGCTCATCTAGCAGATTGATGTGTGATAATTGCTGTCTCCTAAGTAGCCATTCTTTAGACCACTTGGACCGTTTTCTGGTATTTCTTTTCTTCTTTTCTATAATTGCAAGAGCAGCCGCACACAATAACAGTTCATCAGCCATAGAGATTTTTATAACTGAACGCAAATTGATACAATAAGACTGAATAGTTAGTGGTCAGACGACGATTCAGTCTTGTCGTAAAACTTAAGTCTGCGCAAGCAAGTTGATATGCATGTAGGAGCGTCTATCCCGGCCTTAACTGAACTTTTAGTTGTGCTTCGCGTAATTTGGAAAATACTAATTTTAAATTTTGAACATGTTCTTGCAAACTCGTACTAAAAATAATTATGTCGTCCATATAACCCATACATATTTTATTTTGTAGATCTTTCAAAACTTCGTCCATCACTCTCTGAAACGTTGACGGCGCGTTTTTTAATCCATATGGAACTCTTAAATATTCAAAATGTCCGTTTTCGACGTTAAACGCGGTCTTTTCAATAGAACATTTACTCATTTCTATCTGGTGAAACCCGCTAGCTAAATCAAGGGTGCTAAAGTATTGAGCTCTACCTAATTTATCCAAAATATCATTAATATTAGGAAGGGGGTACCTATCATCAATTGTCTTTTCGTTAATTTTGCGATAATCCACGATTAGTCTCCATTTTTGTTTTCCCGATGCGTCCATTTTTTTCGGGACTATCCAAATAGGGGACGACCACGGGCTATAAGATGGCCTAATGATTCCTTTTTCTAACATTTCCTGAATTTGTCGTTGCACTTCTTGTTTATGTACGTATGGATATCTATATGACTTGGTGTGTACTGGTATTTCGTCTGTAGTTTTTATCGCGTGCTTAATTTTAGAAGTAAAAGTTAGTTTATCGCCAGGTTTAAGAAAAATGTCTGAAAATTGGTTACAAAGATTTGTAATAGCAATTTTCTCTTCTTGATTCATATGATCGGTACGTATTAGGTCCTTTATGCTACTTTTGTCAACTTGGGAGTTTGTTGTTTCGCAAGGGTTAGTGAATGATTCGAATTTATAAGTTTCATACAAAGATGGTTCAAAGCGAATGGTTGATAGAGGTTCGTTTAAGGTTACTGAAATTGTTCTTTGCGTTGGATTTTGTATTTCTACGAGTGCATAACCATTTTTAGCATAAGTTAAAACTTGTGGAATGAAAAGTTCATCAATATCACGTGCGTTAACTAAAATTTCTCCATTATACACAGTAACTGGGATATTTTTAATCAATTTCTCTTCGGGATTTACCGAAAACGAAAAATTAACATCAACGGGTTGTCGAAATTTAAACGGAATTTGCACATGCGGCCCTATTAATTTTTTGTTAACTAAATCAATATTAAGATTCACTTCAATAAGATCTTCTAAGCCTATTACTCCGTCAAAATAATCGTGAAAATCAAATAAAATGAAATCAATTTCGTGGTCGCTATGGAATTCCGAAAATGCTGGTATCATTGCCTGATATCTAACATTTTTGCTCCCAATAGCTGTTTTTATTACGGTATTAGCGTGATAAATTGTTTGCGGATAAAAATCTTCTACTACAGATGGTTTAATAATTGACCTAGAACTACCTGTATCAATCAATAATTTTAATTTCGGGTTTTTAATTTCTACGTAAGGTAACGCATTATGGGAGGAGATATTTATTTCTGCTAGGTTTGTTTTTGTGTTCGGCTGTCCAAAGGAAAATTTTCAGTTTCAGTGGTATCCGATTCAATTTTATTTCCGTAGTATTGTTCATTATTGTAATCGTTTTCGCAATTTTGATACTGTTCATCTAAAGGATCATTTTGTATCTCATCATAATTAAAAGTTTCTGAATCAAACACATTGCAAGAATCTAAGTTCTCGCTATCGCATTCATTTGCGTGTAATTCTTCAAAAATAAAGTTTGGTCTTTGTTGGTTAGGGTATCTTTGAAAATTTTGGAAATGGTTTTGAGAGTTTTGATTGAAAAACTGCGGTTTATGAAATTGTTGCGTAGGGGATCTTTTCGAAAACGTTGTTGGATGTCTCGATGTCGTTGACATGGGCTCCGGTTTAGGCAATTGGTTTGTTGGAATTTGGTTTGGTCTAAACACATTACGAGGTGGACCAAAAACTTCCCGATTAGTGGGATATCTTCTAGGAGGTTGTTGTTTGGGTTGAATATTTATAGGCTGATTGGTCCATACTGGCTTTACTGAGAAATTTTGGTTTTGCAAATTTCGAGGGACATTAAAGTGCGATTGAAATCCATTGGGTTGAGAGTATGAAGCATTGTTTTGAATGTTCGTTGGGTACACATTTCTATTACTGCCAAAATTAATTTTGAAGTTTTGTTTACTGTTATCGCTTAAACTACCGTGAAGTCTTTCAAAATTCTCAAATTCATTAACGTATGCCATGGCATCTTCTAAAGAAGCTGGCTTTTTTAAATGCATGTTATTTTTTAAAATACCAGTGCAACCTGCAATAAACGTATCAAGTGCAATTTTATCATAATGATTGATTCGGCATAATTTTTCTGATTCACTAAGTTTAACATCGTTGCTTGTTCTTTGTGCCACGTTGCTTCTTAGTAATTGGAAACGGCTACCGAAATTTAGTAAATGTTCGCCTTTATACGGCCTATTTCTGGTTAATTCCTGCACTAAGCAATTCAAATCCCTACGGTCCGAAAAACAGTGCACTAAAGCCTCTTTTAAACTCGACCAGGTATTCAATTCTACTCTATTACCTACCATCGCTTCTGCCCTACCAATTAACTTTTCTTGGATGCATTCGAAAATGTGTTGATCAAGCTCTGGGTCTTTAAATTTACTATAACTTGTAATTAAACTTTCGCAGCGAGTAATAAATTTATTCAAAGTATCACTGTCGCCATCAAAAGGTTTAATAATTTCTATTTTAGACTTAAAAAGATTCCAGTTCACTTGAGCCGGTTGGTTTGGTTGATTAGTTTCATTAGTATTCGTCATATTTAATGCTGTATTATTCTCACTATTAGAATAACCTGCCTCAATTTGAACAATGTCAGAACTTGTTGGATTTTCTTGAAACGTAAGGTTATTTAACTGATCCAACAGCTCGTCAATTTCAATCATAAAGAATATTTTATCGATACTAATTATAATTACTTTTTATTTGTTAAATATTTTAAAAGAACGTTTTATTCAAAAATATCCTCTTAAATACTAAATTGTCTGCAATAGACTGTACACTACCCTATCTTTCCCAAAGTCCTTAAACAGAGGGTCTAGGAAAGGCAAAAAGGAATTTGGCACCTACTTGGTTTGTAGACCTTCGTGTCCCTTTTCCGATCCTTTGCTGCTCACAGAGATGCTGTTCCCGATGTCCTCGAAGCAATGGTTCAGGATCTACGCTGAAGGGGTTGAAACTCCAAAGTCGCGAAAAGTCTCTAATTTTCCGACACGATGCGAAAGAGATTTTCCACAACCGCGCACTATCCTACCGACTGCGCCAGTTAAATGATTAAATCGGAAAAACAGCTTTTTAAAAATAAACTTTATTTCGTAATTACAGGTAAAAGCAAAAACAGTCTTAACTCTGTTACAAACAAGCAAAGAATGAATCTAACAATTTACATAATTCGCAATGTGGCAAAGAGATAACGATGAGCTGGGATGTGCCTTATCAGCGTGGCGTCGTGTTCTTGATAAGCAGGTGCATGTAACTGGCAGGAATTGCAAAACGAGGGCAAAAAATACTTATTGACATCAAGGCTTAACCAAGATCCCCTAAAAAATGCATTTTCTGTCATTCGAAACAGAGGCGGATATAATCCACAGGCTACCGTGAAACAATTTCGAATCGCTTTGCAGCATAATATGCAAATTCGTTTGCAAATGTCGGTCGAAGGGGCTAATTGTGAAATAGATGACGACGAAGTGTTGGCGATGATACCCAAAACTACAGATATATTAACAGAAGACGAAAATGAAACTGCATTTGACAAAGATCATATGAATATTCTAGAAGACGAAGATCATATTATGAATATTCCGGAAGACGTAGAAAAAATCGAAAGAGTACAAGATCAAACAATCGATTTAAACCAGCAGGACAATAATAAAGCCACTTTAGAAACCTGTACAAATACTTATGTAGCAGGTTATTTGATTCACTACTTTTTAAAAAAGTAAATTGTGATCATTGCAAAAAAATTTCATTAAGAACAATGAAGTGTTATTAAACAGCAGAGAATTATTATTATTAAATAAGGACTATGGTCATGGCGATGACACTATAAAACATCTAATCAGGCCTGAAGATAAATTTGCAAATATTGTAGATTCTTTGTTACGCTGCTTTAATCATTGGTTTAGTCTTTATAAATTAGAAAAAAAAATTATAAAAAGTATTACAGTTCAATTAATAGATTTCGTAAATAAAAATTATAATAACTGGTTTGAACTTGATACTTGCCAAGATCTTATAAGTTAATTATTTTAGATCAGTTACTAAAAATTAAATTGTTTAGAAATTTAAAATGGGAGACTGAGAATATTCCCACAAAAAATCTAGAACTGTATTACATGCTAAACCCGCTAAACCCCACAGAAAAATTAGAATTCTTGCTTCATAAATACATTTTTTAATTAAAAAGCATGTTTTTTTTATAGGTCGCGTCGAGTATTTAAACGTGGTTTACTATTGGTAAACGAAAGTTTGCGTAAGTTTACACGTTACACTACAGTACTAAACGTAAATTCTAACTTTTTTAATTTATTTTTTAATTTTCATTTCGACAGTTCTGGCTCTGTGCTAACTTAAATAGCGAGTTCTGTTTGAAATTCTAACTTTTTTAATTTTCATTTCGACAGGTACTTTAAGGTAATTAACAATAATTATAAGAATTAGTTATTATAAATACCAATTAAAAACAAAATTCAAAAAAAAACTAAAAAAACTAAAAAATATTTCAAAAAAAACCCTGTAGGCTCTCCTTGTATATTTTATGAATTATGTACACGGTTGGAGCCGAAGAGGCGATGCAGTAGAGGTCAACGCTAGGGGGTGCAAACTCCGCGGTAAGTTATAACAGGCGAAAGTCCGATTAATCGCTAATATGATTTTATGTCTCTTTTCATGTTCTTCTTGTTGTGGGTCGCGTGAAACGTATCAATACGGTCCTGAACGAGTTTGTGGCAGCTGAAGCCGTTCCTGCATTCTTACTTAATCATGAAATGTAATAAAAGCCTAATAAAATATCTTCAAGTTTCAAACAAATAAAACTTCACTCCTTCAATTTATTTATTTATTTTAAATTTAAATTGTATAATACGGATGTAGGTTTGTAAATCCGTAAATTATATGACCCTTAACAGCGCTATGCCAGTGGCTGTCGGCGCTGTCGCAACGGACCGCACCGCACAGATACGAAATAAGCAAATTTCTAAACCCTAACATTGGACTATGATTTTGTAATATGCGGCAGCACTTGCCGAGAGCGTCAGCGGGGTGGGACGAGCGAGGGGTAAAAATACCTGACCGTCGTTTTAAGACACGGAGGTGAGATATCTTCCCAAATACCTCAATCAACGCTTAGAAGCAATTTTGTGTGACTATGTGTGATTTCGTAAAACGACTCTTAATGGCGGATTTTAAAACAACCAATCAGAAACAGAACCAAAATTGACCACACTGTCCTTATATAGCCACTGTACTACCAATCAGAGCCAGTGACTGGCTCTGCTACTAATCATGATGTGATCAAATAGTGGCGCCATCTGTTAGTACTATCGGAAAGTAACCCCTAAGGTCATCCAAATCGGAATTTTGAAATCAAAGGAAACGACAGTGAGTGTCTCTACTTGTTTGATTTATGTACGCTGTCCTTTTCGATTAAATTTCGACCAAGAGATCACTATGCAAAAAACTACGTGTACAACACGTTTTAAAAGTCCTTTGTTTCATTCATTTCTTTGTTTAACTCGGACTTCGCCCTCGTTATCATACTGCAAATTCATGAAAAAAGTATGACTTTCAAAACTAGTTGTACAAATTACTATTAGGAACCTATATGCCTACATTATCTAACTATTTTTAATTATTTTTCATATATTACCTACTTATTTTTAAATTTTGTACGAGATTAAAAATCAAAATTTAATTTACCACAGAGGTGTTGCATAGTTATTGTCATCGGAAAAACCCATTAATGTCACACTAAGGTAAATTATTGCCTAGTTTAGATAAGGGACAGTATAACAGCAACCCCAAAATCTGTAAGCTCCAGTTTCTAATTCTCGGCCGTAAGGTACACTTCTCGTGTAACTGGTAGCAAATAAACGAGTACAATCAATCTATTATTTACTTGAATTATTGTTATTTAGTGAACTCATTGTTAAAGTGCAGTTGTTAGCGCATTTGTACTTAGCAATTATACAGTTACAGAGCTTCTCTTGAAAGCTGCCCTGGTGTCAGAGATAAACTTCTTAAAAACCCAGTTGGTGCCCGCGGATATCCAACAATATACATGTAAATAGTGTAAATATTAAGTTTTGATGTTGTGAAACGTGATTATTAATAGAATAGGCGCGTCTTTTCCACCCCTAATAGAATACAGACTTTTTCGTACATTGTGCATTCCCTTAAAATTTTTGACTATTAGGGAACCTGCTCCATTCCTGACCGAGTTGCAGCACTTCAAGACTACCCGTTGCCTCAAACAGCTAAATGTTTGCGACACTTCTTGGGCATGATTAACTTTTACAGACGTTTCCTGCCCTCTGTTTCAGAGAATCAAGCCCCTCTCCAAGCCGCAGTTGCTAACTTAGAGAGACGGATTCTCGCTGAATGTCACCGACGCAGAACTACGCAAAATAACTTGCGCGTAGAAGTCGTTGCAACTGGCTGCAACTTTTCAAATATTCTTGTATGCGTGTGCAGGTTTCCGTTGGTGCGCAATAAGTACAATATTAATAAAACTGCTGTTTGAATACTGAAAATTCTGGTAGTAGAGGTAAGCACTATGAATTAATAAGTAGTATTTTATCTATTAAACATATTACGTTTTCCGCGACTAAAGTAGAAATCAGTTTCTAGGTTATGAAAATCTCTTAGCAAAAAAGCATTATTCCATAAAGAGTACCTTAAAATATGATATTCAAAATTAATATTATAAGAAATATCAGTAACTTATTTATTAACTGAAGTCGTGGAAAAAATAGTATAGGTATAGGAACGCTGTGGGAGAGAATGTCATTTTTCCCTTAGCGTATAATGTATTATTTATATTTATATTATTGATTAATGCTTTACTATAGATGCTTACAAAAAAGAAAAAATTGCTGATGTTAGCTGCTATAGCCCATCAAGAAGGACTACTGCTTCCAAATGTTCCGATGAAACGGAGGTGGTCAATTCGATCATTAAAGCAGTATAGAAAGAAATGTGGCAGATTTCTGAATACCTTGAAAGTTATGATGACAGAAGATCCCGAGGAATTTTATAAATACACGCAGCTTTATGTGGATGAGTTTAACACATTAGTGGCATTAGTTGCACCTAAATTAAACAAAAGAAGTGGTATTAACAGAGTTACAACTGAAGAGCGTCTGGCAATTACATTAGAGTAAAAAGTATAGATTGATTATAATAACATTAAAATGTTCATGGTATATTTAACAGTTACTTAGCCCAAGGAAGTGCTATGTGCGAAATAGCTCGCTCATATATGAGAGGACGAGGTAGTGTTTTGCAATGCCATTTGGGAAATTCTATTGCCGCGTTATATGTCACCACCAACTGAAGAAGAATGGGTTGATATTAAAAAGCAATTTAATGAGGTTAGTTAAATACACTTTATTTATCTTTTTTAAATTTGGTGTTTTTAGATGGAATTTGCCCAACTGTGTTGGAGCGATCGACGGGAAACATGTAGCAATACAGAGTCCCTACAAATCGGTAACTAAATTCTACAATTATAAGCGCTTTTACAGCATACACCTAATGGCTATCTGTGATGCAGATTACAAATTCCTTTTTGTGGATATTGGTGATCAAGGTATCTATAACTGCTTATTTGCATATTGATGTAGAGTTGACATTACTGTTAAATTTTTGCAGGTATTTGTGGAGACAGTGGTGTTTTCCGATTTCAAATTTTGGTTCTGCTATTTTGAACGAGACGTTAAACATTCCTCCAAATGATGTGTTGCCAGGAACTGAAGCTGAATTTCCCAGTTTTTTTAGCAGATGAGGCCTTCCCCTTAAGCGGCCCCTAGACGATCAATATTTACGTCAATATATTGCACAATAATTGACATTGTACAATAATATTGAGCGTCTGTAGATCACATTGAAAGATTGCGCAATATATTGAGTCAATCAAAAACAGTTTGATTTTTATTGTGCAATCTAGTAAATATTGCAACGTCTGTTGGCAATATTGCACAATACTGGTTCAGTTCTGTGTTAACAGTGTTTGAGTAAACATCTACAATGGCTACAAAGGGAAAAGATGAAGAAAGAAAGTTCATTTTAGAATGCATTGAGGTGTATCGGAGCTTACCTGCTCTGTGGGATATCAAAAGTAAGGAATACAGCAACAGAATAAAAAAACAATGAACAGCACTTGTGAATTTTAAATCTTCAAAATTATTTCCAGTAGCTAGATAACGTAGTGTTATTGATAAACGCTGACTTGGAGGGATAGCATCTCGCATTATAGTATCCCTTTTTTGTATTTCGGATGTAACCATTCTCAGTAGTTCATCAAATAATGCACTATCTAGTCGCAAAAAATTTTTAAAATCACTTGGTTCACTAATTCTTAGTTCACTTAACAGATTTTCATGAGTGTACTTATTTCTTTCTTTAAACCATTCCTTCATCCACCTGCGCTTCTTTTTTTCCTTCTTTTTTGAAGCTATAACCAATGCTATAGCCACACAATTTGCTGTCTTCTTATTATTCCACATGTTGACTCCACAAGTATCACCCGTGAACTAATTTATTGAGCAATAATATTGCACCGTGTGGGTTGGCCACGTAATATATTGACACAATAAATTATGCAATATATTGACGTAAATATTGATCGTCTAGGGGCCGCTTTAAGGAAAAACATAATGCGGCCATATCCCCACAAAAACGCAACAAAGAAACAAGCTATATTTAATTATAGACTTACTAGAGCACGTCGTATGATTGAGAATACGTTTCTTATACAAGCGTCCAGATGGCGAATATTAAGAAGACCCATCATAGGTCCTCCAAAGACAGTGGAGTGGACAGTATAGTGAAAGCTGCTGCCGTCCTTCATAATTTCTTGCGAGTCACGAAGCAGTCTGATACATTCATAAATAACATGGCTGATTCCGAAAATGAAAGGGGCCAAGTAAGAATTTTAGAAACGCAGTTATTCTGTAGTGTTACCATTAATTGATATGATATACTTTTAGATTGTACCAGGAATTATTCTCTAGAAGTAAGGGAACAGAGAAATGTTCTGTGTAATTATTTTGTGTCTGAAGTAGGGCAAATTCCTTGGCAGGAGCATGCAATTTCCAGCAAATAGTTTATTTCATAGTTTCTGAAGTTAATTTTTTATATTATTTACAATTCAAACAAACGTTTAAGGTTCTAGCAAATTTTTTGTGCTTGTACTGAATATATTTTTGTTGCGATGTCTATCATTAAATTATGAATCATTTGTGTAAACGAAAAACTAAAAATTTCTTTTCATAATATCTTCAACCAGTATGAAGTAAAAATGTTTATGTATCTCGCATGAAAAGTAGCTTTAAAGTACTTGCAAGTACAACTTGCTTTAACTTTTCATTCTAGATACATAAACAACTATTATAATACATAAATATATTCTGAATATTAGTACAATATTGTTATGAAAATCAGTAGGCAATAAAAGAGTATAGAATCTACATATTTTATTTTTATTATTACAAATTGCTCGTTCACCCCTCGTACAATTCGTCTATAAAGGAACGATTTCTGATTTGTCGCTGAATTATGCTACTTGTATTTTTCATGAGGTTCCTAATTCGAACTGCATGGTATCGTAAAAACTCCTCATTGAGGTTCGGCTCTGCTGAGACGGTTTGGTCCGGAGCATCGCCTAGTTTATTGATTGCATTAATTAAGGATGCAGCTACATCCGGGTTTCCGTTGGCATTGGATAATTTTCGTTTAGTGCCCTTCTGTCGTCTTACGGCTACATTTGCATCTGATAGCGGAGCTGGAGCAGGAACTGGTGGAGTTGCTGCAGCAACAGATGCTACAGTTGAAGCGGCAGACGATGACGTACTGGCATCGTAGTCAATCATATGGCTGTCAACTGTAATATCTTCCGGAATGTCCACCACTACAACAGTATCAAACTCCTGGTTTGGCTCGCCATCAAATTCCAAATTGCCGACAGAATTATCCAATGCAACAGATTCGTCTGTAGCTGCATCGTTAATTGTAATGCCTTCAATAGTCTCTATTTGCGAACTCGATGGATCTGCAGCGGCACTGCTAGTGGTTTTATAAATAGATTAGAATAATTTAATACTATGAAAATTATACTACTGAGATAACATACTTTCTCGAAACAAGCACCTTATCCAAGAAATGCATGTACTCCTCCTTGTCCTAGGACTTTCGGCCTCCCTCACTGCCCGAAGGCAGCATGCGTTTCGTCCTGGTGTACCTGTCTCGCAGCTTCTTCCACGTGGACTGGCATTCGTCCACTAATAATAAAAATGATTACATAAATATTGATTAGTACAATTGTGTGCTTATTTCACTTTGTTGTATTACATTTTGAAGTTGGCTGTAGTACTTTTCTGTATGTTTTTGTAGCATGCTTATTATAGTATTCTATAAAATATTTGTAGGAAATTTTCATGTAAAATATCGCAAATCATTTTGTTCTACATGATATCGTAATGAAACAAAAATGAAATACGAAACAATACTATACTCATTAGTATTAAAATAAAAATTACGACAACGTTATAGTAGTTAGTACGCATTTCTAAGTAAATCATGCGCAGTTCAAATCAAGCAAGAACAGTGAGTGACTACATGTGTTGCAACATCGAAGCGAAATGGAACCATCTGAATTATTAAACTTGCGTCTAGCCGTCACACCAGGTGCAATTTATTGAGACGTACATCTCATGTACATAGTGATGAAAACCAGAACTTTATTTGCTATGATTGTAATGAAAAATGTACAAGGAAATCCAGTTTAATTCGTCATTTTAGTCGAAAACATGACAATAACACTGCTTCTATTAAATGTGTTCTGTGCCCTTGTAAGTGCGACAAGAAAGATATGTTGGATCACTATCGTTTACTTCATGGTATTAATATTATTACCTGCAACGAACACTTCAGTAATTTTATGGAATTCTAAAAATGGAAAGCAATTATGGAAAAAGAAACTACTTCAAAATATGTTAAATACAGGACTAAAACAACCGATAAGAAAGTGATACATTTTTATCAATGTCACCGATATGGATTTTATAAATCATCAGGGAAAAATATACGTCACTTGAAACAACTGGGAAGTAATAAAACCAATGGCTATTGTCCCGCTAAATTAGACGGAACTGTAACAAAAGGAATTGGCAATGTAAAGGTAAAATCTATAAGTCACATGTTGGTCATGGAATGGATCTAGGAAGGTTGACTTTATCAAAAACTGAGAGAGATGACATTGCTACTAAACTAAGTCAAAAAATTCCATTCGATGAAGTTTCAATTATGTGAGGGATGGTATTACGTCTAATAATGTCCTAGGGAGAATCCATTTCTTGACCAGAAATTATTTAATATTGAAAGTACCTATAATTTACATATTGATGCAGTCAGACATTCCAACGATTGTACTAGCGTAGAAGCATGGATAGAAGAAATGAAAGAAAACCATGATGATTCTATCGTTAGACTTTACAAACCACAACGGCAAAACGACCCAAATTTTCTAGATTTATAAGAACGAGACTTTTTACTGGTAATTATGAACCAAGCTCAATTAGATATTTTAAATAAGTATGGAGATGATGTTATTTGCGTCGACGGTACTCACGGTACAAATGCTTACAATTTTGAACTAACGACGTTATTGGTTCTTGATGAAATGAGGGAAGGCTTTCCCTGTATGTTTGTAGTTAGTAATCAAGCCGATTTAACAGTCTTTAAACATCTGTTTACACTCGTTAAAAATATATGCACTAATTTAAAACCCAAATTGTTTATGTCAGATCTAGCAGAAGCTTACTACAATGCTTGGTGTGATACAATGGGACCTGTACCATCAATATTGTATTGTTCGTGGCATATAGGTAAGGCATGGAGAAAGCATATCAAAGAAAAAATCAAAGATCGAGAAAAACAAGCATACGCTTATAAAGTAATAAGCACTCTCATGGAGGAACGTGATAGAACAGCTTTTGATTTAATGTATCCCCAAGCTATTATTAGGATGTTAAGTGATCCAGATTTAAAAGATTTTGCTACGTATGATATGAAATCCGCGCAGATTATAAGTAAGGCAGCCAACAGTCGCCATGCCTATAATTAGAGCGCCCGTAAAAACGCCTCGAAGAGCGCATAGTTTTAAAGGAAACAAAGCAATCAGCGAACGCAGATTTCAGCAAAACTAATTGAGGCCACCATAAGGGAAATATTTTTTTAAAATTATTAATTACTTTACAATCTGTCAGTAATTGACATTCAGTAAGTGAACAGAAATGCCTGGAGGCTGGATCAGGTTTCTGTTGATTGCACTGGTTCTTTATCCCTAATTTTTAAGCACATGAATGAGACTGCATTCATGTATTAAGCCAATGTAGTGAATGCCACTTAAAGGGATAATAATTAAATAACTACCCGAAGTGCAGCCTCACACTTCAATTTTAGGCTTGGAAAGGTAGTATCGATGTAATTGAATCAAACAGTCAATGTCGATTAATTTATTACAAAAATAAACGGTCTATTTATACAAAAATTAATTGATTAACTAAATAACATTTCAAAGTACAAAGGTGTAGTTCACTAGAACGAGTCTAATATTACAAAATAACTACTCAGCGGTTAAGCAGTATCGCTTCCTGCTTTGTTTGCAAGTACGCACGTTGAAATTTTGATTGTGGGTCGTTTATTTGCGTAAGTTGCCGGTTTGCAGTTTTCAGGCCTTTAAACCGGCTGGATTACGAAGCAACACTGGCCTTTAAATTGTGAACGATATTTCGTAAATTTTGACTGAAATTTACATCTGTTTAATCTAAATTAAACAGTAAATTATTTGACTTTACATATTACATATTAACATGCACATATAACTTGTTGGAACGAGTTCACTAACAAATTCCTTATAATCCTTAATTAGTTTGTCGCCGGGCTATATGCACTAACACTCGCACAATTACTGAAAAACGGTTTGGCAGGTCTGATGACTTGAACCGTTTAAGCCTGGGCTCCTCGTCTTCGCTTTCAAGAAGGCACTCTACCAATGCATTCGGATGGGCAGTAAGTCGATCATGATAGCGGCTACTGTATCTTTGTATTTCTTCATTTATCGTAGGAATATTGAGATCGCGGCGTATAACCTCATTTGGTACGTACCAAGGTGCGTTTACAATCGATCTTAATACTTTGGCTTGGGGCCTTCTCAAGATATCGATACTTACGGTCCCCAACAATTGAATTCTGTAAGTCCAAACGGGTCTGAGAATGACCTTGTATAACAGAAGTTTATTATCTAGTGACAATTGGGATTTCCGTCCTAGGAGCCAGTACATTTTGCGAAATAGATGACCTAGCTGTTTTCGTTTTGCCTATATATGTTTTTCCAGATTAGCCTTCTATCAGGATGAATCCCTAAGTATTTGGCGCTTCCCGCATCAGGAATCTGTTGATTATTGATTGAAACTGGTGGACAGGTATATCTTCGTGTAGCGAAGGTTACATAGGTCGACTTTGTCTCATTCATTTTAATGCGCCACTTTTTAAACCATAATTCTAATACGTTGAGGTGCCTTTGTAGTTTGTGAGATGCTATTTGCGAGTCATGGTGAGAGCCCAGCACTGCAGTGTCATCGGCAAAAGTGGCAATCGTTGTTTCTCTCATGATAGGTACGTCTGCAGTAAACAGGAGGTATAGTACTGGACCCAGCACACTGCCTTGGGGAACGTCAGATTTAATACGGAGTAGGCCTGTTTCGTAATCTCCGGATTTAACAAGAAAGTGCCCTATCAGTAAGGTATGACTTAATAAGTTGATATAAGTCAGGAACTAGTATTTTTCTTAATTTTAAAGACTAATCCATCATGCCACACTTTATCGAAGACTTGCGATATATCGATAAAGACAGCTGAGCAGTACTTTTTATTTTCAAAATCACTCATAATTTTATCAACGACTCTGTGAATTTGTTCGACGGTGGCGTTTTGCTTTCGGAAGCCAAATTGATGGTCCGGTATTAAATTGTTAGCTAGAAGCGATGGTGTTATGCTTTTCAACAGCATTTTTTCGAAGACCTTTGATAGAATGGGCAATAAACTAATTGGTCGATAGGATGAGCCGTTTTCTTTAGGCTTGCCAGGTTTAAGAATTAGGATTATTGTTGCAACTTTCCATTGTGATGGGAACAATCGTAAACGCAGCACTGCATTAAAGAGGTAAGTTAGAAATATGAAACTCTTATCAATGTTCCTTTAAAACCCTTCCTGTAATCAAGTCATATCCAGGTGCTTTACGTCGATTCAAGTTATTTATAATCTCGGATTTTGTCTCATTTATGGTAAACTGTTTTACTGGAAAGCACATTTGGAATGGCGATTCAAGGTAGTGTTGAATTTCTTCATCTTCTTCGTTGGAAATTTCAGACTCAAATGGAGTAAATACTTTAGTTAAATGAGCTGCAAACGCTGATTCCTTTATCTTGGTCACTTCGCACTCAATTTCCAGTGGTCGTTCGAATAGGTGATTTATGTTGTTGCGGTTGTTTCATTTTTTTGGTCGCTTTCCAGATTGAGTACGCAGATACTTCTGTAGGTGATAAATGCTTCAGGTAGTGTTGTACTGATTGATTTCTAATGTCAGAAAGTAACGTTTTTAGTTCTGCAGTTGCTTGATTTAATCTACGTTTATCAGTTGGGTGCCTTGTCGTCTGTCATTGTCTGCGGAGTCGACGCTTTTCAGCTATTTTACGTTTAACAAGTACAAAGCACTCTCCATTTGCTATATACTGTGCCTTGACAGGAGTTGCCTGCCAGGCAGCTTGTTGAACGACATCGTTGAAGTGTTCTACTGCTAGGTTAAGTTCTTCTTCAGTTTTTAGAGAAATGTCTAGCGATAGTGAATCGTGTAATAGTTCTTTGAACAGATCCCAATTTCTACATCTATTGCTGAGAGTTGGTGTTTTTTCGCTGCTTAGAACGTGCGACCCTAGCATAATTATAATCGGTGAATGGTCGGCTGATAGGTCAAGGCAGGATTCGGCTTTCAGATTGTTTATATTAACTCCTTTAACTACACAGAAATCGAGCAAGTCGGGCAGTTTGGCTGAATCGGTTCGCCAGTCAGTTGACTCGCCCGTTGATAGATACTGCAAGCCATTATTGTTTATTGCTTTCATGAGCTCTCTTCCTTTGGTCAGGGTTAGCCTGGATCCCCATTGTGCATGTTTAGCGTTGAAGTCGCTAGCTGATATAAATCTGGCGCCCAAAGTTGCGGAAATAATGTTCATGTTTATTATTATGACGCAGGGGGCAGTATACTGCTGTGATTGCTAATGGTCCTCTCCAGTCTTGTACCATTATGGTTGTGGCTTCAAGGTAGTTCTCTTTATACTGCTGGAGTTCATAATGCTTTATGGAGTTTTTTACTATGAAAGCTGTACCTGCATGGGCTCCATTGTCGGGGTGTAGTGTTACATATACTGTGTACCCTGGAATTCTCATATAGCCTCTTTCTGTAAAACGTGCTTCAGATATAAGCAAGATGTCGATATATTGATTTGAAAGGAAGGATATTAATTCATCTCTATGTTGTGTTAGCCCATTGGCGTTCCACTTGGCTAGTCTAAGGTTATATTCCATTATTAGATTTTGTGACGAGAGTTGCTAGTAGGTTTAATATTGTACTCATTTGCTCCATTAAGCCTTTCATCATTTTTTTCAATTCGCTTATATCATCTGGTTGGTTATTGCATAAATTATGTTGTGGAATCAGAGTGGAATGGAATTTATTGAGTTATTACCTCTTAAAACTTGGGCATGAGTGAGATTTGGTTTTACTTGACGCGCTACATACTGAGTTGTTACACCAAGCTGTTTATTTCTGAGTGGGGGAAACATTCTATGTTGTAATTCTTTATAAACAGTGCAGCCCCTGTAATTGGCTGGGTGGTTTCCGTTACAGTTCACTTCTTTCTTTACGTGGGCAGGTAGAAGTTAAGTGATTTTCTGCGCATTTGACACACCTAGGACTTCTGCTACAGATTTTTTTGTGTGGCCAAACCTCTGGCAAGTAGCGCATTGGGGTGTTTGGCGCTTAGGATGGGTGGTTCTACTTTGACTACGGAATGGGCAAGTCCTGTAATATTGAATATACCTTTATTATTTTCAGCTGGTTTCAATTCGATAAAGAAAAGCGGTAGTTCTATTTTTGTAATTCTTTGCTTGACGCTCCAGATGTTAGGGACTACGTGCCCTTGACTAGTTAGTTCTTTCTTCAATTCTTCTACGTTAGTGGTAGGGTGTAAGTTTCTAATTACTGCCCTAAAGGATCGCTCTTGTTTTAATTGATAAGTTTGGAATTCTGTGTTTTTTCCTTTAGCGCTTTAGTTATGACTGAAAATTTGTCCGAAGTTATTGGCAGGACTTCGTCGTTATGTAAGACTTTTATTTCGTACTCATGTATGGCTATTGTTTCGAGTAGTTCGATTAATGGCTTGATTACTTTAACTCCAAAAACAAAAATTGATGGAGGTTTAGGATCGTTTTTTTCAGATTCTTGGTTTGTAGCAGTGTTAGTGTTCTTTAGCACTTCGAAACGGTTTGTGGGATTCAACCAATAGTCTGCTGTTTTTGTTTGTTTATTATATTGTGGCGTTGTGTCATTGGCTTCCTTGCGGCTACGATTTCTGTTTTCAACTAATTTTCATTCAGGGTCTTGAGCTGCATGCGAATGATTGTGGCTGCTGGTGATAAACAATGCTGTTTTGGCCAGATGTATTTGGAGGCAAGGAATTGTTTGACACCTGCACGATATCATTTATTGAAAACGGCGTGCATGAATTGTTTACTACAGGCTGCTGTTGTGTGTACTGGTAGTTCGGAGGTACTACATATTGTAGCTGATAACCCTGATCTACTTGCACGGGGCAATGTTGTTGATTTCAGCTTAGTGGTGTAGCTGAGGGATGATAATAGGACATAGTGGCCTAAAAGTTAAGGTTTTACACTTACTGTGCGGTTGATAGTGAGAATTGAGATTGATCAAAATGTTGCTTTCTGACCCTGAAGTCGTACTTTTATCTTGTCACTTGACACCAGTGCCCACTTCCACTCACGACCTTACGTTATTGTAATCAAACGACTTTTAAAACTGCATTTTGCCCTAGCCCAAATAAACCGCCTTCAATAAACACGAACGCCGAAGGAAGGTTAGCGGCCGCATTTCAAAAACAGGCAGAACTAACATTTGCAACGTCGGCTTCAAAAATACAGCTTGCCGGACGCGAGCCCCGACACACAAAGGAACGCGGCTTAAAGCCGTCCATTCAGAAAGGATTAAAGGTCGATTCAGACAGAGTGGCGGCATCGGCCCGTACCGGTGCCGGTCATAAATCGCTCAGCATAGATTTCAATGGGATTATTTAGAATAGCTTCCGGTGCAAAAGCGGCAACATGGCGGGTGACCGTCGGTGCGGTTTTCATCGATTTGGGACCGATTTTTGTTAACAAACCGTCCGGTTCGACAAAGACAGAGCGATAGTTTCGAGTGAGACGACACTTTTCAGTGCAGTGCGTGCAAGTGTTACCAGACGTGCAATGGAAGAGCAACTTATCAAATTTGTTTCTAAACAAAAAGAGCTGTATGGTCTAAGCCTCCCAGCGTATTCAGACCCGAAAATAAAAGAAAAAATACAGCGAGAAATTGCAACAAAATTGAATGTAACAAGTAAGTATTTAATATTTCTCGATCATTTCAGTAATAGGTACTTTTGTTACAAAAAAAGTAGAACAACGTGTTAAGCTATGTCAATCTGATTTGTTAAATGCAACTGACATGTGAATAAATTTAAAATTATTTATCTTTCAATGTTACTGGCAATCGCGCCAGAATTACTTCTTGCGTAGAAAACGGCATAACTATTCAGAAAACTGCACATCTATCTAGTTTTAAAAATGTTTTATATTGTAGCTTTTGATATTTAAATTTGGTATGACATATTTCAGGTTTGAAGTATTCACATGGCAGTTGAGGCCGTTTAATCAACTAAAATAACAAAAATTCATGGTTAATGAATTTAAAAATTGTTCGACTTTTTTGGTACCAATAATATAATTTGTAAATCGCTAGCCAGCTCGTAACTTCGTTAATAACAGAGATATCAAAAGTACTACATGAGCTTTAGAATAACGGACATTGAAATAAATAAATAAGTAATGATTATTATTTTGAAAATGTTGGGGACAGAGGAAATTTCCTATAAAGTCCATTAATTATTAATAAAAATAAGTAATTAAATAGAAAAAAAAAATATTCTTTACGCCTCGCCACCTACAAAAAAGTCGTAAACAAAGCATTACTTTACTACCTATTTATCGTATTTTAATGACTATTTCGAGATACTTTAATGCCGATTTAAAATAAAATGTTTTTCAGAATTCCCTAATTTTTGAAGGGCAGGTCTGGCAGGGTGGCGGAAAAAAGTGCCGCGGAAAAAAGTGCCGCGGAAAAAAGTGCCTGGAAAAAAGTGCCGGCGGAAGAAAGTGCCGCGGAAAAAAGTGCCGGCGGAAGAAAGTGCCGCGGAAAAAAGTGCCGGTGGATAAAAGTGCCGCGGAAAAAAATGCCGATGGGGGAAAATAATAATAAAGTCATAACCGGACGAAGAAGGTTTACAAAATTTAAAACAAAATTGGAAGTTACCCTTTTATTTTTAAAAATCTCTGCATTGCAGTATTATGTATTGTGTTTACCTGTTCCCAAATCGACAGGAATGCAGATTTATAGATAATACGTAGACATATTTCAATTTGAAGATTTTTATCTAAAGTGCATGTGGATTATGTCTACCATCTTAAGTGCAATTAGCGCCAACAAATCTTTAAAGGTTTCATTACAATATTATTCCTGTGTTCTAATGGAGGTATTTTGCTAATCTGCTAATGACATTCCTGAAAGTCTTCTTATTTTCAAGAAATTTGCAATCTTAAATTTGATGAATTTTTAATTAGTATTTATTGTATAATGTCTGTTGTGATTACCTTAATTGCCTTAAGAAACTATTTTCTAAATAGTTTCTTAAGATTCCTAAAATTTGCCTTTATAAAGCGACTGAATATTTTCGAATTATCATTTTCTTACGTTTGCTCGCGTCTTAAACATGGAAATAATTCGATCTAACAAAGGTGGAGAAAAAGTATGTCATGGTGGATATATGTATGTGTTCCACCGTGAGTGCAAACAGTTTATTCGTTGGCGATGCTTCAAAGCTAATACGCTTAAGGTAAGTAACAAATGACGAAATATATTATAAAATACAAAATTGTTATACAGTATGTCCCCGGATTGGGTTACAATGAGGGAAAAGCAGTTTATTTTTGACTTCTCAAAAAAATCACTCTTTATAAAAAAACCCTGCTTGTCCTCAAACTACAAATGCACTTGTCAAAATTTGGAAATATTTGTTATAACAATTATATTAAAAATTATAATTGCTTTGAATTGCTATTGATGTTTGGATCGCGTATTATTAATTTTTTTAAGATACTTGTGTCTTTGTTGACAGAAATATGAGATTTTTAGCATCAATTTCGAGCCACACAAATTTCAGGTTAAGTGATCGAAACTCAAATTCGACAATACACTCGTATCCGTCAATAAATTAACTTTGAAGTATCGCGTTTGGTAATTCGCAGGGTAGTAGAAGAATAAGAAAAACCAGTAAAAATTGTTTTTTAGAGAAGGTGGCTGTGACTTTATACAGTGTGTCCAAGATAAGGAGGGCCAGTATGGGGATCTCGGTAATGGTAAGAGATACAAATTTGGTTAAATGGGAAGAAAGTTGCGCAATTAAAGGACTAAAAAAATGACGTCTAGAAATCTTTGATATGATTTTTCGTTTTTGAGTTATCTCAAAAAACCCGAATTTTTGGATTTTATTTTTTATTTTTTTCTGGCGTTAATATTAAAGTTAGAGCAAAACTGATTAAACTTCTTTATAGCAACTTTTAGTGAACTTAATGATTACGTTATCAATGTTTTTATCCGACGTTTCGTCTTCGAGAAACCATTATCAACTTCATTTTTTTATATACGGTCCTGGATTTTTGATGCCGAATTTTCAAAGCCCTTGTTACTCTAAATTCAACAAATGTACCACATATTATGGTTTAATTACGTTTCGAGCTTTTTTCTGATCATCATCAGAAATTTTTTAGATACAGACCTGCATTTCTCATAATTTTGTAAAAATAAGTTCATACAGTAAGTTAGGCCTTTTTACATGCCGTTAAAATATTAAAATGCACATCATAATGTCATAATTCTGATACATTAATTTAATAAGCAACCAATAACTATTAACAATAAACAACAAATAAATGAACAAAAGATAGGCAGAAAGAATGAGAAAACGAGCCTTGAAACAAGAAACGTTTTGAAATAGAAGAAGTACTTAGAAGATTGGTTCTTGAAGCCTTTCAAAATATAACGCCAGTATTGCCGAATAATGTTTTAGATTCTACAGTTAGATGTTATTTATGCATAGAGAATGATGGCAACCTTTTTGAATACCTTCTGTAAATTTAATACCTATTAAATGGTTTTGATGTTCGTTTTGTTATTCTTTCTGTATATCTTTTGTTCATTTATTTTGTTTATTGTTAATAGTTATTGGTTGGTTATTAAATTAATGTATCAGAATTATGACATTATGATGTGCATTTTAATATTTTAACGACATGTAAAAAGGCCTAACTTACTGTATGAACTTATTTTTACAAAATTATGAGAAATGCAGGTCCGTATCTATAAAATTTTCTGATGATGATCAGAAAAAAGCTCGAAACGTAATTAAACCATAATACGTGGTACATTGTTGAATTTAGAGTAACAAGGGCTTTGCAAATTTTGCATCAAAAATCCAGGACCGTATTTAAAAAAATGAAGTTGATAATGGTTTCTCGAAGACGAAACGTCGGATAAAAAATTGATAACGTAATCATTAAGTCCACTAAAAGTTGCTATAAAGAAGTTTAACCAGTTTCGCTCTAACTTTAATATTAACGCCAGAAAAAAATTAAAAAGAAAATCCAAAAATTCGGTTTTTTGAGATAAAAAACGAAAAATCATATCAAGGATTTCTAGACGTCATTTTTTTAGTCCTTTAATTGAGCAACTTTCTTCCCATTTAACCAAATTTGTATCTCTTACCATTACCGAGATCCCCATACTGGTCCTCCTTATCTTGGACACACTGTATGTGACACCTACTTTTAATTCTAAGCAAATTTTCAAATAACATTATTGTATATTTCGAATAATAAGGGCGCTTTATTCTTGAGCCATTTTCATATTTTCGAACCTCCCCCGTATACGGAAGGGGATATTTAAATTTGGAGAAGTGCATTTTTAATTTGAGAACAAGCAGGGTTTTTTATAAAGAGTGATGAAGTCAAAAATAAACCTTTTTCCCCTCTTTGTAACCCAATCCGGGGACATACTGTATAATTCGACAAATTTATCATAAAAAGTGATCATTTCACTTATTTTTAGATTTGTCGATTCTTTTCAACTGTTTCGTTCTATTTTACTGAAAAACTTTCTTGGTCTTTAATCTTATTCATTATTTTACCATTTCAGTGCAAAGGTGCTTTAAAAACAACCCTAGCCAAGTCTGATCCTATTAAAATAAATGACCATAATCATCCAACAGATAGTAAGGCTGTAGAGGTGACAAAAGTCGTACAAGACATGAAAACTAGAGCAAAGGACACTCTGGCTAAACCTTTACAGCTATATGCCGAAGCTGTTCAGAACATCGACGACACCGTTCGTGCAAGAATGCCTTTAGAGGATACGATGAAAAGGACCCTGAGAAACCACAAGTCAAAAGGGGCTCCGCTACAGGTGAATTCATTGAGAGACCTTAAAATTGAAGGTATGTAGATTAGATTTCTAAAAACAGCAGGCATACTTCTATTCATATTCCAAAGACAGTCTATTTACATTACTATTTTAAAATGTTCAATTTTTACAACTGTGCATATGCTAACTTCTATAATTTATTGCAGGAGATTGGACCACAATTGGGGAAGCCCTTCATCGTTTTTTGCTAAGTGACAATGGCCCAGAAGCAGAAGAAAGGGTGATTGTATTTGCAACAGACACCTCACTCAAGCACCTAAGTGAATCCATGGAGTGGTATATGGACGGGAATTTTGGTCTTGCGCCACCACTTTTTACACAGTTATATGTAATACGTGTACGAGTCAATGGCATTTTTATCACGGCCGCTTATTGCCTTCTTCAAAGAAAAACGCAGGGAACATATGAAGAAATGCTGAGATGCATTATGACAAAGTGCGTAGAGCAGGATCTGTACCCAGACCCTCTTGTCGTGCATGTAGATTTTGAACGAGCTGTCATGGAGGCTATCAAAGCGGTCATCGGGGAACATGTAAACATCAAAGGTTGTTTCTACCACTTAACCCAAAGCACACACAGGAAAATCCAACAGTTGGGACTTGAAGTTCTGTACAGGGAAAACGAGGACGTGAATTTGTTTTGCGGCATGTTGGATGGTTTGGCCTTCCTCCCTATTGCCGAAGTCCCCAATGGCATGAATTTACTGAAAACGCTAATACCACCACAATTAGATGATTTCGTTGATTACTTTGACTCCACGTACGTGTCAGGTACATTTCGGCGAGTTGGGGGCAATGCAGAGGACATGCTGAGACTACGAAATATTCCACCTATGTTTCCGCCAACCCTATGGAACGTGCGAGAGGCCACCATAAACGATCAAGACCGGACCAATAATCAAACAGAAGGTTGGAACCACAGATTCTCGAATCTCGTAGGACATAAACATCCAAGTATTTGGACACTAATTGAAAAACTGCGACAAGAAGTTGCAACAGATGAAACAAAACTGTTGCAACACCAAAATGGAGTGCATTCAAAAAAGAAAAAAAGGAAAGAGTTCGAAAAAATGCAACAACGTTTAAAAAACTTGTGCATTCAACATGAAAATGGTGAACACAATAATGAAACTTTTTTACGTGCCATAGGACATACTATTAGATTCCAAGTGTATGAATAACTTAGGGTTAATTATAAAATATTAGTTTTAACTTTAGTTTTTTTGTGACTATTTATAATAAGCTTGTAGTGTATTTACCAGTTAATAACTATTAATAAACATAAATTCTTAATATTAAATTTTAATTTTATTTCTTGCGTAATTATTTTAGAACAAAAGTGTATTTAGGCGCTTGAATCATTCGAATTTTCTTTCGCAGCATTTTTTCCGCCGGCATTTTTTTCCGCGGCACTTTTATCCAGGCACTTATTTCCGCGGCACTTTTTTCCTCGGCACTTTTTTCCTAGATTCGTCTGGCACTGCGCTCTCACTTTATTATTACAACGCCAAGCTATTTTATAAAAGTTGCCACTTAAAATCATGGGTACCGGTACATTCATAAAATCACTTTTGTTATCACTCGTGCTCTTTGCGAAATTTTTATATTTGTTAATGTTTCCACAAGAGTAGAGCACTTGAGTCAAAATGGACAAAATTTAGAGAAGGTAACATCATTGTTACTGTTATCTGTCAAGCACAAGTCGGGTCAAGTCATAGATCAATCTGTATTTAAAGATTTACTCAAGCATTACATTGTAACGCTATATCAAATTCTAGGTACCTAAGTATCTGTAACCCCTGTTAATAATTCTACAGGTCTTCTTGGTACTTAACAGGTAGCTACTTTCAATGTCGATATTTCGTCCAAGAAGATGTTATGTAATATTTCATATTTAAAAGCAATATAACATTTTTCCAATGCCTACTTGTAAAGCTGTATTTTATCTATGAAAATCTCCATGATAAAATAACATTTTAATGATGAGGATTGATAAAATGTGGCTTTATTCACTAGTGAATAAAATAGTCAATAATCCATAGCAACTAAAAAATGCATACATGTTACCATGGGAACTAGTACACAACCAGGTAATATGATCACCTGCTTAAAATTATTTATTCAATGTAAAAACGTATACAATTAATTGTAGGTATTGGAAAAAATATTCGGGAAAATTATCTCACTCGGCTTTCTCTCGTGAGCTAAAGTTTCGCCCTTATGGATAAAATGCCTCTTTATTCATTATAAGTACAAGATACGCGGAAAAAGTATCTAATAATCGAACATGAAATTCAAAATAAATTCCGTTTGACTCTAAAAATTGCTTATTAAAAATTGCTTATGGCCGAATTATATGATTTTCATTAAGCAGTTAGTTGAAAACTACAATAAAAAATCTTTCCAACCATTTGCCAATTTCGGTATTTTGTTTAACAGTAGCCTTAAAATTTAAAAAAACCCAAAACATAATTCAAAAGTTCAAGTTTTATTAAACAACATATACATGCAACAAAGTGTGACATAGGTAATTTCATAAACTATTGGTTATACATGTTCCAAGGGAGAATGATATGTATTTTAAATCTATTAATTTTAGTTATCCTCCACGCTGTACCATCTGTAGTTGGTATGGGAGTTCCCCTTCGACGAGTTGCTCCCTTGCTTTGGTATTGGCTGTAGTGTTTCTTTCTGCAATGGAGTGTCGTCCAAATGATGCATTGTGTTACCGTCAATTAAAAAGTTATGAAGGCAACATGTTGCCATTATCACCATATCCACATTTTCGGAAGCTAACTGTATTCTTCGTTTATAAATTGGCCATTTTTGTGACAATATTCCAAACGAATTTTCGACTATACGACGAGCTCTTGATAGTCTATAATTAAATACCTTTTTATCGATGGAATCTAATTGTATACCAGGATATGGTCGCAATAGATAAGTCTTTAAAGGAAACGCCTCATCTCCGACCACGACGTATGGAGCTTTTATTTCACTATTGGGAAGAGCATCGTCTTTGGGTATATGTAATTCATCATTATTAAGTGCTTTGCCCATGACACTGTTAGAAAAAATGCCTCCATAGCAACAGCAATAAATTTGTAATCCGGGCCAGTGATCGTCATGTGTACAACTGAAAATGTCTTTTTATAGCTGAAATATAACGAACCACTCGCTTTGGGACATTGTATACTAAGATGTTTGCTATCAATGGCACCAATACAATGAGGAAAATTCCACTCATTTTTGAATCCTGCAGCAGCTTTCCAAATTTCCGTTGTTGGTGCGGGCATTACTATTGGCTTTAAAATATTACTGATCGAGCGACAAACTTGAAGAACGATTTGGTGAACAGTCTAGTGGTCTAATCGATAACTAAACGCTATAGTGTTAAAGGAATCGCCTGTTGCTAGGTATCTGTAAATAATAAATTTGTTTGTAGGTGATGTATACAAAAGAAAATGCAGAAACAGTAGGGATTCCTGTCGGAAATTTATAAAGGAGACCAAACCCAGAAGTGGAGATGGTGGGAGTTCCAAAGTTAAAACTTACAAATACGCCGATATTCTCCAATTCTTGAAACCTTACTTACAGGATAGAAGGTGAGCAATGATATAGCTCGTTTCACTCTGACTATTGCAGTACAGAGAACATACGACAATGTTATTTAAAGGCAAACTTCGCCTGCTGCGTTGCCGCTTGTAGACCGCACTCAGGTATACTCAAAGAAATTTTAAATCTTTGTATAAGCTGCTCTTTTCAAATTGACGCAGAAGCGACAAAAAGGGTTTCCTTCAACAGGGTATTAACAAATAAGCCGATTGCAATACAAAAGGCGGATTTATTATGATTGACATCTTCGTGTTCAGTTTTAAGCATCTTGCTGGGGAAATATGGCAATGCTGTAGCCCTATCCCTGTACACTGCATAGTCAGAGTGAAACGAGCTATAGTAGATTATTAATTTTGTCACTTTATTATGCTTAGTTTTTTTACATTAATTGTTAAAACATAATCCAATATTCCAATAGCTTTGTACTTATCAAATAACTTCATTAAAAATACCAATAATTTATAACTTGCTCAGAATCGCTGTTTATTGTAAGACAATTAAAAATATTTTTAACTTTTAGCACCATCACTAATGTCCATGCAAGGCTGGATGAGGTCGATCAATCGCAAGCAGTAGGCGTTGCATCGACTGAAGACAACCTTCATGCGGAAGAGGAAGAAGGAAAAGCAGAAGAGGAAAATGAAGTGGAAGAAGAAGTGGCAGCCGAACCTGCCAGGCCCCTTCGGAAAAGGCAACGAAAGGAGGACACATCACTTCTGGCTGCCTACTTCAAAGAGAAGGAAAGAATGAAGAAACAAAAGGAAACTGAAGAATCGGATTCCTTAAAGCATATGTTTATATCTATGTATCATACTGTCAAACAATTTCCCTCCACTCTGCAAGCGCAACTGAAAATGCAAATTTTCAATCTAATTACTTCTGCAGAAATTGACATTTACAGCAGTCAAATTCTACCCCCAGTACATCTTCGTCCCCAATAGCAATCCCTTCGCATACCTCGACTCGTGCATTGTCCCCTCTAACAATTCCTTCATCCTCTATTACTCCTTCAACTGAATACTTAGATTTTATTTACTACCAGTTATAAACATTTACACTTTTATATTTAAAAAAAAATAAAAATTATTACCTGAGTTTAAAAAGTTTGTTAGCTTTTATTTTAAAATGCACCTACCTTAAGGTTACATGAAGCCTTTCTTCAGGAGAAACAGCTTTTTGGAAATTTGTATCGCTTTTTCGTATCTCGTTCTTTATCAAATTTAATAGTTCACTGAATTTATCTACTGACATGCGAAAATATTCAAAAAATTTGTTTTCATCTTTCAGAAGTTCTTTGAATAGCGTGTGGAACTCTCCATCGGAATATCTGGTAGATGGAATGTCATGTCTTCGTATACGTTTTCGTTTTCTGCTAATACCGTTTTCAGCAGCTACTATTAAGAATTCTAACTCTTCATCCGAGCTGTCAACTAATAGCTAGCACGAAGCTGGAGTCTGTACTGTAACACATCAGCCGCTGAACTACCGCTCTCAATATGAATGCACCTAATTTAAAAACCGCACCGGACCAGCACCGGCACCGCACCGCAGCCGGGCCGCCACTCTGAATCGACCTTAAAGCAGGTAGATGACAAAGCGAGGGCGTCACATCGAGAAGCTAGAGCGCCGGCCCCGATTAACAAGAAATAAGTCATAACAGGCCGGCCGCGCCTTAATTACAAACGTACCTCGCGAATAAAATCAATCTCAGTTAATAGAGACACACATATAGGCGTGTAATATATCGCTGAACGCGTCTTTTTACCAGGAAGACGATGGACGACCTTAGAAAAACCGCCGCCACTAATTAATGACGTTACAACACAAAATAGTTAAAACATCGAATTATCTCCCCCTTGACATAAAATCGATATTCGGGAGAAAATCAGGGTGGTGGTTTGCCTTTATAAGAAGAAAACACTGGAAAAAAAGACATTCGATTGATTCTTGATCTCGAGTTGCCTATCGCTTCTAATCGACCTCTGGTCTTAGAAGTTCACAGAGAATAGTAACCCAGCTTCCGCTCTAACAACGCCACCGTCGTAGCCATCCGGGATCGCTGCAAGCCCCCGAGCTCTATAACCGTATTCCTTCAGGACGATCACTGCCGCCGGCATAGCATCCTCCAGGCCGTTTCCTCCAGGACGTTCGCTGCAGCCGCCATAGCATCCGCCAAGCCGTTTCCTCCAGGACGTTCATTGCCGCTGCCATATTATCCTCCAGGCCGTTTCCTTCAGGACGTTCGTTGCCGCCGCCATAGCATCCTCCAGGCCGTTTCATCCAGAACGTTTGCTGCCGCCGCCAGAGCATCCTCCAGGCCGTTTCCTCCAGGACGTTCGTTGCCGCCGCCGTAGCATCCTCTAGGACGTTCGTTGCCGCCGCCCCGTGTCGCTGTCCGTTTCATCATGCCTAACGAGTAAGTCGCCCGTTATAATACTCGCCGGGGCCTCTACAAGAGGGCCCTCCGAAGAACTGTGTTTTTCTATACACTGTACGACTTTCTATTTGCAGTCACACTTTTATGATTCTGTACTTAATGGTTTGAAGGGTTATCCCCATCATTTCATAATCCAAAACAACGTTTGCTGGGTCAGCTAGTTTAATAATATATTTGTGTTACTACAGGTAAACTTTCAAGTAAGTTGAGAAATCTAAGACGTACTCATACAACTGCCAACCAGCGTCAAAACCAACAGCAAATTTTAGAAGATGGAAAAGGCTACTGGAAAATTAGGCCTTCCACTGGTAAAGAACTGTACCATGTGGAAAGGAATTAGTCATCATGTCCATGCGAATTGAAGTGTTTGGAATGTAAGGCACGCATTCATTCACTCTTCTGTGTCTTCTGACAACGCTATTAAATGAAATATGTGTAAACATATACACATTATATGTTTGTATTTAAATCGACAGTCCACTTAGACGTCAGCATTGGTGGTGCAGGAAGATGAAAAAGAAAGTAATCACAATCTTTTCGTTTTAATTGAACCTAGAAAAGAAGAGCAAGAAATAATTTGGAGGTAAATATAACTTATTATCAGTACCAAGTAACTAAAACTTCAAATATAGGTATAACTATCTTTTATTAATTCCAAATCTCAATTTTTAGAGAGATGACGCGTTCTCAACATTTGAAATTGACAAACAAAATCGAAGTTGTCAAAACTACTTTGCAAAGACAATTCACAGAAATTTTGTCAAAAGTTACTAATATGGAAGGGGCCTCAGCTGTTGAGAAGGCTTTATTACCTCTAAAACCCATATTGTCGACTTTGGAAAATAATAACTTGCATTACCTCCCAGAGATTGCCGATAAGCGTAAGAAATGTCCAATAACACCGCAAAGAACTTTTACGCCTACAAAGAAGTTCACTTCCTACAGTAGATGAAAACGATGCGATTGCAATCAATTTGTTAAAATAAAATGGTGATATTGCGATATTTTAATATTTTTAATGAAAAGTTTATACAGGGTGATTTTAAAATGTTTCGCCAAACTTCGGGGTATTGTTCTACACACCAAGGCAAGTAAAAAAGTCCATATAAACATGTGTCCGACAATCGCGCGTTTCCGAGTTACGAGAAATTTTTGAACTTGGGAAATAGTCCAGTCAAATGGTGCTCAAAAGGGCGAATAAAGGAAAGTTTTGGTGGAGTTCTGATATTTGGTTCCTATATGTTTTTTGCGTCGCTGTACAAGAATATCAGGTTTGCCAACAAGAATTTTGACCGGAAACACGTTTTTTAAGCAAAAACGGAGTAAAAAAACAAGTTTTTTTTTTGTTTTTCTAAAATTACCTAAAAGATATCCATTTCTCGTAAATGTTTAACCTATATGAAATGAAATAAGATAACATTTCCTACATTTTGTTTATGTGACGTTTTTTCTTTGATCAATCGTTCAGCCGCGAGAAAGCCGCGAAATTATAGTCCAGTCAAATGGTAGAAAATAGGGAAGGGTTTTGGAGTTTTGATATTTGATTCCTATATGTTTTTTGGGTCCCTGTACGCGAGTATCAGGTTTGCCAACATTTCATTTATGAATATTCATTTCATATATCATTGTTGATTTACGAAAAATGGATAGTTTTTGAGTTACTTTGAAATAAACTGGCATAATTACTTTTTTGCTTTTAACACCTAACTTCGCGGAGCTCTCGCGGCTGAACGATTGATCGGAGAAAAAAAAACCGCTCGTACATAAAATGTAGGAAATTTTATTCTCTTTTATATCATATCAGTTCAATATTTACAAAATTGGATAGTTTTCGAGTGGTTTTAGAAAAACTAAAAAAAATCGGGTTTTTACACCGTTTTTGCTTAAAAAAAAAACGTGTTTCCGGTCAAAATTCTTGTTGGCAATCCTGATATTAGTGTACAGCGACCCAAAAAACATACAGGAACCAAATATCAGAACTCCACCAAAACTTTCCTTTATTCGCCTTTTTTGAGCACCATTTGACTGGACTATTTCCCAAGTTCAAAGATTGCTCGTAACTCGGAAACGCGCGATTGTCGGACACATGTTTATATGGACTTTTTTACTTGTCTTGGTGTGTAGAACAATACCCCGAGGTTTGGCGAAACATTTTAAAATCACCCTGTATACAAGCGATGTTATTTTTACTTGTATAAAGGCAAAGACTTATTACATTTCTCACATGATTAGTTTTTTATTTTAAAGCCAGAAAATGTTTTGAGTTAGGTACCTACTCCTGAAATAATATGATAAATCATGTACTACTTATGTACAGCTGTGGACTAAAAAGATTACAATGTTTGTTTGATAACTATTATGTAATAAGAGTTTATAGGACTTGTCCTCAACTCTTCTCATATTCTTAATAATAATTATAAAAAAGGTCTGCAAAATTACAGTAGATTGAAATTTAACACGTTGGTATCTTTTTGTATTTCTAATTTCTTGTATATGTGCAAGCTATTCTGCTAAAAAAATATTATCATACCTTTACCTAAATGTAAAATTTGACGAAAGTTTCATGGCGAAATAGGCTTTTTAATCCACGTTTAGTCCTACATTTAATTTAATGCCAAACTCGATGCCAAATAACAAAAAATAAAGTATTCATTAAAAAATGTTTACTTTATTAGAAGAAAAAGCATTAAGTAATATTAAATTTGGAGATTCTTTTTAAAATTTGCAATTAACGTAAGTACCGAAAATTTCAAATAAAACTGTCCACTACTAGGTCCCTTATTATTAATTTCTGCTTCACTACACTCGCAGAAAACGAGATCATACACGGTTGCTTCAATGCAATTCGTGACTCCACCGGGTGTGACGGCTATAGACGCAAGTAATTACTAATCAGCTGGGGATTTCCTCAGTTAGTGGAGACTTTTCAAGGTAAGTCAAACGTTATGTATCTATAGGATATAATTCTTAAATCTATTGATATATGATAACAAAATCTATCGGTAATTGTAATATACGTCAGCAGTGTATAATGGCAAACACACAAAGGTTCAGAATGTGTTTAGGGGGATGACTGGGGCGGTTATCGTGAATGAATTTTGAAATGGTGTTACGTAATTTAGGTCTTGAAAATCCATAGGATGATAGATATGCAGTGTAACTTTAAGTGGTTCATCAAAAAATTGCATCGACAACGTTTGCTTTAACACGCTGTAACCGCGAGTTCGGGGAAGTACCAGTGATATGCAAGGTTAACTTAACGTATAGTGAAAGTAAGCATTATATATGAAGGTGACCGTGAAAATGTGGACGATGCATTTGCTTTATCTCTCTCTTATTTCTGACATTTGAAAAATTTCAATTAGGGTATAATTTTTTCCATTACAATATTCGTAGATACCCACTATCTCCCGACATAAATGCCAAGTGTCGCAGCAGTATGATCATTTTATTGGGAATAGGTATTTTGTAATTAGAGGATAAATATAATTTTTATTTATTAAAATGAGACTTATATTTCAAAATAATCGTAGTGAACCTTCTGCAGTTTCTATAAGTATGTCTAATAAAATTATATTTTTTAGAAAACGAAAGTGATGAAGAAACGTTTCTACATTTAAGGAGCTGATTCCTAAATTGGGTTTAAGATAAAAGTTTTATAGTAAATATACTGAATATGTTCTGTTGAAAAAGGTGTGTACATCTGTATAATTTTTTAATAAAGAGAATAAATTAATTTCGTAGGCCATTGCCATTGAAAACCCAGTTCTCATTGAAGACAACTTAAGTACTTCAACGGCAGGCAGTAGTGCAACGGACGAAGTTGAATATGATTTACCAAGTAATTATTATAACTATTACCAATAATTAATATTTAATCTACATTTTACAATACTTTGCTTTCAGGTGATCGAAAATGTGTGTATGCAGAAAGAGTTACTGTAGGAGTTCCTTACGAATTATCAACCTATACGACTGTAAGTAATTTTTAATTATTGTACAATTATAATATTATTTTCAGCAAGTGCGTATGCTCATTGATTCAACGGAGAAGGGCAAGGAAATAGTGGCCAGCTACGGACCAGGTAAACAATGTTTGAGATCAAAATTGTGTGACCTACTTATAATAGAGGAACTTAAGGTTGATAAAATAAAATGTAAGAAATTTGGAGTTATAATTAATTATAAATCTTTTATGTGGAAATCTTTGTTTTATTTCAGCATAACAGCTTCAAGATTTATACAATTGGCAGACGAAATTAACCAAGTATTTTTATATGAAAGGCCTGAAATTTATTTTGTCCCATATGAAAAGAACCTACATGGTCAGCCGAAAGCAGCCAGAGGGAAACTGTTTTCTACTTACTTATATATGAGAAAAAACTAAAAAATTAGGTTTAATACAGTGCTCCTCAAAAGAACCAGAGCATTCCATAACTGAGGATAGTGAAAACAATGGTATTCTCAAAACCATAAATTAATTTTTTAATTACATGCTTTCAGGGTTATACACTTCTCTTGCAAGATTTTTCAAATCTATATCCTGAAAAAGACATCTGCTTTTCTCCACATGGGCAACGATTTATCCAAACAATTTTAAAATTGCAGAAACGAAGACAGATTCATATTTGAAGAAAATTATTGAAGACTATAAATCTCAAAAACAGACTGATATTAGAGGTAATCATTTTTATTACATTGGTACCTAATGTATCTGTATATAGGTAAACCAAATTGTCTCTAAATTTCAGACAGCGCGTTTGCATTAAGTTTTTTTCCCCTACTTTTACCATGTGCGAATTTGAGAATCAATAGAAAATTCAGCGAAAATACTTTTAAACCAAGTAAAATTGAGCAACTGAAGGCATTCCTTTCACATGTTAAAGGTAAAATAAAACCTTTAAAAAAATATGAAATGTAATAAATTTTTTATGGGACATAGGTGATCTTGACCCGAGCTACAATTAATACGGGAAAACTATAAGGTACACCATTTGACTGAGCAACCAATAGCTGCTATAGTAGGGGAATTTACAAACATTGAAGCATCATCTATCCATCCATCCATATATATAATAGACTTGTCTGGGACGCTGTTTCAGCAGCCAAACCGTAAGAGATAGAGAAAATTTTTTTAAAGTTATATGTTTGGAATGGTCATATCAGGTCAGGAACCGATTTTCAGTCACGTGACACTTCCGGTTTTCGAGAAATCACGTGATTTCCGTCCGTCCGGGACGCATTTTTGTATCGAGCGACCAGTAAACTGCATTTGGAATGCCTGACCTCGGCACATATCGAGCGCACGGTAGTCCGAAAATCACTCGGACTACCGTACGCTCGATTAGGTTGGAATCTTGGTCTATACACCCCTTTACGAATGGCGACGTTTGGTTCAAAATAGGATTTATAAGTGAATAAAACAATAGTAAATCACGAACTATACGTATAGCTGGAAAAAAACTTTACTTCTTTATAAATATTTATATTACAAAATAAATTTAAAAATGTAAATATAAAAGTGGGTAGCGGATACAAAATCGGAAATATACAGAGTGTAATTATTGTAATTACGATACGATTTATTTCACAAATTTATTCTCACCGAGTCCAACATTGTTATTTACACAAGTATTAAGAGAATGGGCAGCTTTAGACTTCTTTACTCTAAGGCTTCCCACTTTTCTTCCTGCCTGGATTGATCTTTTACCTGTTACTTTCACCTTGCTCCGAGACGCAGAAGTCGGCTGAACTGCATTTTTTTTCCTTTTCTTGTAATTGTGTGGCAAGTGATCAAATTTAAAAGCTCTGTGTAAGCCACTCATACGAGTTGAACTACTATTTATATTTTTCTGATAATTTTTCATAAATTTTTCAATGGCTGGGCTTAATCCTATTGGATAAGCTTCCAAATTTTTTATGACATCTTCATTAAATTTTGAATTAAATTCGCACCAATCTTTTTTAACATCACTACTGCTGTTTTCAGAAGAGTCTATACATTGATCGCTATTTGTGGACACAATACTTTTACTGTCGCCGATATTTGTGGACTCCTGAATGAGCCTGGGTAAAGCATTTTCACTAATTTCAGTACAGTCGATGAGTTTAAGAGGTAACAACATGTTTTCCGAAGGTTCTTTCCCAGTAGCGATAATGTATAAAATTTTCCTACTTTCGAGTGACAATGTATTGCAAGCGTTGGTTATATTAAATTCTTTTATTATTGCAGATTGATGCTTGCATATTTTTCCAGTGACACCTACAGGGCAAGAACATATATTGCAATTCATATCAATAAAATATTTCATTCTTTCATGAGAACTGCTCAAGACATGGTACTGCATTTCTCCCAACTCTGTGATTTGATTTGGCAACACATCTGTATCATTGGGAGATATCCGATTTATTGTTGACTTGTTTATCTTGTTCATTAATAAATCAAGCAATCTTTGTTTATAGTAACTATCGAAACTACTAATAATAAAATCACATAACTGTGTTAGTTCGCTCGAGGGAGATATCTTTGAAAAGGCGCAACATTACTTCGACATAGTTGTTTGTATCAGCTCCACGTATCATCATTGATTGACGATAATACAAACACCAGACATGAATTTGCTCAATTTTACTGTCAACATATTTTTTATATTGTGGATATTTATAACATTTGTAAAATATCGCCAAGTTTTTCTCCATGCTTTCTTTTGTCTTTGACATAAGAATGTGTCTAAATAGTTTATACAATGATTGTCTATCTTCTTTTTTAATTTCATTTTTCGTGAGCTGTAACCATCTCCATATAGCTTTTAATACATAAAACTGCAAAGTAGTAAACTGGATCTAGGCCAATATTTTCGTAATACATGTCGTTCTGCCAAATCATCATCTGTCATTATGACCGAAGGCGAAATTTTAAAAGGCATTATTTCTATCAAGTCGTTTAAAGCACAATCAAAAATAGAAGCTTTCTGGCTCTTTGTAATTATGCAACCTAATGGTATACCCCCTGCAGGAGATTGGGTTGCAAAAAAATACAGCTTATGGTTTTGCACGTCGCAGTTACTCGTAGCATCCACGAATAATATTTCTGATGACTGAACTAGGTGCTTTGCAGCACGCTGCATTATTGGGGTGCATAATGAAACAGCATAGTCTTCTTCGTTATGGGTTATCTTATAAACTGTGTCACTGGAATGTTTTAGGTTCTCTTCTAGCTGAAAAAACATACTATCACCTGATCTATCTCCATATTGGCATTTGAAATGAGATTTCCACAGATTGGAATCTCCTTTAGATGGAAAATAGTGTTTGTCGCATACAACTTCATCATATTTTTCGCCTAGCTCTTCCCTCTTCCATTTTGCTAAAGCAAAAGCTGTTATAGGCTGAAGCAACTGAATTAACTCTAGCGCAAAGCAGACGACAGTTACACCTAATTAAAAAAAATAATAAGCTAGCTTGGAGGATTCATAATCAACATCAAAATAACAGCGGCTGAAAGAAAATCTGCGTTTCATCGATTTATTACATGATAATGATATTACAATGCTATTATGTTATATATGATAATATTCAATATTTAATAAACATTTTGAAATGTTTATTATTATTATTATTAGTTACATAAAGGCAGGCGGCTATTAGCCGATATGCCCCATACAGTGAACTTAAGCTAAACTAACTAAAAAAAACTATATTACCTATCTAAGTATAAATCAAGGCTATTCTTAAACATATTTACATTAGTAGAGTTAACAACTGTTTCTGGTAAATTATTCCAAAAATTACAAACACGTAAACTAAAAAAATACTGTCGTGGTAGTTTTCTAAATTGTACTTTGTACAATTTAAAAGAATGGCCACGTCTACTAGAATCGGGGTTGAGTATAAAAAGTTCTTTCACATTATTACAAGAGTAGAAACCATTAAGTATCTTAAAAGTTTCAATTAAGTCTCCGCGCAGTCGCCTATCAGTTAAGGAGGTTAGACCTAAACATTGCAATCTCTCGGGATAAGTTAAATGTTTGACGGACGCAGGCAGCTTACTAAATCGGCGCTGGACGTTTTCTAAGAGACTAGTGTCTTTAATAAAGTACGGAGACCATACTACCACAGCAAACTCTAATATAGGTCTGACGTAACTTTTGAACATTTTAACAGCAAGTAAAGGCGTTATACTGACGAAGGCTTTGCGAATTAAAAATATTATAATATTGGCTCTTTTTGTTATTTTAATAATATGCGAGTCCCACTTTAAATCACTAGTGATAGTAACTCCGAGGTCTACTTGAGAAAGAACCGGCTGTAGTGGTGTACCGTGAATGTAATATGCATGACGCGGGTTTGTTGGTCCAATAGGCAGCACGACGCACTTGGTAACGTTTAAAGATAGCAACCACTTATCGCACCAGGCACTGATAGTATGTAGATCACTTTGTATGATAGCGCTGTTGGTGATGGGATTATTATAAATTTTAGTGTCATCAGCATAGCAACTTCCAGAGGATACATGCTTTCGAGAAGGTCATTTATGAACACCAGGAAGAGCACTGGGCCGAGGACAGAACCTTGCGGTACTCCGCTTAACACTGGATATTCTTCTGATAAGGAATCACCTACTCGCACGCGAAACTTTCGACCACTCAAGAAAGATGTAATCCAAGATAATAAATTACCTCTTATACCGTGATACTCCAACTTATAGACGAGTCTTTCCAGTGGAACACGATCGAAAGCTTTCTCGAAATCCAGATATATGACATCAACTGGTTCGCCATTGTCAATGCTTCTTGTCCAGTCGTTGACGCACATTAACAAATTAGTCACAACTGAACGGCCAGGTATGAATCCATGTTGCTTCTGAGAGATTCTAGAATTTTCCATTAGAAATATGATCAATTGATCAACAATGATTCTTTCCATAATCTTGCAGACTACAGAGCTCAAACTGATAGGTCGATAATTTCCTGCAGTTAATTTGTCACCTTCACCACATGAATCAGTTGTACTTGTGTAATTATCATATAGCCGTTTTGAGACTAGACGAGACACTAGATTTTAAAATATTAGATACTTCCTTGTGCTTGGGTTGCTCTTACTGGAATGTAGTTAAAAATTTAGTCCCACTTTGAAACGTCATATAGTAATGAAAGCATTAAATAATTGTAGGTTATGTAGATAAAAACGTATTTTGTTCTATTCACTCACCTCAACTTCATCCTTAGTGTTAAAATTAGTTCGGATTTCGCTGGAATTGACAATGTGGTATGTGTAATTGTCTGGCCACTCCATAATTTATTAATAAATTTAAAACATTAAACTAATAACAAAACGTGTTGTATACGCATAAGAAAAGGCGAAATGCATGCAACCGCAGGATTAGTATCAAGCGTACGATAGCCCGAAAATCGATCGAGATATCGGACGCTCGTTTTGAGAGAGGCATCGGTAACTACGACGTTAACCGAATGCGGTATACTGGTCGCACGATACAAAAATGCGTCCGGGACGCTGTTTCAGCAGCCAAACCATAAGAGATAGAGAAAACAGTTATTAAAGTTATATGTCTGGAATGGTCATGTCAGGTCCGGAACCGAATTTCAGTCACGTGACACTTCCGGTTTTCGAGAAAATAAAATATTTTAAAAAATATTATTGTTTTTATTTAATACGCGTTCTATTTGAAAAACGGTCTTTTTTGTTTTATTAAATGAGACATTTGTCTCACTGGTTGCTAGTTATTATTAATAACATTAAATATACTGTGGAAACGCCATTAAAAGCGATAGATACTTGTTTTAAATTCTACCATACCCTAAAGTAGAGGTTGTATGGTGCTTCATACAAAGCTATGTCTATAAACTGAAAACCACATATGATAAGAAGTACGTAACTGAAAATTCCCTCATTGCAGATATTGAAAGCCTAAATAATACTATATTTTTGTAATACTTCTAGTTTATCGCTGCTTCATTATTAAAATTAGGTTTTGTTTATTTTATATAGTTTTCTGTACTATATTTTTTAATACTTCTAGCAAAGAGCACTATATTTATAAAAAGAGTTAGCCTTATGGGTATCGCAATAATCGTCATAGCGGCTAAGATACCCGGAGTCGGGCCCTCAAGCAGGAGTGACTCGAACTAAGCAGAGTTTATTCATCCTGTGAGCGCGCCAGTATTACAGATTTCTGTAATATGTTTGCTCCCTGTAGAAGTCCAGCGTTGCTATGTTGTCATAAAATGCGAAATTTCTAGCAATTTTAACTTAAGCCAAAATACTTTCATTGCTTTAGCTTGCTTTAACCAAAGATTAATAGTATGATGCTTAAGACAATGAAAATATTATCGATAATATGGCAAATTTTGGCGAAAACGAGTTCCGTCAAAATTTGGTATATTATAAATGATTATTTGTTAAAGTAAAACATTCAAATGCTATATAGGTGGCATAGTACTCAAAACAATTTTTATAGTACTCAAAACAATTTTTATTATTATAAAAATTAGAAGCTTGTCACGTATTTTTACTTGGTTCCTTTTTGATGTTGGTTGGTTTGAGTTTAAATAAATGTTCATATTGATTCGTTCGTTTATTACATCAACATTATTGGATGCACGAATGTAATTCGAATGATTATTTTTTTAATGAAACATCTAGACTTTTCTTGAATTATTTGTTTTAATAATTATATCAAAGGTACAATTTAGACACAACAGGAAGTTTTGAAAAGGAGTCAAAACAATGCAATAAATTATTTTTTTTGTATTCGCTCCCCAAACTGGTTACTTTGGAAACTGTCTAGGATCCTCAAAATGACCATTTAGAGGCCTTGTACTTAAAGTCGTCATGGCAACATTTTAGCGGACTCAAACATTAGTTGCCATGACGACTTTAAGTACAAGGCCTCTAAATGGCCATTTTGAGGATCCTAGACAGTTTCCAAAGTAACCAGTTTGGGGAGCGAAAAATACATTTTCGCACGGCCTCCTAATATAATGCCGCGTTAATGGTAATTGAAAGTTCATATTATAATGTTTAGAGAGCTAATACAAAAAAACGTTGTATGCAACACGTCCTCAAATAGCTTTAGAGAACTCATCTTCATATTACGGACTCGGCTGCGCTTCGCTCCGCCTCGTCCGGAAACATTACGACTCGTCCCCTAAAGCCTTGCTTTGAGGACTAGTTACATAAAGTACTATTATTTTATTTTTATGCTGCCATGTTCACGGGATCTTATCTGAAATACAGCCGCTTCCGATTTTATTTCCGCGAAATTTGCTAGAAACGATATTACATGGAAATAAAATAATTAGCGTAATCAGTTTTTTATCGATTAAAAAAATTAAAAAAATATTGCTATTTTATCGGTTATTGTAATATAAAAGTAGTCCAAAGAATTGTATTGCATTTAGTGAACCTTGTCAGTGCTTATAAATATAGCAGATGTTTTGTTTTCCTGGGAATACATTTTCGTGTATAATACTATAATGGCATCTAAAACGTATTAAGAAACGGAAATATTTTGTTTTCCCTAAATACCTTTCTTTGTATTAGTATTTAGGCAGGCAATTAGGTTCAATTATTTCGCAGAGAAGTGAAAGATGATTCACTAATGATGTGGTTTCTTGGAACAATTTAGGATTAACTTGACAGTACACCAGTATATGCAACATTTTCTTTGAAAATGCACTGGTTTTGCTTTTGCTGAAGTTCGAGTTAGTGATCCAAGTTTCTGACGCGATTTTGTGTGGTGAAAGCAACTGCTTCCTTTAGTTACTATGGCTTCTAATTCGTGCGTGTATTTTGAATGCAATCGAAATCGTAAAACTCATTGCGATTTAAGTTTCTTTCGGTTTCCAACGGAAACACAAAGACGCCGTACGTGGTTAATTCATTGTGGCAATGCTCGGCGGTTTTCCTTGCTTGAAGGCCAATTACGTGAAAAAAAGTGTGTGCTGTGCATTTTACTTAACACCAATTTATGAATTCGCTCAAAAACAGACTTATTCATAATGCTATTCCTCAGCATTATAAAACCGGAGAAATACGCGAAATAACTTCGGAACGCAATCAACCTCCTCCACCATCTCCAAAAACACTTACGGACGCCGCACAGTGGGAGGCAATAAAATTTTAACTGGCCAAAAATGATATGATATTGTTATTCGCATTTTTTAATCTGTAAAATTCGATTCTGAGATTTATTTAGCTCCAAAATTTGACAGATTTAAAATTAAAATGACCAAATCTTCAATATTCTAAATTATGGCATTAAGTGTTTTGTTATAAAATATTCAAATTAAAGTAATGTCAATTTGGGTCATTTCGGGTGATAACTGAATAAGAAACAGTGTCAGATCTGTATATGGTGGTAAAGATTTAGATACCAACGTGTTGAACAGCTTTTTTTATTTTTTAATATCCCCTGAAAAATAAAAATTCACAACTGTAGTTTTTGCAGATAAAGTATACGCCATTTCACAAAAAAGATGTGAATGCATAATATGAAAACAACAATAAAGATCTAATAGCCTCTAATAATTTTTTCGACGCTAATAAATTTAGTAAAAATTTGAGATAACCTACTAGTTATAAAATAAGGTGTTTTGATGTTTTCGAAACAAAAGAATTAAGGATAAATATTATGTACCTTCTGTAGCTTCATTCATTTTCATAGAAACATGTTTAATAGTATAACTTCTATTTCATTAATAAATATTCCAAGAACCAATATATTCAAAACAGACAAGGATTTGGTATGCAACAAACAGGCTGCATAGTGACTAGCATCGAAGAGAAGGTAGCACATGAGGATCGCAATAGCAGGTTCGAATCCGGCTTAGAGCAGACTAGTTTTTTTTAATATAGGCAACACTTCAAACAGTCTGCATGTGATGGACTTCGAAAGAGAAAGTATTAACCAGTCGCGATAGCTCAGTGTTTAGGGTATAAGGATCGCAATTCAATGGTCGCAGGTTCGAATCCGGCATGGAGCATAACAGTTTTTTTTTAAAATAAAACATGACTTTAGAACGTGCAACACGTAACCTTACGACAAAGATAAACGAATGCAAGAGATAGCATGAGTGTGTGTCGTGACGTATACAGAGCATGGTGAGTAATTCAAAATCCAAAAATGGCGCGAGCAAAATCAAAATCCAAAAAGGCACTAGCATCACGTGGCTAATTCAAAATCCAAAATGGCCGCTTAAAACAAAATGGCGTCCTAGCAACACGTGGCGAAATCAAAATCCAAAATGGCCGCCGTGTGACGAAATCAAAATGGCCGACGCCCCAGGCAATTTAATTATAAAAAAGCCCCAGGCCATTTAATTACCTGACGACATCAGCCGACGCCCCAGGCAATTTAATTATTATTCCCGCAGGGCTTAATAAAGTGGAGGTGATAGCAGCACCTATTCTACTACAACTTTTTGATTAAATATTCTTCCATATCTTTCTAAATAACCAAGTTGTTGGTCTTCGCTTGAAATAAGTTCGTCTAGATCCTTTTCTAATCCTTGTATAACATCTTGTGATAATTCTTGATAGCATAATACAGTGAATAAATTAAGTTTGTTTTTGAATGCCCTAATAAATTCTTCTGATAATTTTTGATAACGTGATATTGCGTTCCAATCAACTTTACCTGCAAAATCTTTTATAAGATCTTCAAATAATTTTTGGTTATATGATATATCTATCCAATCGAGTACATTATGAAACTCTCTAATAAATTCTCAGATAATTTTTGACAAGATGATATATTTTCCCAATCAACTTTTGATCTAAATTCTCTAATAAAATCTTCAGATAATTCTTTATTAGCAGAAACGTGAAACCAATCATCATTTCATCTCTGTTGTTTCTCATATCGTCTTCTGTCATTAAGTCAAGTTTTCTTCATTCTTTTTCTTAAGCCGCTATATAAGAATTATCATCTGAGTCACTTGAGTCAGAGTTTTCTTGATTATAGTTAATTATATTCATAACTAGCTGACCCGGCAAACGTTATTTTGGATTATGATATGATGGGGAAAAACCCTTCAAACCATTAAGCACAGAATCATAAAAGTATGACTGCAAATAGAAAGTCGTACAGTGTATAGAAAAACACACCTTCGATATTTTCCAATTTTCCGGCTTTCCTTTGGATTTTTCCAAATTTGGTTCTTGAGTTTTTGTGTTAGTAACACACGGCGATTGATTTTTATTAAGTATATACAGAACAACGAACTCTTTCGTTAGCAAACTGAGAATGCTTTTTATTGTAACTCCCCTGCTGTATTGTTTTTATAAGTATTTTCTTATTGCGTCTGGCCATGTTGTCCGGCTTCGAATGCTTCGATCCCTGCGATCGAGACTATTCCCAAATTCCTGGCGGTTAATGGGGCAGCGCGCGGTCAGCTACCAGGAAAAGCGCTCACACTTTTCAGCTGGGCTGGGCGACGTAGTTTTTCCACACCGCGGTATTCTTCAGAAAGATATTTGTTTTGTCTTCGCTGTACTTGTAGTCAGGAATCTGGCCTCCCAAAAAAACACTTTTAAAATGATGGGGTGTGCACTCGAAGATATAGTTTAAAAAAAATGTACACTTTCTGGAATGACCTTGCGGATCTGTGTGTGGAGGGCTTCATTCTTTTTGCGATTGCAAAAAAGTAGAAAAAATATTTTCCGGCATTTTTTTTATTACAAAAAATTTATGAATTTTATGCGTACATCGCATTTACAAGCTTAGTTTTGAATATTTCTCAAATATTTTTAAACCAGTGGAAGGATTATTCTTTCTGGATTCAGATGATGTCAAATTAATCACGAAATTATTTTTAACAAATGCTACAGAAATTGTTTATGCCAAGCGTACCAAGAACGCGCGGTATAAACTTCAGCATTGAGGTATTTTTTAGACTATTGGCCATATTTGTGAATAAAAATGGAGTTAAACATGGCTTAAAAACGCTTGACGATCTTGCAGCTATTTAACAGCTCGAAATTTTCACTAAATGTACTCGTTTTCATTAATTATTTGCATTTTGATTTTTTAGTCGATTTGAAAGCGTGAAATTTGAGTGAATATACTTATTCTTCCGTAATTATTCATGTTTTGATTTTAAATTGATTTAGAAGCGTGTGTGAAATTTTGAATATCTATACGTACTTTTTTCTTTTAATTAACTACATTGTGATCGACTTCAAGGCTTGAAATTCTGATTAAATGTACTTGTTTTTTTTTCACAATTATTTACATTTTCATCTGAATCAATTTAAAAACATGACATTTTGAATAAATGTACGTGTTTTTGTTTAATTATCCACATTATGCATCGAACTAAAAGCTTAAAATTTCCAATAAATGTATTTGTTTTTCTTTAATTGTTTATAATTTGATTTTTGAATTGATTTAAAAGTTTGATATTTTGAATAAATGTACTAGCGTTAATTAATTATCTACATTTTTATTTTTATTTTTTTAAATCTATTTTTGACTTATGTTGTGAATGTAAATGCTATGGGGAAGTTAGTGGGAGTGCAGCCTAATTTTTGGGAGTGTTATTTAATTACTTTCTATCCCTATTCATATTGGGTGGTGGTAGTTACCATTTAATTAATTATAGTTATATAATCTGTTTATTTTGCTTAATTTTGTATTAATAGTTTGTGTAGTTTTAGCAACAATGGTAACTGTTTATTATCAGAACTGTGGAGGAATGCGCACCAAGCAGCAACAATTATGGATTGAATCGAGTCAGTTAAACTTTGATGTAATATGCATAACAGAAACATCTCTGAATGAAAACATATATGATTCCGAATTATTTGATCCCAGTCTATATACAGTGGTAAGAGCAGATAGAAATTTGATTTTTTTTAATAAGGTAAGGGGTGGTGGAACATTGCTGGCGGTACGAAAATCGTGTGGTATCAAGATTATCAATACTTTCATTAAATGTGCCTCATATGAGGCTGTATTTGTACACCTCAGAATACATAAAATTAATTTCATAGTTATATCTGTTTATATACCTCCTAACTCAGATATTCAATATTATCGAGACTTTTTTGCATTTGTTGATGAGAACCGGCAAACTGTTGAGGTATCTGATGTATGTATTGTGGGAGACTTCAATCTCCCAGAACTGAATGGCACCGATATAAATTTTAAAACTAATTATTCCACCAAAGTTCGCGAATTATTGAATTTCATAAATTTAAATAATTTAGCTCAATTAAATCATATTATTAATGAAAACGGGAGAACGTTAGATTTGGTACTGGGAAGAAGTGATAAACTTAGCACATTTCAAATAACTAAGGAGGAAACCCCTCTTCTTAACGTAGTACCACACCATCCGCCATTAACAATTCAAGTAGAAGTAAACCACACTGCAATAAGTGAGCAAAATAATAGTCCCAGGTTTTATAATTTTAAAAAATGCGACTTTCTTCTTTTAGCGTTTCTAATTAGAGACGCCAACTGGACACATGTGTTTGAAATGAAAGATGTAAATGCTGCGTTAAGCAAATTTTACGAAATACTATATCACATTTTTGACAACTGTGTACCGAAAATAAAAAGAAGGAGAAATAAGTATCCTATATGGTTTGATGAGGAGATAATAAACTGCTTAAAATTAAAAACGAAACATTACAAACTCAGGAAACTATCTCCATCATATCAACAAGCATATAAAGAACACAGAGCTAGATTGAAGTCTCTTATTAACACTGCATACAAAAAATACTTAAACGATATTGAATCTTGTATTAAACAAGATACTAATCAGTTTTGGAACTATATAAAATATACTAAACAAAATGATACCTCAATAGATTCCTTTATTGTAGGAGATAAAATTATAAGTGGATCCCAAGTAGCGGATGAGTTTGCAAATTATTTTCAATCGGTTTATTCAAACATCGTGTCATCTTATGATATTGAACATTTAGCTGGAGATGTGGTCAGTAATGAACTGTTTTACTTTACCGAATTTACAGATGCAGAGTATAACTTAGCTATAAAAAAACTAAAACCCAAAAGATCTGCTGGACCAGACAACATTCCACCCTACGTCTTAAAAGGCTGTGGCGACTGGCTAAAAGATGTTCTGCTGTACATATTCAATCTCTCAATACAAACTCAAGTTTTCCCAGAACTGTGGGGGGAATCTTTAGTAACACCTATTTTCAAAGCGGGGGATAAAAAAGTAATAGAAAATTATAGACCTATAGCGATATTGTCTGCTCCAGCAAAGTTGTTTGAGCAACTAATTTATACTAAATTATCTTGTCACATCATGCCACACATATCTAATTGCCAACACGGATTTGTTCCCAAAAGATCTACTGTATCTAATTTGTTAACTTTTACAAACGACGTACTGAACGCATTTGAGTCTAAACTGCAAACTGATGCTATTTATACAGATTTCCGAAAGGCATTTGACACTGTGGATCATGATGTATTGTTAAAAAAATTATTTACCTATGGTTTACATCCTGTATTAAAATTCTTTGCGTCCTATCTGCAAATCCGCAGGTATGCTGTTAGATATGGTGGAAACACCTCAGGAAAATTCACGCCCAATTCTGGGGTACCGCAGGGTTCCAATTTGGGACCTTTATTATTCCTAATATTTATAAACGATTTGCCAGAAGTACTGAGGTTTTCAAAATGTTTACTTTTTGCTGACGATTTAAAGTTTTTTAGAATTGTTAAGAATGATCAAGATGCCGAGGGACTTCAAAAGGATTGTGATGCTATATATGAATGGAGTATTCTAAACAAATTACATTTTAATATCAATAAATGTCAAATTATTAGTTTTAATTCCAGGGGTGTTTCCATTATGTTTGACTATAACATTGGTGGAGCTGTACTCAGACGCAGTGATAGTGTGAAAGATTTAGGAGTAACTTACGATTGCACATTGAGTTACAACCAACACATATCAAACATCCAGTCGGGCGAGATTTAATTAGCGTGTTTCGGGTAATATTGCGCCCCCTATAAACCAAGATCTTGGGTAATAATGGGTTTTGTGTACATTCGATTACTAGTACAGTTATGTATTTTTGCAACTGAGGGTTTAGCGTTGATTTCAACTTGACAAACAAAACAAAACCTTAACTACCGCTTAAATTTGAGACGCGTTTGGTCATACATGCGAATTGCTACGATCTACGACTTTATTTATTTAATCTGGTGAGTTTAATCTGTGATAAATTTTACGATATTATTATATGAAATCTGGTTTGTGATATTTCTTGTTGTTGTGATATACTACCGAGCACTGTTAATATTTTATTAATGTTAATATTCTATTAAATTATATATACTCGTTACTTATGCCTGCGAATTTGATTTGTGTGTCCTTGTCGCTACCTCTAATTTTCAGGATCGCTTAGTAGCACCTTCCGTAGTGTCTGGTTTGACGATTAGCAAAGTGCTGGGTTACTGCTACTTGGCGCCCATAAATTACTCATCGTTTCAGCTTACGCTTTAAGTCTTCTGTTCGACCCACGACCAGCTCCGGCTGAGAATCCGGTAGCCTTTGCTACTCCTTATTTTATAGTCAGAGTTTGGTAACAAGGAGTTAATTGGCGCCCAACGTGGGGCGTGATTTTGTTTGAATTCGCTTGGCTTGGACTTGTTTTATATATTTTTTTTCCCTTGCTGTGCTCGGAATATTTAGATATATAGTTAGAATTAGTCCTGGTGGTATGGTATCTATATTGCATGATAGTTATATAGGTTTTTTTTTTGCATGATCTCCCAAGTGCAGGTAGTTTAGGAACGTGGCATCCAATATTGTCGTTAGATTTGTGGTGCGACGATTTATTGGAGATTTTGTTAGTATTTTAAGAAAAATTCTTGGTAGTTTTAGTCACTTTATTCGAGTGTGTATACAAATAGGCAACACACTAGTTTTGAGTATTAAATTAGTCATTTAGTTTCTTTGTTGAATACCCGAAAATGGACGTTGATCGCTTACTTGTCGATGAACTTGATTACGAATTATTGGTTCGGGGCATTTCTTGCCAAGGTAACGTCATGGAGAAACGCAAATTACTTAGGGCCCGATTTAGGATGGAGCGTGATGGTAATGTCAGTTTTCCTGAAGTCCACATTGATTACAGACAGGAATTGGAAGCATGCATGGCTAAATTAGCTACCCTTGATGCAGAAGTCCGCATTTGCAGTTCCACCACAAAAGATAATAACTTCAAGAGATTACATACTCGTCTTCTACATGTTTATGGCCGCTTAGAGAGAATTGTTTCCACCGAGTTCTCTGCCCACCGGAAAAATGAAGCCGTGAATATTTGCCTTCAATTATATGACGATCTTGAAAGTAGGACTGAGAATCGACAAGAGCTCGATTTAATTTCACTTGATGAACCTGATGCTGCTACCGGTTTACCTCAAGCTCCCGATACTTATCGAGATTATCAGGAACAACCATCTCCACCGGATGTTGAACCTAGACGTAGCTCCAACGTCACCTTCAACCTCAATGCTTCACAGCAAAGAAGATCTTCACTTTTTCATAGCACTAGTATGGCTACATCGAGTCATGCACCCTCTGAACATAATTTCATTCCCGTCAACAAATGGAAGATGCAATATAATGGTGAAAGTGGCGTAACAAGCTTTCTGGAACGTATTGAAGAACTCCGTGTTGCTAGAGGAGTACCTAAGCAACATCTGTTTACTGAAGGCCGTAGAACTTTTTACGGGTAACGCCTTAATCTGGTACAGATCTATTCGTGACACCATCAACAGTTGGGATGATCTCACCAAAGCTCTCCGAGAAACTTTCTTGCCGTGTGATTATGAAGCGACTTTATGGGACGAGATTAGAAACCGCACTCAAGGTGTTGATGAGCCGGTATCCGTTTACATTGCGGTTATGGAGAATCTTTTCCGACGCCTTCCTTCAGTGCCTTTGGAAACCACAGGTCTCACTATGATAAAAAGGAATTTACAACCTTACATTCAATCACAACTGGCCTTACAATTTGTGCCCACAATTTCAGAACTCACCCGAGTATGCAAGATGATCGAAGACACTCGCGTACGTTGTTCACGCTTTCGAAACCCTCCAACAAATGTGAAGAATCTGCTTGAACCAGACTTAGCATATCGTCGGTCACACTCGAACTTCAATATAGCTTCTGTAGAAGAATCTTCTATTGTTCCTGCCCTTTCAGCTTGTAACAGCCAACCTGTTGTGGATGCCGTCAATCCCATTGTTTGTTGGAATTGTAACCAACCCAATCATCGATCAATTGATTGCCCTCAGCCTAAAAAGGTGCACTGTTATAAATGTGGCAAACCGAACTATACCTCCAGAACCTGTCCTTCATGTTCGGGAAACGCCAATCAGCGTCGTTAAGAGTCCGATTAGCACGCTGCAAGCATATCAAGGCCAACAACCGTATTGTCGAATCTGAAAATTCTGTCTTTAAGCATCAAGCTGTACTCGACTTCATACTCAGTCATGCCGATAAAGATGAACGACCCTACCTGAAGGTTTCGATCTTTGGAAATTATATTTTAGGCCTTTTAGACTCTGGAGCCTCTCGAACTCTCTTAGGTAGACAAGGCTGGGAGATGCTACAGAATTACTGCCGCCTCGATACTCAGCACATTTCTTCTTGTGTAGTGGCTAATGGTGACAAATGTATCAGTATAGGTACTACCACGATACCTATAACTCTTCGAAACAAAGTCTGTGTCATGGACGTTTTGGTGGTTCCTTCACTACCTCATTCGCTCATTCTAGGCATCGATTTTTGGCGTAAGATGAACATCATCCCTAACCTTCGTCAGAATGAGTGGAATTTTGCCATGGACAATCCCAACGTTTTCGTCAATGCTATACAATCTGCCGAACATCTTTCTAGTGCACAGAGCCTTCAGCTACAAGAATTTATCGATAATACCTTTAGAGTCATGGGTGACAAGATCGGATGTACTCACTTAGTCCAACATGAGATTAGAACGCAATCTCCACCTATAAAACAGCGTTATTACCCCATTTCGCCGGCCCTCCAACAACATGTCGATAGGGAATTAGATAGGATGCTGAAAGGTGGCATTGTGGAACGCTCTACCTCTGCGTGGTCGTCTCCGATTCTTATGGTCAAAAAGCGTGATAACACCTATAGGTTTTGTGTGGATTTTCGTAAGCTAAATAAAGTTAGTCAGCCAGATGCGTACCCCCTTCCGTATATTAGCAGTACCCTCGACAAACTTCGGGATGCACGTTATCTTACGACCTTGGATATCAAGTCCGCCTATTGGCAGATACCTGTTGCAGAGTCTTCTCGTGAATATACCGCCTTTACGGTGCCTAACCGAGGCTTGTATCAATTTTGTCGTCTACCTTTCGGTCTTCATACCGCCACGGCCACTTGGCAACGATTGATAGATCGTGTGATAGGGGCTGACCTAGAACCTTTTGTTTTCACCTACCTCGATGACGTCATTATATGTACACAAACCTTCGAACAACATTTAGACGTTTTACGAGAGGTTGTCAAACGCTTGTCTGATGCCGGTTTAACCTTAAGCAAGGAAAAGTGCCATTTCTGCAAACCGGAACTTCGATACTTAGGCTATGTAGTCAATTCCAAAGGTCTGTTAGTCGACCCGGATAAAGTTCGGGCCATCCTCGAAATACCCACACCAACTTGTGTTTCTGAAATCCGCCGCATAGTGGGTATGGCATCATGGTATAGGCGCTTCGTACCTAATTTCTCTACGTTGTTGGCTCCGCTGACTTCGTTGCTTAAAAAGAACGTCAAATTTCATTGGACTGCAGATTGTGAAGAGGCTTTTCATTCAATTAAGGAACACTTAATTTCTGCACCTATACTTGCGGGTCCTAATTTTGACTTGCCTTTCTCTATTCAGACTGACACCTCCGCTTATGGTCTTGGCGCCGTTCTCACACAAAATCAAGAAGATGGTGAGAAGGTTATCTGCTATATTAGTCGCTCTTTAACCAAGAACGAGAGAAATTTCAGCACCACCGAACGTGAGTGCCTGGCAGTTATTTTTGCTATAGAAAAACTTCGGCCATACATCGAGGGAACGAAGTTCACTGTGATCACTGATCATTATAGTTTAAAGTGGTTGAACAACATTAAAGATCCTACTGGCCGAATTGCTCGATGGGCGGTACGCCTACAACAATATGATTTTGACATCATCCACCGTAAAGGGAAAGATCATGTAGTACCTGATACGCTGTCTCGTGCTGTGCCAGTGGTAGATGCCATTGAAGGACAACCCATGTTAGACGCAGATGTCAAGGACCGTTGGTACCTACGTATGCTAGCCAACGTACGGAATAATCCCCGTCGTTTTCCCTTGTGGCGTGTTGAAGGGAACAAGCTATACAAGCACACCACCGTTGCTTACTCCGACCTACGGGAAGACAGAGATGAATGGAAACTGGTGGTTCCTAAAGAGAAACGTACTGACCTGATATGCCAGAATCATGACCTTCCAACAGCTGGACATACTGGTGTATCCAAAACTTTAAATCGTATAGCTAAACTCTATTATTGGCCCAAGATGCGTGCTGACGTGGCCCGCTATATACGCCGTTGTAACACCTGCGGGAGAACCAAGCCTGAACAGCGACCTCCTGTCGGCTTTATGGGTGGACATTCAATTATAAATAAACCATGGGAAGTAATTTGTACTGACATTGTTGGTCCTTTGCCTCGGTCGAAGAAAGGTTATTCTTATATCCTCGTCGTTGCCGACTGTTTCAGCAAATTTCCTCTATTCTTTCCTTTGCGCTCAGCTACGGCTCCTAATATAGTCAAACACCTTGAAGAAGATGTGTTCCTCGCCGCATCATCTGTGATAATGGTGTCCAATTTCGCAGCCGTGAGTTTACTGCTCTCATGAACACCTACAACTGCAAAATGTCATTTACAGCCTATTATCACCCTCAGGCGAATCCAACCGAACGCATTAACCGCGTCCTGAAGACTATGCTAACGGCATATGTTCGAGATAATCACCGTGAATGGGACAAGTATTTACCTCATGCGGCGTGCGCTATTAGAACCTCCAAACACGAAGTAACTGGACAAACTCCTTATTTCATCAACTTTGGTCGGGAGATTGTTCTTAAGAGACCTGGAGAAGCTGACGACGAGAATGCCAATGCCGAGCCTGAGTTGCGATTTGATCGCGCCAACGATAACAATCGCTCTGAAGCTGTCCAACGCTTATATGCTGATGTACGTCGTCGTCTGGATAAAGCATATGAGAAATCGAAAACATATTATGACCTTAGACGCCGTCCTGTTGAATATCAGGTGAACCAATCTGTTTGGCGCAAAAACTATGTTCTTTCTGATGCTGCGAAACATTTTTCAGCGAAGCTTGCACCTAAGTATGTTGGTCCTTTCATTATCCATCGTCGTTTATCCAGATGGGTTTATGAACTTAAGACCCCTGAAGGTAACCTGCTGCGAGGGACTTGGCATGCTAAAGATCTTAAACCCCATTATGACGACAATCGCGATCAAGTACCTAACGAGGGTTAGTTTGCTGTTATTTCGCGCTTATTTGTTTTACCACTAGTTTTTAAGTGATATTTTGATTCCAGGTTGTTTTCTCATGTTGTTCCCTTTGGGTTTGTAGTGTGAGAAATATCGTGGGAGTTTTAGTCCATTTGGGAGGATGGTTGGGGACTTGAACGGTCGGTTACTTTCCCGTCTATTCCTTACTTGTAAGGTAGGCTGAGACATTCCATCTTGTCATACAGGGGTGAGACATTTTTGCCGTCTCGCTTCCGGTGATCCGCCATCTGGTCACTGTAGATGGTGTTTCAGTGTGCAGTCGGTCCTGGGCTGTACACTTTTCCCAGACTAGTAGGGTGTAGGGCTGTTTTATTTTGTCGTCATAGGGCATAGTTGCTTATGATCGCGGAGTGTCCTACGGGGTCCCGCGCCTGGTGTCTATGATCTGTGACGATCTCAAACCTTTTTCGGCTTTTTCCCATTTAGAAATTTTCTGTTAGTTCATTTGATTCCACCCTACGTTGACAGACTGACGTGACAACGGACGAATCCCTTCTCATCCTTCTTCTGTGTTGTCCACTATCTCCTTTCCTAGAGCTTTCTAATTCCGATTCCCTTTTTCATTACTTTCATCTTTAGTTTTCTTCTTCGTGTTAGGTAGTCCCCTTGGTGGACGTTGTGCTGAATTGGGCCTGGATCGGTTCATCCACCGGCGCGCCTTTTAGATCTAGCAGCGACGGATGTTCCGATGTCCTTTTCTGGGTGGCGTTCACTGTGAGGTCTGCTTATCCCTTCCTTCTATTTTTCGCTTTCAATCTTTTAATCCCGTCGTAATCCCTTTTTTTTTCCTTTTCGCCTTCTAGTGTTGGAGTATTTAGGCCACGTATCCGTTTCTAAATTATCTGGTGTTGCCTTGGGTGTGTTTGGTTTTTGCAGTATTCTCTTTGGGGTTGTTTGAGGTATCGATTATGTATCTGTAAGGTTTTGAAGTGTTGTTGATGTGCATGCTTAGGTTCTACGTCGGTAAATTTGAGGAATTTACCCATTTTTAAGTAGGGGGAGAGTTGTTATGGGCCAAAAGTCACTTTTCGTATTAATTTAACGATTTGCCTTATCCCTGCCTAATTCAAGGCACTTTGCACATTTCGCTCTAACTATTTACCCTATATCGGACTAATCCTAGATCTAACTTACTTTAAATAGCCTAGTTTTAGTTACCCATTTCCTCAAGTAAAGTCACTGCAGATTAGGCCTCACGTTGTACGCGTGCTATGTTGGTTGCAGATGCGATTTTTCTGCAAATTTGGAATTTTCTGGGCCTAGCTGTCAAATTATCATTAGCCATTTTGACTTGTCAGAAGATGGATGTGGTGAAAAGCATCTTTGGTTAATCGATGCACGAATATTTGTAATTCGGTTTTGTCACGCTCCTCCTAGCATTAAAATGTATATCTTGGTGTGATTTTTGTCTGGGAGACGTCCCCGACGTTTTTGTTGTGATACATTTCAAGCACGGATTTTTGTCCGGAATTCATCTGACAAGCACATGTAATACTTGGGCGATTTGGAGCAGAACACCTCACGGTATGCTATTTTGACAATTACTGGTTATATTTCTAAGGCAGAATGTTGTCCCTTTTAGCTCCCTTTTGGTACGGGCGGTGAACGCACTCAGCTCCCCTTTGGTACGGGCAGTGAAAGCACTCAATTCCCCTTTGGTACGGGCGGTGAACGCACTCAGATTAGGAAGCAGTCCCATAGTATGAACTAACGCATCTCTGTTGGTGAGCGGCGAGTTTGTTCATGTGGCGCAGAAACTCTTCGAAGCGTTTGGTCGATGGATTTGGCCCCTCTTGGAGAGCACTCTCTCCAGGCAGTTGCTGCAGTCGGCTGGCTGTGAGTTTGGGAGATTTCCAGTCCCTAAAACAGGCTAGCAGATTTACTGGCCTGAGATCTCTGCGTTACCTGCGATGAAGCCCGTTGGATCACCTGGCTTTCTCGACATCGTGCAGTAGGCCTCCGATTTAGCACGTTCGTCACCTGGTGCAGCCAAGGTCTGTCTTTGCAATTTCCTTAAGCGTTCTTGTGCAGTTTTGAGCTCGACCAACTTAACCTGTGTTATAGGCATGATTTTAATGTGTGTTTAATTATTCATTGTAGCGCTTTGTGCTACGGCCAGATTTTAATAAGCTAATTAACTTACTTTAATGTTGTGATAACTCACCTGCAGTCTAAAAGTAAACCTATTTTGTTGCTTACATCTTTATATTTGCAACTTGACATTTTAAGCCTCCATTAGCCTTCAGGCTGTGTCTAATGTAGATGCATAGGGACGATAAGGTTTCCCTTATGTAAATTTTGTAATAGCAATTCTTGCATACGCCCATTTGAACGATTTTAGACTCGATCTCAGTGGAGAGATCCGTCAGTCGGTTGAATTTGGCTTAGTGCGGCCCCACTTTGCAAGAAATTAGCGAAATCAGTCCGATCGTTGTTTAAGCAATTACGCCCCTTTAGGGCGAGATTTAATTAGCGTGTTTCGGGTAATATTGCGCCCCCTATAAACCAAGATCTTGGGTAATAATGGGTTTTGTGTACATTTGATTACTAGTACAGTTATGTATTTTTGCAACTGAGGGTTTAGCGTTGATTTCAACTTGACAAACAAAACAAAACCTTAACTACCGCTTAAATTTGAGACGCGTTTGGTCATACATGCGAATTGCTACGATCTACGACTTTATTTATTTAATCTGGTGAGTTTAATCTGTGATAAATTTTACGATATTATTATATGAAATCTGGTTTGTGATATTTGTTGTTGTTGTGATATACTACCGAGCACTGTTAATATTTTATTAATGTTAATATTCTATTAAATTATATATACTCGTTACTTATGCCTGCGAATTTGATTTGTGTGTCCTTGTCGCTACCTCTAATTTTCAGGATCGTTTAGTAGCACCTTCCGTAGTGTCTGGTTTGACGATTAGCAAAGTGCTGGGTTACTGCTACTTGGCGCCCATAAATTACTCATCGTTTCAGCTTACGCTTTAAGTCTTCTGTTCGACCCACGACCAGCTCCGGCTGAAAATCCGGTAGCCTTTGCTACTCCTTATTTTATAGTCAGAGTTTGGTAACAGTAGGTACATATATAATAAATTACGATATTCAATCTTTTTCAGGAGCACCCAACAACAAATAAATTGCATCGGTTAACTGAACAACAGTATGCAAATTTGGAGAAAACACTCAGCATGGACACAACAGAGGCCGACGAAGGACTTCAGATTTTAGATGTACTTATTAAATAAATAAATACGTTTGAAATATATATTTTTCCATTTTTATTTATTCATCAAACAGACCTTTTATAAGCGTTACAAAAATATCTACGAAATTGTGACTGTTCGAAATAGTCATCGTTGCATCGGATACGCGACTTATTTTGAAAGCTGTCATAACGATGTAAAAACTGCGTAGCGTTTACGACGGTTTGCTAGACAACGTTGATTGTTTGAAATTCTGAATTTTAGAAATAGTCATTATTGCATCTAATGTGTGACTCATTTTAAAAGCTGAAATAGCGATGTAAAAATTACGTACCGTTTACGACGGTTTGCTAGACAACGTTAAATGTTTGACACTTTGACTGTTAGAAATGGTCATCGTAGCATGAGATGCGCGACTCACTTTGAAAGCTGTAATGACTATGTAAAAACTACGTACCGTTTACGATGGTTTGCTAGGCAACGTTAATTGTTTGAAATTCTGAATTTTAGAAATCGTCATTATTGCATCGGATGTGCTACTCAGTTTAAAAGCTGACATAACGGTGTAAAAATTACGTACCATTCGCGACGGTTTGATAGACAACGTTAATTGTTTCAAATTCTGAATTTTAGAAATAGTCGTTATTGCATCGGATGCGCGACTCATTTTAAAAGCTGAAATAACGATGGAAAAACTACGTACCGCTCACGACGGTTTGCAAAACAACGTTAATTATGACCATTGGAAATAGTTATTATTACATCTTTATGTTGTAGTACAAAATACGTCGATTACTATTACTCATAGTAACGTTACCAAAATATCTCTTAGCGACGTATTTCGAAGGGACTTATATGTCTATCTGGCGATCGTCGTATATTCATCGTAAAAGCAAGAAAAAGATGTACAATCTACGTTGTTATGACCAAATTTATAGAAAATTATTTACCGGGTAAGTACCATTTTGTTGTTTTTACTTTTGTAACTTACGATAAAAAGCAATCTGTAATAAATAATTTTTTTCAATAACAAGGAGACGTTTCCGACCATATGTTGCGTAGCGAAAATTGCTTCACTTGCCTTTCTCTCCAATCCCTGAAAATTTGTAAACGATTTTTCGGGACACCCTGTATACATATAAATTGTTATAAAAACAGGTCTTTATATTTACCAGAATAAAATATAAGATCGACGTGGTTTTGTTCTTTATTGCCTAGAATTTAAAAAAAACTCTTTTTTCAGCGTAAAGTATTTATTAAACAGTCAAAATAAAAAAAAAATACAATGTAAATATATTCAATTACAATAAGTAAAAATCAAGTGGCAGTGTTAATGAAGCTATTTTAGTAAAATAATCATCATACAATATTTTTATACAACGATCATTATTTTCCTAATTATTGCTAAAGATAGATAAAATATCAGAAAACGAAACACCGTTGATTCGTAAGTATAAGTATACTAAACAATACTTTCCAAACGTTTGAAATTATATTTTGCAACATCTTAAAGTTATAGATCCAATATTTACTTTTTTTAAGAAATGTTAAATGGTTCCCTTTAGGTGATCGACCAAAAGAATCAAAATATTCCCCGCAACCGTAAAAGTGAGTAAAAACGGCATTCCAGTGTTGCCCAGATTTATGGGAAAGATCAGTATTTCCAACTATGACACATGGGATAGCTATGTGCGCAGGTAATTGGTCAGATGCAAAAACATTTCGATTGACATTGAACGGACTCTGAATAGTTTCCAATGCATCTGAATGTCTAACAAGTGTGATTGACTTAAGTTATTTCCCTAAATTATTTTCCGTAAGTACATTTTGTGAAAGTCTAAAAAAATCATTTGCGTATATACGTACAATGGCAATTTTCCTAGCCTCAGGCAAAAAGAATCCTTGTGCTAGACATTTTTAGGCCTAAACACATGGTTTTCAATCGTGGGTATTTTTTATTAGTATGAACTTTAAATGAGAACTTTTAGACGTTCAATAAATGTATGTATGCAAAATAATTTGTAAAATAACTTGAACCGGTGACAGTTTTCTATACGCGAAAACAAAAACACATCAAATGTTAGTTAGCAACTCCTGAGGCAAAGCTGTGACTGCTTTTTTCCAGCAATGATGTTCTTGTTAGGTAACACCTACATTCTTTATTTAAAAAAACAACAACATCCCGGGGTATCATTAACCTATTACCTCCTAAATTTTCCGCCCCAAAATCCCTCCTGCTACGTACTCGGGATTCTTGTTGAACGGCAAATTTACTTGACACACTCTGACAGAAAAAGTCTAAATTTAATCGGCTATTTTAATGCATTTGGGATATTACTGATGAACAAAATCATTTTAATGTAATTGAAAGTTTGACATCTGCTTTTACTTGCAGTTATTATTGTGAATGATGTCATTATATATATATAATGCACCAGGCAATCACTTCAAATGTCCGTACGTGTGTTCCTGTTGTCAAATTATCCCTCCATGTTTGGCAGGTGGAGTTTCTATTAAATGCTCTGAATGTAACCGAAATTTTAGAGGAAATAACTGTTTCGAACAGCACAAGCAAAATATATGTATTACAATAAAACACTGTCTACTGTCCTTAGAAACGTATTACGTTAGTAAAACAACGACAACTTTGCAATCTGTAACATATGTCAAAAAGTGAAACCTAGAATGCATCAGTGTTACTACAGTGACTATATAATCACAGTGTGGCCATACAATTGTTGGCTGGTACTTTTCAATCCAATGTCAAAATGTCAGATTTTGCGAAAAACCATGGTGATTTAATAAAAAAATAGAACTTTTTTAATAGTGTAAGCGACATTTGGTAACAAAGAATTACTAAAGTCAAAATACAATTTGACAATTATTTATTTGCTGAAGTGAAAGATTGTTATTCAATATGACTGATCTCTCAAATACAATAAAATACCACAAAGGGGTTTAAATGTTGAAGAAATATGAGTCATACGGTGTCTTCAATTTATTACAAGTAATGGAAATTGCAAAGTTCAAAAACACAAATGATATAGCATCATTTGTAGAAATCTTCTCGGTAATTTAATATGCTTTATTAACATCTCAATTATATTAGATAGATACATGGGCTAAACTCCAATATAGCCCATTGGTGCTTAGGCGCATGCGCGTGATAATGTGATTCTCAATTTGTCGGAGGTTCTACAAATGTTCAGACAATGGAGGCAAAACACGGGAGTCTCATGCCAGACCCAATCTTGACTACCGTCAAGGTGCGAATTTAAGTTAGCTGCTGTTTAAGATTTGTGTGTACTTAGTACAAAAATGCCTGTGTATCACCGTAAAACAAGCAGTTAGTCCAATCGTCGACAATAATATTGAATTTGAATTTCCCAATGAGTATTTCTCTTATTTATCGCTTAAAATCCAGTTTCACCATTGGCATAACAGTTTCATTATGTTCATATTTCGTAAATGTCACAATGTACCAGTGGGCTATACTGGAGTTAATTAAATACTGCATTATGGATGTAGATATATTACGGAAAGTATGATTGATATTTTGGAAGCAGTTTGTGGGAAAAAATATGTCCATCCGTTTTAAGAAGCATTCACGATTGCTTCGGCTTCCAATATTGTGATCAGAAGACTTTTTCTTAAAACCAATATAATTGCTATAGAACCTAGAGGTGGTTATAGAGCAGCGGATAAACAATCTCTTATTGCTATTAAATGGTTATTATATGTCGAGGACTCTCAAAATATTAGAATAAAACACGCTTTAAATGATCGCGAAGCTCGCTTAGCTTCAGGTTTATTAGTTGACGGACTCTGTGAGGAAACTAATACCGTTTATGAGTTCCACGGCTGTTATTTTCATGGTTGCGAACGTTGTTACCCACAGCAAAGTGCACCGGCTAACGAAAAAGAAACAGAGAGTATACTATTTTGGCGTGAACGGACTCAAGCTAAAATGCAAAAAATTCTATCGCTATGGTATATTTTAGTTCAAATGTGGGAATGTGAGTTCAATGCTATATTAAAACAAGACAAAAATATAAGAATTTTTTGAGAGACCATCCCCTATTACATTGCGAACCTTTAAATCCTAGAGATAGCTTTTTTTTGGGGGTAGAACTAATGCAATAAAATTATATCATATGTGTGCTGATGAGAAAAAAATCTATTAGATGGATTACACTAGTTTACGGCTTCTTGAATTAAATGACTTTTATGTTCACCACTATGAACGGATGTTTAAAAGGTTGTCTAACTATCCTCTTATGAAATCTCAACTAAATTTAATATATTCATTGAAATGGATAATATAGTAATTTTCAAACTTACGAATGTAATTCCAAAAGGCTATTTGTGAACACAGGTAATTAAGAAGTTTCATGCAATTAGCTTTACCGATAAAAGTGAAATTGTAGAAAGAAAGCTAAATAGGCCATTTGCTTACAGAACGTCATTGTTTATAGCTTTAAGTGTTAATGAGATGCGTTGTGGACATAATTTGTTTTTGCTAGCAAATGGTCTCGAAAGTGTCTGTTATTAATTTGTTTTGATGCATATCATTTGTAAAACATTTATGTAAAGTTTTTTATAGATTTTATTCGGGGAAAAAAAGATTTTGTAGCATTTTTCTGATCTTATACGATTGTATTTCTCCCAAGATAAGTCATTTGGAAATTTATTTGAAAGGTCGTCAGGAATAACAGTAGTGTTCTGGTGCAAGGTGAAACCAATTACCGCAGTGACAGTGGACATCCAAAAAAATGTACAGTGACGCCTATAATTGGCCTAACGGCTGTTGGCGGAGTGCGGAATAAAAAAAAATTAAAAATCCTAAAAGCATTTCCAAAAAAAATTGCACAGTTTCCTCGCTGTCGCCTAAAGAAACACCATTTGGCAATCAATTGAAGGGTGACAAAAGTAGTATTGATAAGCTGCTGGTTCAACACTATGGGAAGGATTGGAAGAATCTTCCACAACTAACTTTTTATAAAAGTCACCTCTCAAATCCTGCCGCTGCACTCAAAGATGATGATACTTTGGAGGGATGCCAAAATCAGACTGAAGATTTTCCTGTTTGAAAAATTTATATTATTTTGTCTTGTTTTTCTGCTACATTTATTTTTGTTAGAAAAAATGTTTCTTTTGTTTTCTATACCATTAAATATAGTTAATTAAAATTTGTTTTCACACTATTTTTTAATACATGATTGATTATTAAGATGGATAACTCAGATGACATATGATTTTTGCGTTTTATTTGCAAAACTGCCTACGCACTTTTTTTTTGTAAAATGGTTTCAGTTTTAGGTTTCCAATTAGCGGTTTTGTTTTTCTGTTCCTACAAAGCTAAGAACAACCAAGAAAATGCATTAGTTGTGTTGTGAGCAATTTTTTTCATTTGCTGAGCATTTACTTCAGAGCATAGGGCGAGTTTTGCAAATAAAGGCCTCATATATCACCTTGTGGCGTGTGTTTCTATTGTTTATAGCCAATTAATCGTTATAAAAAAATTGTAGCTACCGAGAAGTTTTATAACGTATATTTATGTATAGTAGTAAAACCGAATTAGGTAAGTTTAATTCAAAACTACCAATGTTTTATGATAAAATGGAAAAGATACTTAACCTCAAAATTAAGCGTGTTGTTCATTGCAGTCTGTGGCTAAGCATGTAGGCGGTCTCTCCCGTACCTTTGTTAGAGTCCGACCACCTGTATTTGGGAGAGAACGACCACTATGGGAAGCTTAGTGTTTTCGTTATTTCGTGCTAATTAAATGATTTTGTTACAGCTAAACAAAAATGCCGACCGAATATAGAAGAAAAATGCAGAAAGAGCTAGTTGGAGCGCCAATTCGTTAAAAAATGCCATCAAGTCTGTCAGAAAAGGAACTATGGCAGTTAACCAGGCCGCACGAAATATTTGAAATCCCTAAATCAACTTTAAAAGACTGGTTGAGAAAATCTGATACAGAAAAACATGGACTTGGACCGTCATCATGCTTGGGTGTTGATGCGGAATTAAACGTAGTGCGGCATATTAAAACCCTCCAAATATTTTGGTTTGCCCCTGATACAGATTCTGTAACATGGGCATGTGAACTTGCTGAGCAGATGAAAATAAAGCACAAATTCAATAAAGATATTGGCAAAGCTGCATACGATTGGCTGCACTCGTTTTTACGGCGTCATCCAGACCTATCAGTCCGAAAGGCTGAGGGAATCTCTATATCAATCGTGCTACCGGTATGAACCGCGAGACAGTAAGACAATATTTTGAACTTTTGGAGAAAGTACTTCATGAAAATGATCGTTTTGACAAACCATCTAATGTTTTCAATATCGACGAGACGGGTTTACAATTAAATAATAAACCAATGCAAGGCTTAGCTGCTAAAGGTTTCAAAAACGTTTCATCATTGACGTCAGGCGAGAAAGGCGAAACAATTTCTGTAATTGTGTGCTTCAACGCCGAGGGAATGTTTCTTCCGCCGTACTCGATATTCAAGGAAAAAAAACAAGAAAGAGGAGTTTGCTGATGGAATGCCGCCTGGTTCTCAGATTGCGATGTCTGAGAAATCGGCATATGTCAATGCAGCTATTTTTAAATATTGACTGGAATCACATTTCCATCCCCGTAAGCCATCCGGAATCGTATTGTTGATTGTTGATGGTCACACTTCCCACACAAATTCAGTAGATGTGCTGAATTTTTGTCAAGAAAACAAAATAATTCTTCTTTGTCTTCAGAGTCATACGACTCATTATCTGCAACCCCTTGATCGTTCCTTTTTTTAGTCATTAAAAACTAACTACTATGCGGCCTGTCAACAATTTCATGAAAACAAATCCACCAAGAAAGTTGACAAGGTTGCAGTTTAGAAAACTCCTTGGGCATGCGTGGGGTAGATCGGCTACCGTCGAAAATGGAATGTCCGCATTTAGAACTACAGGAATTTCACCTTTCAATCAAAATGCTATCCCAGATTACACTTATGTGGAAATTGACTTAGAACATGGCTCTGAAACTGTCCAACCACAATCTTTAGATAGCACGCATTCCCCTCAAACAACCCGCAGATCTTCACCTCAACCTGGATGTTCTCATTACTCAGATCTTCCAATAACTGTTAGTGAAATTACACCAGGAAAGCTACTCAACGAAATTTCACCCGTTCCAAAAACCAGTGCGACCGTAGCAGTCAAGAAATTTGGAAGGCAGCTTGCAACCATTTTGAATTCTGCAAAACGTATTGAGAAGCAAAAAAGCAAACCTACAATAAAAAAGCAAAGAAAGCACTCGAAAGAAATTAAAACATTTGAAAAAAAAGGAAAGAAACGCCAAGTTGATACATCTGATTCAGAAGATGGAAGTATAATTTTCCAAAAAAGCGATCAATCAGCGGAAGAATGGGATGAAAATTAGTGCGCGGGTTGCGGTGAAAACTATTTCAAAACATCTAGGACCGACGACTGGGTAAAATGTCGCAGATGCGGAAGTTGGTTTCATTGTGATTGTTCCAAATATGACGATTTTTGTGATTTATGTGGAAAACTGCTGTGAAGCTGTTTTTTTATTCATTTTCGTATTTTGTTTATTGGCATATAATGTAATTTTTCTATGGTCGGTCTTACCCGTATTGGGTGGACGATCTAACCCGGATACATGGGCTAGACGACCGACCATTTGCACTGTTTGTGATATTAAATAAAAAGTTGAATTCACTATTTATTTTTGTCACTTTTTATACTTAATTACAATCCGGAACCCCTGGGCGCTACATTAATGTAGTTTAAGAGACAAACCTCCAATAAAAAACAAAACATTGATTTTTTTTCAAAAAGTGGTCGAACTCTCCCGGGTTTACCCTAACAAGTATGACTGGAGAAAATTTAGCGAATGTTCTTTTGACTACTTTGCCAGACCTTAATATTGATTGTAACTATATGATTGGACAAGGATATGACGGTGCGTCAGCTATGAGTGGTGTATTTCATGGCGCCCAGGACAAACACAGTTGTGCTCTGTATGTTTACTGTGCTTCGCATTCTTTAATTTTAGTGATATCCGATGCTTCCTACGTCTTTCAAATAAGAAATTGTATGGGAACTTTTTTTAGAACTGCGCAACGGCAGCATGTCCTCCAAACAGAAATTGAGGAATTGTGTTCTGATACAAAGAAAAAATTAAACAACTGTGTCAGACAACATAGGTGAAGAAGCATGATTCCATATTGACATATTTGGAATTACAAGAAGTAGCTATTAATTCTTTGAACAAAATGCATAACTGGTGTGATAAAGATACCTCCTCGGATGCGTATACACTAGTTAAAGTAGTTTTAACCATTGAATTTCAGATAACACTACAAATACTTGCTAAAACTTTTCCATTAGTTTGCCACTATGCAAAAGTTTGCAAACAATTAATACTGACTTACGTAGTGCTGTTGCCCTTGCAAAAAGTGTCGGAAATACTTTACGTAACATTCGAGAAAATCCTGAAAATGAATTTAAGCAAATGTTTAGCCAGGCAGTAAAAATATGCGAAAAATATAACGTTGAGGCAACAGTTCCTCGAACTACCTCCAGACAAACGCAACGGGAAAACGTAGCATTCTCTTCACCTGAAGAGTATTACAGGGGCGCGGTTTTTCTACCCTTCCTAGTCTCCTTTATATTACATCTCTCAAAGATCGACTACTGAAACTTGCAAACATTTTAGCAAGTTTTGATGTAATCTTTCCAAATGAAAAAACTGATGTAGTCGACGAGGAGAAATTACGAAAGTTATTTTATGAACACGTTTTAGATGCTCACACCTTTGATATAATGTTAGGGGAGGTAAAGCTTTGGAAAAAAAATCTAAATGAAAGCAGCGAAAGCCCTAAAATTGCAATAGATTTATTAGACTATTTAAGAGAAAGAAATCTCGAACTATTCCCGAATGTTGCTAAACTTCTTAAAATATTTATTACGATTCCTGTGACGACGGTTTCCAACGAAAGAACATATTCAATTTTAACAACGTTAAAAACGTATTTAAGAAATACATGACGGCAAGATAGGTTAAATCGTTTAGCACTTCTTAACATTCACAGAGGAGTTCCTGTTAGTATTGAAGAAGTAATTGATGACTTGGCCAAATCCAAAAATCGAAAACTTGATTTTGGATTGTAGGTTTTTAAAAATCAATTTAGTTCTTTTTAAAAATAGTTTTTTCTTTGAATTTTTATTATATTTATTAATTACCAATCTTAGTCCCCCCCTTCTCCTTCACCCATACGCTTACCCCCCCCCCCAGACAAAATTTCTGGGCACGCTTCTGAACGAACTTAGGAATAAATTAGGCGAAGTAATAAATTTTATACGACAAAAAGACAGCGACGTACTCTTGCTAAACGAAATAAAGCTGACAGACAGGGAAAACGCGAACGCTGTCTCAGGTGGAATAGCAATGTTAATAAAATAAAAAGTGAGAGTGCAATTACGCGACTTAATAATCGAATGAATAAGCATTAAATTATGCAGTGGACTCCACCTCGTAGCAGCGTACAACAGACCGCTAAACAAAATAGATAATGTTAAGTGAGCGCGGAAAAAGGTTATTAATTGTAGATAAATACTCCTGCAAGAATAAAGAAACTGCGTTAAGTGTTTCGTACAGAAGTACGAAAAGAAACTGTAGAGTTTCGATATCTATCGATAAATTACAAGAAGTTTTGTTAAAAAGAAACGATGATCATAATCATCCTCCCATCGAAAATTAAGAAGTGAAGGTAAGAACTGCTTTTCCTAATTATTTTTTATTCTGTCGTAATATGGCTGTTAACGATAATCACCACAACATTTGTGTGGCGTGACATAATTCATGCTGTTTAAAAATTTCACGTTTCGGGGAACGATATCATGTTCTCGTTAACAACAACTTAACAATTAAAACTAAAAATTTACAAAGAAAACGTACCTTTCAGCTGCAGTAAAAAGCTATGTTTTTCTTGTTCATTTTTAGTTTTAATTGTTAATTCGCTGACGACACCAGGGTGGCGAAATACCTATTAAAGAGTATGAATGACTGTTATTTTTGAAATAACGAATGCCCCCATCTGTTATGGAGCATCATATAATTTTGTGTTTCTATCTTTCTGCATAAATAATCATTTATTTTTCACATTACAGAAACTACCATGACGTGAAGAGAAAGGCACCGGAAGACATATCGCAGCGTCCATTGAAAATTATAAATATGGGCATCAAGAAAGGGGCTGCCGGGATGGACGTCCCCACCAATGACATTATAAATATTAGGAAGAGCATTTATAGGTCAAAAAGAAATGTTTTACCACCCTTGCCACGCTCATTGGTTGATATTCACGACGCGCTTGAGTCTTTCTGTTGCAAAACTAATCAAGGAGAACACTTTTTATTAGTAAACAAGCAAAGTTTAAATACTATTTTGTTTTCCTGTCTTGTGTTCTCGCCCGACAATTTATGTCTATGGTGCTTTCGATTTTTGTCCAAAATTGTTTACAATTCACACAGTAGACGGAAAATATATTCTGTTAGTATTTATTTTACTGCCAAACAAACATTCTCAGACTTACTTTGAAGCCTTTCGATTACTACGTGATTACGGCTCTAGTATAGGTATGCATTTAAAACCAGAAGAAGTTGTTTGCGATTACGAAAAGGCAATACATGTAGGAATTGCGAATATTTGGCCGGCAATTAAAATTGTAGGAATGTTTTAGAAAAATCCAAAATTTAGGTTTGGTGCAAGAATATAAAAACCATAATTCTGAAATTGGTTTGTTATTTTTAGATTTTACCGACGTAGAAACGTGTTTTGTTGATCTTTACGCCGAAATTCCACAAAATGAAAACGTTATTAAATACGCCGACTATTTAGTGGATAATTATATATCTGAGGATTCCATTTTTCAACAAAAAATATGAGCATCTTGTAGTAGCCGTACAGAACGCACTACAAATGCTTGCGAATCTTTCCACAGCCAATTTAATTCGAATTTTTATGTTTCGCATCCTGATATACACGCTGTCCCCAGAAATTTGGATACGAGTAATGTAATGCAGTGTTTCTAGGCACTGTGATTTTGTTCTTCTCGATTATTATAATAGGTTGCCATGGTTGTTATTGCAAAATGCATGTCAATTTGACTTTGTACATAGCTTCAAATTTGATACACATAAGTGGTTAATTTTTCTTTTCAAAATGTTAACAGAACAGATAACTCAATTTTTTAAATGGTTTTATGGAAGTCATTCCATGAATGAAATCACGAATAATTTGTTTGTTTTCGCATACGATGTGACAGTAAGTACCAGTTCGGTCTTCAATGTAATGCATTTATTTGAGGTAACTGGTTCTGTAAATCTATCATGTAATTGCTCAAAGGAATAGAGGCCTCAAAATGAAGAAGCTGAAATGCGGGAAAGTATGGTTCGCAATAAGGTAACAGAAAATGACACTTTATCAATAAGAACCCTTGCAGAAAATCCAGAAATTAATGCCAGAAAATCAGAAGTGCATAGACTACTTAAAAGGAAAAGTTTCAAGTCTTTCAAAAACGACACAAGAGGTTTTCACAGCTGACCATGGTCGTCGAATAGAATTTTATGAAGATGTGATGGATAGAGTAAACAATAATTATGCATTTCTTAGAAATATTCTCTTTAGTCTTCGACTTTCCTGTTACATGGTCGTCATAATCCTTCGGTAGTGAGATACTGGTCCCAAGAAAACAATCACCGAAGAATAACTTTAAGAACTCAGTACCCCCAAAAACTTTACGTTTGGGCAGGCATTCTGGGGAACACTATTATAGGACCATTTTTTATTGACGGGAACCTCAATGGCCAAAAGTATTTGGAGCTGCTTGACAAGCAAGTGATACCAGCAGTTCAAGGGTTACAAAATATTGATACGGCCCACATCTGGTATCAGCACGACATATGTCCTGCTCATAATGCAGCTAATGGATATTTAAATCAATATTTCCTCGTCGCACTATTAGCACCACAGGAGACATAAAATGGCCACTAAGATCTCCTGATTTGTCCCCAAATATTTTTTTTCTTTGGGCCCACATAAAGCAAACAATTTATACCCATCAGCATCAAAGAGATAACAACGTGGATGAGCTCAAAATAAACATTCTTGAAGCCTATCAAAATATCACTCTTGCGATATTAAGAGAAATGAGACAAGAATTTTATGATCGTCTGAGATATTGAACAAGATGTTTTTGAACATCTAATAAAATGAACTTAGCTATTTGTTATTCGTTAGGTTAATATTGTGTTTGTTAGAGTTTAAGTATAATTTGTAATATTAAAATATCGTGTAACTATTTTTGACTTTGATTCCGTATTTTATTCCAAAATCAGTAAAAACTAGAAATTAAGTCATGTGCTCTATTACTTCTGATGTATTTAATTTAAATATGGCAGTTATTATAATAGTACGAGGAGAGTTCAAATATGAATTATAATTGGAATTGCTCGCAAAATGATAAAGACATGCATAGAAGTTGTATAAATTAATTAATGCTCCATTCTCTTAGAATCAGTAAATAGCTATTAACATATCTAGGAATGTTATGAGTATCATAACTGCAGCAGATGTTGTATTGAAATCCGAGCTCGCAGAGCGAGGATTTTAAAACATCTGAGGCTGTTATGATTGATAACATCCGTGATTTGTTCAATAGTTTATCGGTTGCTGTATGGTTATGGTTGCCATGTACGGTAATGGACTATTACCGTACAGATCAGTTATGATTTAGTTACCAGCCTACTTTTGTATATGTAAACAAGGGATTAATATCCTGCAACCGATAAATAATATTTACTTCCTTTTCAAAAATGTGACAACGGTATTTAAGTAAATATATACCATGTAATAGGCTGTTGCTATGAAAGATGGATATAGTTCAATAAAAGTTTTTCTTACTGTTGCACGATGTGTTACAAAAAGAAACTTGAAATATTTGGGATGTAAATAGAATATTTTGTTCGCACGAAGTATGTTTGGATAGTAGGAGCGTAAATCATGTACTTGTTTCGACCTCAAATATAACAAAAATTTAGTCTCGGCTGCTAAATTTGAAGGATAATAACTTTGTATTTGAACTGAAAAATTTAAATTGATATTGAAATTTCTTATTAGTTGGTGAGCCCTACAACATAGCGCACAGATAATCCGTTACTCTTTCACCAGCCTTTATATTTTAAAAGATAAACACTCAAAGTCAACTAAAATGTGCATTAAAAACGAAGTTTTAGTTCGTAACTCAAGAACTATAGGCCACATGTCAATTCCGAGTCGATTATATTAATATACCTAAAAAAGTGTATCAAGAATATGTATTTTGTTCTTTGAGATATTGAAAAACATAATGCACTGTTACGTCGAATACATATGTTGAATTTTTAAGTTTTAAACTGTAGCTCGGAAACCAAAAGAGATACTCAAATTCTGTTGTCACCATCGTGTTGCCATCGAAAAGCTGACCCTATAATGTGCCAACTATTTTCTTCTGGCTGTAAAAATAAAGATGTCCATTTAGTCCTATCAAAAATGGCACACCCTGTACATCGTTACTTGTTGTTGCTAAAGTGCATTCCTCCACAATTTTACTGTGAAGGGTTGTTTGTGATATTCTATCTGGGTTGCTTATTAATATTGTTTCCTTATAAAATGCTGACAACTTCCTCTCTATTTTTCAAAGTAAATTTCTAAAGGACCTTACTATAGTACTCGTATAAGAAAATTGAGTGTGATTCAGCTGGCGCGAAACTGTCTTGCAACAAGGCTGACAACTACCTACAACGCTTCCTGACCGCGGCGCGCATATGACCTATCTATCCCCGTTAACCGGCGCGTAACTGTCCTGCGAGATTAGGACTAGGTAAAACGTTTTCTGGCCGCGGCGCGCAAATGACCCATGCCCCGTCACGGATTCAGGAAGATGGCGGAAATAGCACATAGAAAATCTTGGTCGACAACTTGAAGTTAACCTTTGCTGGACCCCCCTAACACCCCAAAAAATTTCGGTTCACTTTCAAGCAAAGGCCTTATTTTTGTACATAGTAATTGGACTATAACAGCAGATCCCCAACTAAAGCTAAAAAGGAAAAACCGCCAAGTCAAGGCTCCATCAAAAACCACCAAGACCAAACCTGGGCGGCTAAACTCGAAGCTCTTAATCCTAACAATTCGCTGTGGATGGCAACAAGCCTTAATAAACAACGACCCCTGATGCCAACATTGAACCAGGCGGACATGCATGCTGTCACAGACAGGGAAAAAGCGCAGCTCCTAGGAAGAAACTTTGAGGAAGTTCACCTATTAGACCCAGGGCCAGAGTCGCAAAAACAACAAGAAATTCGGGAAACGGTGGAGCAATTCCGCAACTGCACAAACCAGATCCCAGAAAAAAACGCTTGCAAAATTAATGGCATCCCCTATTAAAATCGCCAAACTTATAAAACAACTGCCCAATAACAAAGCCCCCAGACGCATTTTCATATGTGAGTCGCCTAGTTGCAAACCGTACATAAATCAAACAAGTAGAGACACTCAATGTCGGTTCCTTTGATGTCAAAATTCCGATTTGGATGACCTTGAACGGCTCCTGGGGGGTACTTTCCTATAGTACTAACAGATCTAGAGTCCCTGTATATAGTTATACAGGGTGTCCAAAAAATGGCGGATTAACTCTACAGTGCATTACTTGGGGATGCCTAATGAACCATGGAAAAATATGAAAAAAATTCCCTGGGCCGTATTTTTCGAAATATTTCTGGTCAAAGGTGGGTAATGAAATCCATTTATTTAAATAACTAGTGTATAATTATAGTGTCAAATATATCTGTTTTTTAATATTCTTGGGATTTAACTAAATTGTTTTCAATATTTAAGTATTTTAAAAAACTGATTTCCTGTTGAGTTTGTCAATTACTAAATATGGCAAACAGGATTTGTACAATAATAATATACGAAATCAAGCTTGGCATTGAAATATTTGTTGTATGAATAATATGTTGGTGGCACTGTAAGTTCATGTCAAATTCGATGTTAGCAGGTTAGGTTTTGCGACAGTTTGTGTCAAAACTGACGCAAAACCTAACCTACTAACCTCGAATTTGACATAGACTTACAGTGTCACCAACATATTAACAACTTACTATGGATACATTTTTGATTGAGAAATTGTTGCAGTATCAATGTTGCCAGATTTATTTTTATTAATTTCGAAATATTTCGAAAAATACGGCCCAGGGATTTATTTTTTTTCATATTTTTCCAGGGTTCATAAGGCATCCCTCAGTAACGCACCGTAGAGTTAATCCGCCATTTTTTGGACACCCTGTATAAGAGTCGGGCAAACACAAATGTCAGCGGCCATTAGTGTTCCAAAAATAAATGATAGCGTTCAAGGCCGGAGTTGTTTTCCTTAGTATGTGTCACTTTTATGAATTTAATTACTTGTCAGTTTGACATTGTCAACAAATTGTAAATGTAAAGCATTTACGAAAACTGCTCTGGTAGGTATCTACCGTTTACCGATTGGTGGTCAGCTGATTTTGCGGTATATGGATCGGATTGAGTAATTTACGAGCGCTTTTTTGGTGGTGTAGTAACCACATAACCTCTAAAAACTTGTCTTGTCGTTGTCGAATCGGACAATAATTTCAATAATAATTCAGACGCTAAAGCGTACACAGCACCAGCCTCTACTCCGCTCGGTAAAGAGAGGTTGCGGATAATACAAATATAATAATTACTATATTACAAGAGAAGAGGACAAGTTCTATAATTTTAATTTCCATATTAAATAATCAATGATACAGCTGTATGAAAAGTAAAACATTCAAATAGGTACAGGTTTTTATATAACTCTTTAACTTTCTTCAGTGCATCGATTAATTCCTGTAATAGCTCATCTTTCACTATGAAAGTGCTCGTCCTTTATGGCAATTCTTTTACCCATTCTGATGCTTACATCTTCTTTTGAAGGAATGTTTCCAATACATATGCATGTTATATTCGGAGCTTTAGCAAAAATATCCTCAAAGAGCGAAAAACTAGCCAATTACTTTTCGCTACGAATTTTCACGGTATGCTGAAATGTGTCGCTTCAGTGGATGTTGGAACAGTTTGAATGTCGATTCTTGTATCGCAGTTTTTGAGCACATCAATTTTTGACGAATAACCTAGAATGAGATTGGAATATTGAATTGGAACAGGCCCGGTGGTTTAATACGTGAAGTGGACGATGATTATTTAAACTTACATTACAAACGTTGAAACTTACATTGTGAATAAATAAAGTAATGGAGCCTTTCCCATTGAATTTTATCAAAATGTATTTCAGTTTGCGTTGTTTTTGGGAGAGATTTTAAGATAAACTCTTGCTCTCAGCGATTTTTACGCCCAAATACGCAACAACCTGTCATATTGCTTAATAGTTTGACAATCAGACAGTACGTCATTTAATTGTAATTGTCATAGCCATCGTTCAAATTTTTATTTTAGATTGCTACTGCGCATGCTTAGTGGATCGTAGCCAATCAAAAAATGAGCCGCATTTGCCCGACTCTTATCTTACTATATACAGGGACTCTAAACACATCGTGATTGGTAGCAGTGCCAGCAACTCGCTCTGATTGGTCGAACTTTGTGATGCCATCTGATAGTCAAGCTTAGAAATACCCCCCGAGTTACTGTCCTTGGCACTCTAGACAGGTTCCAACATTTGGTATGAGTGTCTCTACTGGTTTGATGTATGTACGCTGTTAGAGTCCCTGTATATAATAAGAAAGAGTCGAGTCATTGGTCCAACCCATTGTGATTGGTTGCATCCACAAACAATGGAGTACTTGAATTTTAAAAATGATATAACAATCACATTACATTTAAATTTGACATAAGCTATTCGAATGCCTTATTTCAGGTCATTTTCACATGACTTTTGACGTTAATTTAAAATTGTTCAGCGTATACATATAACTAGTGACAAATAACGTAATCCCAAGCTAAGAGAACTCCCTCCGTGATCGGCAATCTCTTATTCTCTATAGAATGGATGGACCAAACAAGGATTTTTATTATATTCATTTCCAAAATGGAAGGAAAGGAAGAATGGTTGGAAAAATTTGAAACCAAATATTGAATTCATATTACTTACGACGTTTGTGAAACTGGTTTCGTACATGATCAATGCCTATGTCAAACATAAGAGATTCACATTTTTAGACGAAGCATTTCAAAATCTCACGAAGAAAAATTACATGAAACCTAGCAGACCAGTATTGTGAATTAACATAACGTATACCAATGAAATTCGTACAGCTTTTGATATTATTTCATGTTGTGCTAGGTAAAGATGGAACATGATCCATAAAAGTGCTAAAATATAGACTCCAAGAACAAGCAAAAGTGCAATTGGGAAACCACAATGTGCCTTTAATTATCATTGAACTAAACGAATTTGATTCATATTTCCAATCAATCAACTGACTTAACCCTCCATTGCATAATGTGCCCAAAAATGAACTCAACATGTAAAAATTTCTTAAGGATTTCCTATGTGCAATTTTTAGTATGTACACATGTTGTTCCCATTCTGGAACCTTTACGTTGCATTGGTGCATGTTGGGTTGCCGTCATTTGGGAGGTGATTTGAATAAAATAACATTTTATTTGGCGCGTATAGTGTACAGGTTATGTGTGAAACAACTGTATTTCGCTGTTCAATTTTAGTTGGAAATACGGCAAGTTTTCTGAAATAAAAATTATCTGTGTATTTATAAGTCTTGTGTCGTCCTTCCCAATGATTTATAATAATAAATATTGACGTTTTTCTCAATACTGCTTCCAAATTATGTTGGTTCCCATATGGGAACATTGTGCATCACAAGTATATTGTTATTATTTTTAACGAAAACATTATTTTATTATTCTTAGAAAAATGGGACGGATTTCAACCGATTCGGACGTCCTTTTATGGCAATAAAACTATAAACATTCAGTCGTATCAGGTGCGAGATATGCCTTCTGGAAAGACGATTCGGAACTCGCTGATGATGATATCTTTGAACCTGAGGCATTACCTGCACAAATGAACAGTCGTGGGACAAGTACAAACATTTTATATTCTAAGAATGAAAGCAGTGACTTATCTTCCGATGACGATATTGCACTAAGTCAAGTAGCAAACAGAATTTCTAAACAATCCACTAAACAAAAGAAAAAAGTTCTCAAGTGGCGTCAATCAAGAACTACAAGAAAAGTACAGGAGAAGCGGTACTGCCACAGCAAATACTGCAACTCAATACTCCTCTCAAGTTATTTAAACATTTTTTGACAGATGAGTTCCTTCTAAAATAGTTCGTCAAACTTGCATATACAGCGCTCAGATTCAACCGGAAAGACCAATAAGGTGCCCTGAAGAAATTCAAAAATTTATGGGGATATTGCTGTGGATGTCCCTAATAAGGCAACCAACCACGAGACGCTTTTGGGCTCCAGCAACTAGAATTGCATAAATTGCGGATGTTATGCCGATAAATCGTTTTGAAAAAATCAAAGATTTTTGCATTTTAGTAATAATTCTGAAAACACAAGAAGCATTGATAAAATTGTGCCAGTTATAGACCAAGTTAGAAGAGCATGTTTGCGGATTCCAGTAGAACATTAATCTTGTGATGAACGAGTGATACCTTTCAAAGGACGTTCAAGTATAAAGACATATAACCCAAAAAAGCCGCATAAATGCGGGTACAAAATGTGGACTCTGTCCGGAGTTTCTGGATTTTCATACAATTTTGAGCTATTTGCGGGAAAACATGGTTATACAAAAATGCAGGATGAACCAAATTTAGGGGCTGCTAGTAATGTTGTAATACGAATGAGCAGAGAAATTCCATCCAATAAACACCACAAACTTTATTATGACAATTATTTTTCAAGTATTCCATTGGTGTCATATCTGTTAAATAGGGAAATACACTCTGTTACAACAGTTCGCACAAATCGCCTAATGAATTATAAAGGTTTGTCAGAGAAAGAAATGAAAAATCAAGGAAGGGGAAGCATTCAGGAACAAACCACAACCTATGAAAATACAGATATACATGCAACACAGTGGTTTGACAACAAAATTGTATGTTTGATCTCTGATTATTGCGGAATTTCACCAATACTCAAAGTAAAAAGATTTTTTTGTACTGAACGAGCTACAAAAGAAATTGATTGTCCTGATATTATCCGGGAGTATAATAAACATATGGGTGAGGTAGATCTTCAAGATTCGTTATTGGGATTATATCCAATCCAAGTGAAAAGCAAGAAATGGTACCACCGAATTTTTTACCATATGTTGGATGCTGTAGTGGTCAACGCATGACTGCTAGACAGGCGAATAAAAAAGCAAATTGGACAGGGAGATGAAATCATGTCACTACTGATATTCACGACAACTTTGGCTGAACAACTAACTAATAGTGGCGTTCTATAGAAAAAAAAGGTAGGCCGACCAAGAAGTTCTACTCCAGAACAACAATTAAAAAGGAGATGCATTGAAGCAAGACCTAATATATATTCAGACGAATCAGTCCTCTCACTGGCCAGTGTGCACTTCAAACAGGAAGAGGTGCAAGAAGATAAAGTGCAGAGGAAAGTCAAGGGTGAAATGTGAGAAATGCAAAGTACATTTATGTTTTCACACTAAAAGCAACTGTTTTAAAGATTCTCATACTTTGTTGTACTTTTTGTTCTTTATGAATTAGCTTTTAGTTCACAATGTTTAATGTGTGACAAATTCTTTTTAATAAACATTTGTGTATCATGTTCCCATTTGGGCACACTTATTTTTTTCTCGAAAAATGATGAAAATGTTTCCAAAAATAGTTAAAACTTTTATTATTATGCATTTATAATAGTTAAACAACAACAAAAAATAATATAAAATATTTTTACTGTTTTTATTCATGCAATAGACGGTTAACTTGACTAGTATAATGCATTATTTAAGAATTATGCAGGTTCCCAATTTATTGGTATAATGTTAATTTAAAATATGTTTCCATGTTATTTCATGTGATGGGGATTAAACATAAAACGTGAACTATAAAAGTGCTAGAGTGCAGACATAAAACAAGCAAAAGTGATGTTGGAAAAATACAATGTTCCTTTAATTATTATTGGATTGAACGAATCTGATTTGCAACCAACCAGTTAACTTTACTTTAGTGCATTAGTTATAGTAATTAACGTATTAAGAGGGGTAACCCAGTCTTAACATTCGATCATATTTTTACCACTCGAGCGAGCGCGGCGAAGCGAGAGTGGTAATTTATGTGAGAAATGTTAAGACGGTTTCCCTTCGAAATGCGTTCATCAGTTTATTGTTCATTGAGGCAATAATTTTAAATCAATAATAATTACTGAAAACTGCTAAATCGAAATCGGACTACCATGAATATGTGTGATGTTGCTATAGTGAATGCATGTTAAATGAAGGGATGCATGTTAAATATATCTTAACATTCGAGGACGCGATCATGTTAAACACTGTTTAACATTTCAATGAACAATAAATAATTATATATTCATTGGTGAAATCTTAACTTTTAAGAGTAATGGTATAATTGTTGTAAAAAAGTATTTGGTTTTGCGTTTGTTACATAATCCTTTTTGCACCTTTAATATCTTTCCTTTCCTCTGGTAATTATTTTGTTGGTAGATAAAATATCCAATAGTACCAATACAGTACCAATACTAAAGTGCCAATACATTTTAACAACATAACTTTCTAGTCTTTCAGTATGAGTTTAAGTTCCCTTCATATCAATTTCAACTTGCAAATTGGTATAGGTACTGCTGCAATACTCCAAATTTAAGGTTGTCATTACACGTAATCACGTAAATAACGAGTAGGTACATCATTACGGTTCCAATAATTCTGGAGGAAGCGTAACCGGAATCTTGCTAGAAACTTAAACTGAGAATTAAATTTTTGGCTAACCTTTGCCATTTGACATTTTTGTTTGAAATATTAGCCCACCATGTTAAATAAACATCTCTAACGTAAAACAAGTGGTTTTGATTTGTGGATCCACATGTCTGAACTCTTTCTTATTATATACAGGGACTCTACCAAAAATTAGAGTCCCTGTATATATATGCGGCTAAATCCATGTAATTGCCAAACCGGTTATATTCAGTATATCATGCCTAATCAATCACACTGAAAAATGCAAAAGCAGCTAAATCCAATCAACTACAGTTTAACCTACGCGCATTTTATTGGTAGTGTTATAACAAGCGTAGAAATATGAACGTAGTAAGTGTACATCCATTAAATACTTCAAGGAAGAAGCAGAGAAATCCAGAAAAATGCAAAATGGAATTGGAGAAAGTAAAAAGGTGCAATTTTATATAATATTACTGTTTAAAATTAGAGTCTGCTTCTTGTTTCGGTTTAAATATCGATCTAGTTTCCCACCTGTGGCCACAATACCAAATCATACCAATGTTCATTGTTAACAATGGCAGACATTAAAGAATTTCATAAAATGTGTTACAAAAAGCCTAATAAAATTTATCAAGATACCTTTATCTTAAAATTTTGCTCTGCAGGACCTGTACAAAGAATTAAAAATCCTAATGCCACTAGCAGTCCTATTCACTATCGTGCTTCGTTATCTGAACGATAATCGTTAAAAGCGATTTCGTAAATGCTAGTTAAACGATTTTCGTTAGAAATCGGATTCTGTAAACAAGCCTTAACGAAATCGTTTGGAGTACTTTCGTTCAGCACCCATAACGAAAATCGGAATGTTTTTAACTAGTATAGTACAATATTTCCTAAGACACCGTCATCACCGACCATTCTACTAAATTACTAAACATAGGGTGACCAGACATACTCTTTTTTAGAGTATTATACTCTTTTCTAAATAATATTCTCTTTACTCTTACTTTTTATAAAATAGCTATGAATATACTCTTTTTAATTCATTAATACTATTTTTAGATTTTATTTCAAGCATCGTTATAAATTTGCGTCGCGGGATATTATTTGACAGAAAATATTGCACTTGTGCAACTGTGTACACTCTGTAGGCCAACCAGCCTCAGAACGCTTATGCGGAGTGTACATAACACGAACGCGAACGGATTACAGCGATATTTTACGAACGACGAACGCTGTGTATTAACTTTCCAGAACGCGTAGAACTGCAATTTATAATTATTATTTAGTAATTTGTCAGGTCTACCATCTTTCAGTTGAGTTTGACATCATTTAATCATTTTATTAATATCTGAGGAAAGTGAATAAGGTATAGTCTGTTCACTAAACATAAAAACACAAAGTGGCCTTTGATTTCTAAAATTTCATGAGTGTACTCCCAAAATGCATCTTTTGTCTAGGAATGTACTTACAAAAAGTTACTAAACTAAATAGGTTAAGAGTGTGACATTTAATTAGTATCTGTCATAACTACTTTTAAGGATGTTAACCAAATACTGTGTTGGATACTATTGATATAGAATTTATTAATATGTATTGTTATTACATTTTATAAAACTTCAGGCAATAATTTCCAGAATAGTATGTACTTTGACACTGAATTAATGAGATTTATTAATTGTCATTTTTAAATTCAAAGTCAACTTGATGCAGGTGTGGAAACCTTTGCAAAACAAAATACAGAATCCCTAACACAACAATTTTACATATATGCCAACTTTAAAAAAATTTAAATGTTTTTGTGTTTACTGAATGGCCTATAAGTGACAGTATTGATTATAACATCTACCTAGAAACTATTATTAATTCAGTATATTTGATTTTTGCAGTACATTAACCAAAATGTCTCGTGGGAAGTGCCAATTCTTGGATAATTTTGAAGAAATGTACGTATTTGCTAAAGGGGTGAGAACAGATCCATTCAAATTTTTTTGTACTGTGTGCAATACAACAGTATCTATAAAAAATAAAGGGAAGTTTGATATCGAGCAGCATGCGAATTCAAAGAAACACAAACAAAGTTCTTCGGTTGCTATGAAGCAACAGTTAGAATCATTTTTTCGCCGCAAGGACTTAACTTCAGAGGAAACAAAACTTATGATTATTGAACTTACGTGGTCATACCATAATGTTAAACATGACCATTCGTTTAGGGATATGGATTGCACTTCAAATTTATTAAAAAAAACGTGTGATCCTAAAATAACCTGTGGGAGAACGAAGTCAGAGTGTCTCATTAATAATGTGATTTATAATTGGTCGGAAGATAGATTTAAAAGGGATTTGCAGAAAGCAAGCTTTGTTGTTGTATCATGTGATGCATCGAACCACAAAAATACAAAACTTCTACCTGTGCTAGTAAGATACTGCATTGTTAATCCTGGTATAGAAATTAAAACTTGTATTTTGAAAATTCATAGTCTTCCAAATGAAACAGCTGAAACTGTAACCACGGTAATTGTAGAGGATATAAATTTTTATAATTTACAGGAAAAAAATATTGGATTCTCTGCAGATAATGCTCCAGTGAATTTTGGTGTCCTATCCTGTAAAAAGACTGCTGGCAATGTTCATGCAAAACTTGTTAACACTTTGCAGAGAGATATTCTAACAATAGGATGTGCTGCTCATATAATACATAATGCACTTTCTGCAGCAACTTCAAAGATAATTCCAGTGGATATCGAAAATATTATGTTTAAAATTTACCATTATTTTAACATATTCACTGTTCGAACAGAAACACTCAAAGAGTTTTGTCATTTTATTGGTTGCCAATTTAAAATGGTACTGTCACATTCCAAGACGCGATGGCTATCTTTGTCACCATGTGTAGACAGAATACTTACAATGTTTGAACCTTTAAAATCATATTTTCTTAGTGATGAAAATTCACCACTTGCTCTTACTAATTTTTTTGGATCTAATTCTGCGGAATTTTGGTTACTTTTTCTTCAACCACAGTTTCATGAAATTGTGAAAGTTATTGAAGGAAGTGATATAAGTGCCGTCGAGGTATCGAATGAGTATTATAACTTACTTTCTAAATATAGAAACAGACTTGAAAACGTTTTTATACCATTTATGGCTGAAAACGCTTTGAAAAAACTTGAAGCTGAAGGTTCAGTAGATAGACAATATGTCATTTCAGTAGTGGTGAGATTTTATACTGCAATAATAACCTATTTAGAAAATTGGGCGAACAGGTTTTGCAATGATGCAAGAAAGATGAAACACTTTATGCTGAAGGAGAAGTTTTCATACGAAGAATTTCAAGAATCATATATGTTCTTATTTAATGCAACCAAGTCACTACCAATGCCGGCCATAAGTGACAATGACATTTTTGATTCATACTGTTCTATAAAAAACTGCTTAGATATAAATCTAAAAAAGTGGGAAGAGGATTCCACCCCTTTAATTGTTAGATGGAAAACTGTCCTGGAAGGTGCGAATAGGGCAAATACAGAACTAAAACCACTGCTGCTAGAAAAGTTAGCAGCATTTATTTTCACTTTACCAGGGACAAATGCAGAATGTGAACGAATATTCAGCATCTCGGGCCAATATTGGACTAAAGAAAAATCACAACTAAAAATTAGTACCCTCGAGAGCGTAATGAAAGTGAAAGTAAACGTCGGGCTCACCTGCAACCAATTTTGGAAAATCATAAAAGAAGACAAGCAATTATTAGAAAAGGCGAAGAATTCAGAAAAATATCAGACTTAATAAAATTAAATTGAGTTAATTAGATTTGTACGTGTAATATAAGTTTTATTTAATATTGTTAATTTGATTTTGATTTTTGTGAACGAGGAGTTGACGGAAAAATGAATATAAAAAAGTGTATCTAAAAGTAGAGTTAGCTTTTAATTAACATATAGTAATAAATTTAGTATAGATTTAATTTTTTTGTAAATAACTGTTAATTTTTTAAATATATATATTTAGATATATTTTATTTATTGATCACCAAAATTTAAGGCGTTTTAGTTGTTATTGCCACAGAAATATAGTCTGTGATCTTTTGAGTGGCTATGTTCACGTTAGAATAAACATCTGCTGGTTTCAACAAAGTTACCAATCATACTCTTTTTCCTTTAAAAATATCTGGTCAGCCTAACTAAACAGCTACCTTGCATTCTATCTCTTTTCTACTTACAGTTCATATATCATAGATTGTGGTCAGTTGAACTCTTGTTTTCCTGCCGTGTGCACGTGTTGGCTAAATTTTGTGTAACATTAAAAATGGCGAATGTAAACCAAAAGAAAAAGAGGTCGACGAAGATTACTGCAGTACAGCAGGGTTTATATGTAGAAATGCTGAAAAGCAGTGTGGCCTTCAGAACAAATAAAAATTCACCCAGCAGCCCGAATGCAGTTGAAGAGGCCTGGAATGAATTGGCTGCATTGTTAAATTCTTGTGGTAGCGGGCTCCAGAAAACTAAAGAACACTGGAAAAAAGTGAGTAACTTTTAGTTTATATACCGGGTGACCGGTTTCAAACCCGAACATGGCAAATTCTTACTAGTAACCTTGTGATGTACCACGCTTTTGCTATGTTTGGTTTTGAAACTGGTCACCCAGTATATATACACACACAGGGAGACATACCAGGGAAAATTGCAATTTTGTGTGTTTTTAGACATTTGCCGATTGGAGAAGCGTTACAAAAAAGAAGGCCCGTAACCAGTATATTCATACTCGAGGAACTGGAGGAGGTCCTGCATCGGAGGCGACATTAACTGATTTGGAAAATGAGCTGGTGAATGTACTAGGAAATGTGGTTGTAGTAGGTGCTGAACATTTAAACGAAGCGGGAATTCTGATCGAGCCGATGCCTACAGCTGACAAGGCAGATCCTATTGTACATGCTGCAGATGTTGTCTTATCAGAGGTGTCGTCTCCGATTAGGTCTGAAAGTCCTCTGCCTGTTGCTACAACTGTCGCAACCGGGTTCAGACATATTTATGCAAAAGTCGGAGGAAGAGCAAACCATACCCACCCCGAAAACACGACCAATGAAAAGGCAAGTTTTTGATTTTTTGAGTTATATTAACGGGATAACACAATATATTGTTTTATAGGAAGAGGCAGTGTTTGCATCAGCCTGCCTACGAAAAGGCTGTACAATAGTATGCGGAAACGGCCCAAGTGGAGAAGGAAAGTGCTGCAAAATTAAGCAATGCAGTACAGAAGTTGGCCGAATCAATAGATTCGTACACAGCAATGAAACGAGCTGAAATAGAAGTCAGAAAGCAAGAGCTGGAATTAAAGTTGTTGCAATTCAAACTTGCAAATCCCAATTTTACTAATAATTCTAATTAATTATTGTTGTTTATTTTTAACGACTACTTATGCCAATTATCATGTATACGTATCGAATTAATAAAAGTTATTTACAATAAAATTGTCTCTAATAATTCTTCCTTCATTCAACAAATTTTGTTCAACTATTGCTCCATTTATTATCATGATTTCTTCATTATCGTCAAGTGGATCTGGCTGAGGTAGGTTATTCTGCACACAAATGTTATGTAAGACACTGCAGGCATAAATAACTTTTCCAGCAGTTGTGGGATCATAATGTAACGTTCGATGCCGTAAAAGACAGCGAAATCTCATCTTTAAGATCCCAATACATCGTTCCACAGTATTTCTGGCTGATGTTAGCCTTACATTGTAGCGACCCTGTGGTGTATCTCGTTCTGCACCTACAATAGGTGTAAATAGCCATGGTTGCAGGGGGTAGCCAGAATCACCTAGCAACCATGATGATCTTTCACCTACAACCAAATAAACTTCTTAAAATTTGTTACATTAAATAGTTATTTTCATTACAAGCGTCGAAAGTAGCAAATATCGTGCGAGTGTTGATTAGACAAACGAGGGCGTAGCGAAGCGAAGCCCGAGTGGATCTAAAACACGAGAATTTTACCCAATCATTTAATAAATGCATGTAAAATGCATCCGAAACAGTATTGATGCATCTGCTAACGCTTGCCTGATTCAGACCAAATAAATAACTTGTGCCCACAGACTTTTGGTAAGAGCCATGGGAGTAAAAAAAGAGCGCTGATAAAATTTTCAGTACTGGTGGAATAGCAATAACCCTTTCACTTTCCAAATGTGGCCTCAAGGTATCACACAAGTTTCGAACCAGCTGACGTGTAAGTCGAAACAGTTTCATAAAATTTTCTTCGGGTAGATTAAACGGATCACTTGTATCCCTTAGAAGTCGATTTTGATTACGCAAGTTTGCCCTAAAGTTATTTTCATTTTAAGATTGACATTTTCTAAATCCATTAATAACATATTTACCTGTTAACATGTGCTTCTTCTTCAATTGCCATTAATAAATGTACAAAATTACCATTCATTTTTGTTAAATTAATTAAGTTCGCCTTGTGAAAATATTTAGGTTATGTCGTTACAATATCTAAAACGCGGAACGGTTTCGCCACAGTACGCACGCGTAGAAGTTTAACGAATTCGTTTAGCATCTGAACGTCACGTCGACAGGTTTCGTTTAGAAATGTTGGTCATAACGAACGTCGAACGATTGCTGTAACGAATTTGAAGCTTACAGAATACGAACTTACAAAATTTACGATTTTCGGACCGTAACGATTCGTTAGAACTTTACGAAAGGCGTACAGAATAGGCATGTAGGAGTCGTAATATGGCAATTTCTTATTTTGTTCAAAATAGTACTTTATGTAACTAGTCCTCAAAGCCATTTGAGGACGTGTTGCATACAACGTTTTTTTGTATTAGCTCTCCAAACATTATAATATGAAGTTTCAATTACCATTAACGCGGCATTATTAGGAGGCCGCGCGAAAATGTATTTTTCGCTCCCCAAACTGGTTACTTTGGAAACTGTCTAGGATCCTCAAAATGGCCATTTAGAGGCCTTGTACTTAAAGTCGTCATGGCAACTAATGTTTGAGTCCGCTAAAATGTTGCCATGACGGCTTTAAGTACAAGGCCTCTAAATGGCCATTTTGAGGATCCTAGACAGTTTCCAAAGTAACCAGTTTGGGGAGCGAATACAAAAAAGTAAATAAGGCAATTCTACCTGTATGCAAGGCTGCCTTCCTAAATATTTTGGGCATCGGGAAGCACAGAGTTGAGGGCGTTATGAAAAGATTTATGAATAGAGGAGACCTGCCTCATGAAGGTCGAGGTGGAGATCACACTTCCAATAAAAATGCAAATAAAATGCAAGCCGTAATTGAATTTATCAAAAAATTTGCGGAAAACATTACTGTAGGGGCAAATCAACGAGAGAATACGTTTCCAGTGAACTCAACATAGCAAAAATGTGTACAACTCAGATGCAACACCGGGGTTGGCTGTAAAGCTTTCATACTTTCGTACAGTGTTTAATACCAGGTTTAATATAGGATTTAATGCACCACATGTGGATGTATGTTCAACATGTTTAGAACTTAGTGAAAAAATTAAGCACGCTTCAAATGATGAAGAAAAATGCAGCTTTCAACTAAAAACGAAACCATAAATTGAGATCTAAAGCAGTTTTTGATTTACTTAAAAAAGAACGTCCAGATTTATTGACACTTTCGTTTGACTGCCAAAAAAATCTTGTATTACCTAAGATACCAGATCAAATTACTTACTATAAACGGCAACTATACATACGAGGGTAAGGTGAATAGTTCTCGTCCTTGACACAAGATGGCGTTCCAATCTGCAAAAATTTATTTTTCCTGCCTGCGTGCAAGTGTTATTAGTTCGGATGACAAGTTTCAACTTGTTTACTCAAGTAGTTTGTTTACACGAATTTTTGCCGTAGACGTCTTGCGTGTTTTTCGTTAAAATGGATAAATTTTAATATCGTGCGGTCATAAAATTCTTCGTTTTGAATGGATTAACCCCTAAGGAAATTGATCCGAAGTTGACAAATGTTTACGGGAACTCTGCTCCTTCCATGTCAACCATTAAAAAGTGGGCAGCTGAATTTAAACATGGTTGGACGTCCCTCGAAGATGACCCACGTGAAGGACGGCTAAAAACCGCAACCACACCGGAAACCATCGAAAAAGTGCATGATATCGTGTTGGACGATAGGCGAGTGAAGTCAGTGAGATAGCTGAGGCTGTGGGGATATTGGAAGAAAGGGTGCGAAACATCTTGCAAAAGGCAGAACAATTACAGGCGAATATTACTCCAACCTTCTTAACCAGTTGGATGCCAAAATCCGGGGAAAGAGGCCTGGTTTGAAGAAGAAATAAATCATCTTTCACCAGGACAACGCACCTGTTCACAAAAGTGCGTTGGCGATGGGAAAACTGCGGGGTTTGGGGTACGATTTGCTCGGCCATTCCCCCTATTCTCCTGATTTGGCACCCTCGGACTTCCATCTCTTCCCAAACTTGAAGAAATTTGTGTCTGGGAAGCGCTAGTTTCGTTTGTTATAAGAAACAAATTTAAAAAAAACTTTTATTTTACTATGATGTCTCAAACATAGGAGTTACAGAGATACACGAATATAATAACGTTCAGCAACAAATCATGACCTAAGACTAAATATAATCAGTATCAGCAAGTTTATATATAAGAACTTATCAGTTAAGATAACATACAAAGTACAGTTGATAATAAATGACACACATGCATGACTATTACAATAACATTCAAAGTGCAATTGATAATCGATATGACACATACATGACTCCTCCCTCATAAGACAATTTATTATATTTTATATTTTAAAATATATTAAATTTTAGCTTGAGCTAATTCTAATGGTGTATCTATAGATTTTTTGTAAATATATTGAATAAATTTATCTTTCAGAGAGAGTCGTTTACAATATACATATGCTATAATTACGACAATTAATATTACAACAACAATTACAATTAAGATTGAAGCTATAGATATATACGAATGTCTGTTATCAGTGGCTTTAGCTGCCAATATACTTTCTTGCGTGTTTAAGAGTAATTGATTATGCACCAACTGTTGAGTATTAGTAGAAACTAGGTCTAACTTAGAAATATTATATGAAAAAGTACCATTTATATTGAGTTTATTTATATTAGGGGTTTGCAAAGTTTTAATTTTATTAGAAGTACTTTTAATATTAAACAGTAATGCATCGTTATTTAATAAGACCGAACAATCCGGTGTTAAATGAATGGCGTTTGAAAATTTAATCAATTTTTTATAATTTTTATTAATACAATTAATATCAATCAATAATTCAGATGGGATAGTTACTAACCACGTTGATATATCAACTTGGGATATTTTTATTTTAGTGAGTTCGAAAATGTAGGGTATACATGTCTGATTTAGATTGAATGATAATAATTGGGTTTCACATAACTTGTCATTCGGTATTTTGATATGATTTTTCTGATAACAAAAGTAATCATTTACACTGACTAAATTGCAGTGATCATATTCAATAGGTACTGACTCGGGATTACCTAGAAGAACAGTATTGTAGGCAGGTATAATCATTCGATATTTTCGTTCATTAATGTAAATTGGAAAAGGTGTCAATTGTATCAATTAGAAATTTTGATTTTTAATCACAAGAGGTATTTCGAATATAAACGTGATACGGTTGTTTATTTGATATGCTTTAGTTATAATTATATTTTCATAAAGATGTAAATTCATGAGGTCTACAGGATACGGTAGGTTCCAATAATTATCAGATTTGTCACCAAGGAATAATAAAATTTTCTTTAAGTTTGAGATTAAATCTTGACTGCTTAGAAGTGACATATGCATCTGTTGTTTTTGTATGAAAGTCAGTGCATTTTCTAATTCGCTCCAAGTGTTGAGAAATAGTTGTAACGAAAATAATGCTTCACTTAAAATATTACGAACAGCAAAAATATGAAATACTCTAGCCATTTCTTCATTTTGAATTATGAGTTTATTTAGTTTCGAGGTTATCATTTCCTGATTTGAATGTAATATCTTCAAATCATTCAGGGTATCATTAATTACATGAATATGTCCTTTTAATATTTTATCATACATTTTTCCTTTAGTTTGTAGATCTGAAATTGCGGTTTCATAACGTTCACCGTCAGAGGCGTCTAAGTTACCCGTTAAAAATTTAAAAATAGAACCTACTCCGTCGACAAGTCCTCGCTTGCTTTTTAATTTTACTTCAGGGAAAATTTGGGCTATTAAATCATCAATTTTCTCTATATGTTGTTTTATTAAAATTACCATGTTATCATGTGAAATACTCAGATTGCCTATAAATTGATTTTGTCTATGCTCTATGACAAATGGGTTTTTATCCAGAACATTAATGATGGAAATAAGATTCCTACGTAAATCCATATACTCATTTATAATAGGGGTATAGTCCATGTTTTTTATTAAAGTCCATTCATTTTCCTTTAATTGTGATGTACCAAGTACAAGTGGGTAAAGTCCAGGGTTGTCGGTTATGTCCAAAATGGTTACATCACCTGTGATCGGGTAGATACACCAGGTTAAACTAAGGACGATGGAACAATCAAAAGCTCATTGTGATGTCGTTCAAATGTCTTCTTAGTTTGAGGGTGTTGTAATACATATTTATCATTATCAAGGATTTTTATTATTTTAAATGGTCCTTTAAATTTCGGACTTTTCTTATCACGTCTATCGTTCTGCATGAACACCTTTTGATTAATGTCTAATGTTATAGTTTGTCTATCTTTATTGATTTTTTCGTTGCGTTGTTGTTTCGTATTAATTTGGATATTTTGTAGATTCTTATAAAGTTGTGACATTTTATTCTTGTGATCATTCACGTACATTTCATAAAATTTGTCGGTGCAAAGTTCATATGGGTTTTGGTTTTCAGTATGACCGAAAAGGATTTCAAAAGGAGAGAATTTGAGATCCGAATGTATTGAATTATTGTAAGCAAGTATACAATAGGGCATTCTATCTTTCTCTGGAGTTGATTCTAATAGTCGAAAATGTTCAATTATCGTTGAATGAACTCTTTCAATTAATGCATTTGATTCATGGTGTAAAGGTGTGGTTATATGCAATTCTATTTTATGTAGCTTCATGAATTCTTTAATTATGACATTATCAAATTCATTGTCAGCAATTATTTTTTTTGGGATAGCATAGTTTGAAAAGAATTTTAGTAAGGCGTTAATTATATCAATCTTATTATGCGATTCCAGAGAGTAAGCTTGAGTGAATTTACTAAAAGAATCGATAATTGTTAAATATTTAGTTTTATTAATTTGGAATATATCAGCATTTAGGCATTGAAAGGGTTTGTTTAAGGTGGGTGTGAGTTGCAACGGAACTTTGAGGGGGTTGCGATTATACTTCTCTCTTTTGCAGGTGTCACAGTTGTTTATAAAATGTTGAATGTCCTTGTCTATTCCTTTCCAGTAATATGAGCGTTTTAGATGTTCAGTGGTTTCTTTGATACCACGATGGTTAGTTTTTCCTAAGTGATAATTGGAGACAATTTCAATCCTATCATTAGTGTCGGTTACATAGGTTACTTGTTTTAAGCAACGGTGAAACATGGGAGAATTTGAATTGGTATTTGTTACAACGAAATCTGAAAAGGATTCGAAAATGATGTCTTCTTGAAATATGCAATAATAATGTGTTTTGGGTTGACAGAATTCTGTTAATAATTTAACGAACATGTCGTTGCGATTGGAGTCATTAGTGAAAACAGTGAAATGGGTAAATCCATCAGTTTTAGTGACCTGTATTTCTTTTGGAATTGTTGCCTTTAAAAATTCAATTTGATTTTTGTGGTGTTGTAGTGGCAATTCTGATATACTTATTGTAGGGGATGATGATTGTTGGGTATGCACTGTATTTACGAGAGATTCGTTATCGTCGATATTATCGGAAATATTGCTTTTACCAAATGTTGCATCATTCGAATTTACTGAGGCTGCCCGATCTGTATGTGACTTATTTGAGATGATTTTTACTTTGCCACTTTGGGATGATGGCGTTGGGGGTATGAAGGTTGGTATTGTGAATTCATCTAAATCAGGTGGATAGGGTTGTTCAGGGATTAAACTGCAAGCGTCATCAAATGTTGGTTCAGGTGTAGTTAGATGTTCAGTGTCAATAGGGTGTATTCTAATTCGGCTTAGTGCATCAGAAACTTTATTAGATTTGCCCGGGAGATACTTAATCTCGAAATTATATTCCTCGAGTTTAATACTCCATCTGGTGAGTTTTGAATTGGGTTCACGAATGTTCCTTAGCCAGATAAGCGGCCTGTGATCTGTGTATATCGTAAATTTCACTCCGTACAAATATGGCCTAAAATGTTTACAAGCCCAAATGATTGCGAGCAATTCACGTTCGATAGTGGGGTAATTTATTTCTGACTCATTAAGTGTACGTGAAGCGTAACTTATTGGTTTTCCATTTTGGGAAAGTACAGCACCAATGGCATATTGACTCGCGTCTGTGGTTAACTCAAAAGGCTTTTCGAAATCAGGATATATTAAAATAGGATCATTGACCAAAATTGTTTTTAAGTGGTTAAATTTGTAAATGAAGTCGTCATCGTGTACAATTTTTCCATTCTTTTTAAGACAAACTGTTAAAAATTTTGTAATTTTTGCATAGTCTTGAATGAACTTCCGATAGTATCCGAACATGCCTAAAAACGATTTAATTTCAGTTCGTGTGGTTGGTAAAGGGAATTTAGTGATAACTTCTATTTTATCGGGATTTGGTTTTATTCCGTCTTTAGTGATGATATGGCCTAAGTAGGCAACTGATTTTTTAAGAAATTCTGATTTATCTAGTTGGATTTTTAAGTTGGCTGTTCGACATTTATCAAAGACGTTGCGTAATTTTACCATGTGTTCCTGTAACGATTTGGAATAAATTATTATATCATCTAAGTAAACCATGCATTGTATGGGTGTAAGTCCAAGTAATGCCTGATTTATTAATCGTTGAAACGTAGCAGGTGAATTCTTTAAGCCCATTGGTAACCGTTTAAATTGAAAATGGCCCTCCTCTGTTGAAAATGCTGTTTTTTCTTTGTCTCTATCGTGTAATGCAATCTGGTGAAATCCTGATGCAAGATCTAACGTAGTGAAATATTCTGCCCTGCCTAAATTGTCTAACACTTGCTCTATTAGCGGTAGGGGATACTTATCATCTATCGTGTTTTCATTTAATTTACGGTAATCTATCACGATTCTCCACTTTTGCTTGCCGGATGCGTCTAACTTTTTGGGAACTATCCAAATTGGAGCATTATATGGTGATTCTGAATGTTCAATGATACCATCGTTTAACATTTTATTTATTTGTTGTTTTACTTCCTCGCGGTGCACCCGGGGGTATCTATAGTTTTTAGTGTAGATTGGGATATCATTCTTGGTTCTTATATAATGTTTCGTCAAATTAGTGAATGAGAGAGGTATTTCCGGTGTATAAAATATATCTTTATATTCATAACATAAAGTCATTAAAGCATGTGATTCTTCACCGTTTAAATGATCTGTTCTAATATTTTTTAAATTACTACCTAAAGTTTTATTAACGGACTGGTTGTTTAATTCTATATGATTAATATCCACGTCGCTATTAGCTGTTATTGGTTCAAGAACTAAAGGGTCATAGATATAAAAATTTTGTTCCTTGTCGGAAGTATTAATAGCGGTTGAAAAAAAATAATTATTATATACTTTTACCATGGCCCTAGGAGTGCTACAATGATTATTAAATCGGATTTGATTGCATAAATAACTGCCATTTTTATTGACTGTAGGCAATTTGATTTGTTTTTCCGAACGAGCCGGTAAAGTTATGAGTTTAGTGGGTGATAATTGATTTTTTATTTTAGAGAAATTACACTCATTTCGCTTCTGAATTTCCTGTTTCAATTTAGATGAATTATAAAAGAATGGAATGATTGTATTCTCCGTTTGAATGTGCATCCACTTGAAATCAATTCTAGCATTTGTATATATTGGTAATGAGGGTTATGACTAAACTTTTTGGGATTGTTAGGGTTAAATTGTTGAGAATTTGGACGTTTAACAGCTGTTCCCAAATCCATAGGTTCGCCAGGTGAATTATTCTGGTAGCCTTTTTGAGGTGAAAACACATTTGAGCTTCTACTTACGGCTGATTGTTGATTAGGAAATCTTGATGGAGGAAAATGATGATTTGATCTAAATGGGGGATTTCTGAAATTATTTTGAAATGACGTCTGGGGTTTGATATTTTGGGGTACATTGAAACTATTTCTTGGAGTATATGCCATCTGTGGGAAATTATCGGGTCTCACTATTTTTGTATTTGGTCTAAAAGATTGATTAACTTGCGTGGTATAGTTCTTTTGTGAATATCGAATGTCTATTTCGTCCCTAATTATTGAAATTGCCGTTTCTAAATCAGCTGGGTTTCTGCATCTTAGTAGCGAACCGTAAGGCTCATTTAATCCACTAAGATATGCCCTAAGCGCTAGTTGTTTTGCATTATCTAATTTATATGCTTTGATTGCTGCAATTTCATTACTTAACGAAATTTTGGAGCTGAAAGTTGCTAACATACTTCGAATACGGTTGAAAAATTCGACAGGGGTCTCTTTTGAATATTGATGCATTTTTGCCAGATCTATAGTTAGATTTAATTCAGACCTCTGGTCGGAAAAGTTATTGACTAAAACAGTTTTTAAATCATTCCAATTACCATACTCGTAACCTGCAGTTACCTCTAAAGCGGGTCCCTGTAACTTGTTACGGACTGATGAAATTATTAATTTATTAATATATGCGTTTGGTTGCTCTGCTATGAAAAATTGATTGACAATAAGCTCTACAGCTCTAACGAATTCTGATAAGGTGCTCATTTTGCCATCATATACTGGGATTTCGGTTAACATTGACATGTTAAAACCGGGTGGAAAAAGGTTTGCCATATTAATTTGATGATTGTTATTTTCTATTACTAAAATAGGTGGTCTTAACAAATTTCTGCCGTTCATAGACAGTCACACACAAAAGTGTAATTAATTGTTAGTAAACAATTTTAATTGCTAGGGGAATTCTAATCGGAAATTATAAGTAATTCTAAATTTTTGTATAAAAAAAAAATTCTCGTCACCAAATCACTATTATAAAGCACAAAATTCTTACTGCATTTCTAGTGGGTGGATGTAGTTGGTTGATCCCAATGATCAGTGGTCGTCAATTGACCTGGTAATCTTGATGATTAGCTGTCCTCGATGGACTGGGTTGGATCCGGGTTTTTGGTTGGCCTGGTCGAATTTTGGACTTCGGCTTTCCTCTTTGGATTCCAGTTGTTTGGATCTCCTTTGGGCTCGGCTTCGGCGATGCTTGTCCTCTACCACGCCTTTGGATCTCCAGGGAGTAGTTATCGGATGCCGTTTAAGAGTTGAAACTCACGAGAACTAAGAATTTTAATTTTCGAAAATTCACTAGTGCCCTTTTGGCATCCTACCGACTGCGCCAGTTTCGTTTGTTATAAGAAACAAATTTTAAAAAAACTTTTATTTTACTATGATGTCTCAAACATAGGAGTTACAGAGATACACGAATATAATAACGTTCAGCAACAAATCATGACCTAAGACTAAATATAATCAGTATCAGCAAGTTTATATATAAGAACTTATCAGTTAAGATAACATACAAAGTACAGTTGATAATAAATGACACACATGCATGACTATTACAATAACATTCAAAGTGCAATTGATAATCGATATGACACATACATGACTCGCTTCGCGTCCAATAAAGAAGTTAAAAGGGCCATAAAATGAATATTTTCACAGCCTTCCAGACTTTCACTTGCTGGAAGGAATACTGACGTTGGAGAAAAATAAAATAATTTTTAACTGCAAATTGCAGTCTTTCATTGTCAGGCCGAGAATTTTTCACCTTACCCTCGTATATAATTTTACAGTTGTTGAAGGATCCTCGAAAGAGTGCATTACGTCCAGCAAATGTCTTCGTTCATACTTGGTTTGAGCATGAAAGACCAAAGGCATCTAACGAAAGTGTGTTTGCAGTATTTGATACGTACAAAATTCATTTGGGCAAAAATATTACGGAAGTACGTTGCGGCGCGGTGGCCAAAATAAAAATAGCAGCATGATTGCAATGGCATGCAAATGGCTTTCACAGGCACCTCAACACATTAAAATGCTGCAACTAGTTTTTTCTGTAACAGGTCATTCGTTTTTGCCACCGGATCGAGTCTTTGCGGTCATAGAAAAAAGAATGGACACGATAGTAGACCCACACGTATATTTAGATAGATTTAGGGAAGTAGGAACGCTAAAGAGGATTGGCCATGAGTGGCATGTACTGGACTGGAAAGAAGCAATCGACAAGGTAATGAAGGCACCAAACAGTTTGCATTTTCACATTAATTCGTGTAAAAGATTTATCTTCACACGCAATAAAACCAATAGGGTCTGCGTACTAAGAGTACCACATTAGAAGAGCAATATAGGTGTAGCAAAATCAATATGTAAACGCGGAAAAACAATTGCTATGATTAGTCCAAAAATTTTGCCAACAGCAGCAGGTACTGCTGTTTTAAAATAGGCCAAAGTTGAGAACATTAATGAATTGTTAACTAAACATTTTGGTACTGAATGGCAAACCGAAAGTGAAAAACTGAACTTAAAATTTTATAAAGCTATAGTAAACGGTGAATATGAAACCGCTGAAGATAACTCAGGGGACGAAGAACGAATGTGTGAAGCAAGAGACATTAGTAATGAAAACTAATTTTTATCAAATGTAATAAAAACTCTGTAACGACGAAATTCTAGAGTTATACAATATTATTTTCAATAATATTTTTACTTTTAACTTTGATTTTTTATAACACTACCCTGTTCTGTTACCAGGCCTTTTGGGCAGCTTAACAACCCTGGCAACAAAGCGATCTTTAAGAAGGGTATGCTGATCCTGAGTGAGGCCAAGGTTTGTTACGCGCAACGCGCGCATCTTGACAAACCGGATGAAGATCTACCTTCGAAGAAGTTGTACACCACTGAAGAGCTTAATGATTTTAACAACATGGCTCAAACATTGCCTTATCCACTGGGCTTATACTTAGAGTGTCTTGAAAACACCTATGATGATAAGCAAATTATAACGCCAGTACTAGTTGAGTTTCAGCAGTTTCCGCAATTGTCTGGTGTTACCAATTTCGCACCTAGGCAGCTTCTTCCACTACTCCGGCTTTTGAGAGATGTTTGTTTATTGTTACAATACGAAAATTATGTTTTAGTTTGTAAGCGTAATCTTTGCTCATCAAAACGTTGGCGCTTATGACATATTATTCATTAGTAAACAAAGTTTTATGCGCTTTGGTTTAATTTAACAGCGAATTAAAGTTAACGTCAGATTAATGGCTTTTATAAGACCGGCCGTTAGTGTATAAAATACCTCCACTAGTTGGTTAAGGCACAAGTCAGGTTTTAATTACAACTTTGTTTGAAAAGTGAGATAGGTAAACAAATAATGTAGGTGACATAACCTAGAAACTAGGAACTAGGGATGTGTAGGACATGCACGATCTACTCCTACACTGCTGGTCACTCGAAACGGGTCGATTGATTTTATTAGCTTCGCTTGTAAGTTTGTATGTAATAAACAATTGAACCATTTTTAAAATGAACATCCACTCAAACTGTAATTTTTTTTCAGAAATGGATTTCTGATTATCAAGATATTACAAAAACAACATGGAGTACTAGACAAACTATTCAAACTCCCATAAAAAGTGCCAAGAAAAATATACTCAAGAGATACTACTACTGCCATTTTAATACTAGACAAACACAGCTTGTCCAACCGAATCAAAGGAAACAGAAAGACGCATCTCGAAATAGTGACTGCCCAGCAAAACTAGTCCTCATAATAAATCGGATTCCTGCAAAATATTCTCGGGTATCCAAGTCCAAACAGCTATCAGATGAGTTAGTGAAAACTTGACCATGTTTTATTTCCTTCGAGAATAATCACAACCACACGATTGCCAGCGCAGCAGCTTTAACTAAGCGTCCCATAAGCGATCAAACCATAAAAGAAGTTCTTGAATATTTCAATAGAGGTCCTTTGGTTCTAGATTTGGAAAGGATGCCTTAGAAACCCTGGAAAAAACTTTATTCAATACAGACACTTTATTCAAAATCTCTCCTTATGTACTCCAATTATGCAGAGAGCGGCACATTTATTGGTTCAATCGTCAGAAATATCGTTTGTTGATGCAACTGGGAATTTTGACGTTGAAAACAGCAAATTGTTTTTCTTTGTTACCCCGTCCTCTATTGGGGGAATTCCAGTTGGATGTGTCATTACAACATCTGAAAAAAGCGATGTTTTCAGAATTGCGGTGAGAAATTTAATAGCCATAATGCCTAAGAAAATATGTCCTGCAGTGATTATTACTGACGACGACCGCAAAGAAAGGAAGGTACTCAAAGAATATTGGCCAAATGCTACGTTACTGCTTTGCACGTTTCACGTTTTGAAAGCAATGGCTCTGTTCATCCAGCAACAATGTACAGGTTGACGACAGACAAAAGCTTTACAGGTACTTCAGAAACATACTGAAATATAGCAGTAGTGAGAAAGACGTAGACAAAAACATTTCGCTATTAAACAAAAGCTGCGTTCATTATCCTAGCAAGACAGTCTTGCTAAAATCTGTCATGGCCGTAATACGGATAATGCAATTTGTCTGAAACAAATTAATATTTTCATACATAATAATCGTTGCGATTAATCAAAAACAATAATGCATAATCACTTTTAAGAAACTCTCCACAATTAAAAAAAATATCAGTCATGGCCGAACTCGACAAATGACTGAAAAAGCGAACAATTTTTAATAACTATAAAACTATCAGAAATATCAGAAAATTAATATCCAATTAGTAAAAATTTTTCAATTTTAAAGATTCTATCATGGCCGAATTTGAATTTCTTCGGATAAAATAGATAATTTATTCGTATCTTTCATCAAAATATTGTTAGGAAGAAAAAGAAATTTTAAAGAAAATTTTCAGTAAAAAACACTTCCACAATTAATAAAGTTATTCCTGGCCGACCAATGCAGGTATTTTATTTAATTATAGTATATTCACTAAAAAAAATCCATAATTTTTGGTTTATTATAAAGAAAAGTCAGCCTATTCCAAACAGGACAAAGCTTCCTAAAGGGATAAAAAATTACATTTTAACAAATTCAGTCATGGTCGAAAATGGCAGACGTTTGATAAAACTAAATAAGTGACCTTGCAAGATAATCGTACGAGTTCTTCAAAACATTATTTAATAATTTAAAGTATTTCAATTTAAAGTTTTCCCAATTAATATTATCAATCATGACCGATTTGGCAAGCTGTTAAGATAATGCAAATTTAAAATTATACATACTGGTCGCACCAATTTTTCAAAATATGATTATATAAAGAAATTTAAAAAAAATTAACATCTAACACAATTATGCATAAAAATTTATGTTTTGGATTTCCAATATAGTAACTTATACGCATAGAACTATTAATTATAAATTGCCTAACAGATCGCAACGTATTTTTGTAAGAGATTTGTAATTTTAAAATGTTAGTTAAAAAACACTGAAGAAGACACCAGATGTCGAAATATATGTTGGACTATTTTTAAACACTTGCTTTGTTACATTTGCAATGTAACAACAAAAATAGCTGCTGCTTTTCCTTTTGCAATCGAATTATGAAATATTCATCCAGCTACTATGTGCATACTAAAAAAACAATATTCAAACTTCTTTTAAGGATCACAAGACCATACAAATTTTTTTTTAATTTAAAAGATAAAATCAATATAAACCAAAAATCACACATAGTTTACCAAGTCCAATGCAACAATTGTGTTGCCACATATATCGGCCACACAAAACAGTATTCGAGGAAGCGTATGAATCAACATGGGACACTCGATAAGAACAAAATTTGCTTTACCCAATAAACCTAAAACTGCTCTCTCAGACCATGCAATCGAACAATTACACAGTTTTAATCTAAACAAACCCAAAATACTTCACACTGAATCAAATTTAAAAAAACGACTACTTCTTGAATGCATAGAAATTAAAAAATCACCCACTGCAATAAATTACAAAACAGACACTGAAATCTTAAATAAAACTTACGACGATATACTTATTAATAATTAAAAATTTTATCTTCCTTCATTTTAACTTATTACATTAACCTTACTAATTTTTAAGTCCACATACTTGCTTGTTCAAAATTTTTATTATTTTAATAATTATTCAACTTGACAAATTTCGCGGTTTAATTTCAAACAAAATTCCATAGATGTCATTTTAACATATTACATTATCTTTAATAATTTTTAAGTCCACATACTTACTTGTCGAAATTGTTCATATTAACTTAATTTTTAAATTTTTCAAATTTCGCAGTTCAATTTCAAACAAAACTGCATAGATGTCGCATAAACTTCCTAGTCATTAGAGTCCCTGTATATAGTAGTAAACTATATACAGGATCTCTACTAGTCATTACAGTGACTATATAATCACAGTGTGGCCATACAATTGTTGGCTGGTACTTTTGAATCCAATGTCAAAATCAGATTTTGCGAAAAACCATGGTGATGTAATAAAAAAATAGAATTTTTTTAGCGGTGTAAGCGACATTTGGTAACAAAAAATTACTAAAGTCAAAATAAAATTTGACAATTCATTTGCTGAAGTGAAAGATTGTTATTCAAAATGACTGATCTCTCAAATACAATAAAATACCACAAAGGCGTTTAAATGTTGAAGAAATATGAGTCATACGGTGTCTTCAATTTATTACAATTAATGGAAATTGGAAAGTTCAAATCCAAAACACAAATGATATAGCATCATTTGTAGAAATCTTCTAGGTAATTTAATGTGCTTTATTAATATCTAAATTATATTAGATAGGTATATCGGCTAAACCCCAATATAGCCCACTGGTGCTTAGGCGCATGCGCGTGATAATGTGATTCTCAGTTTGTCGGAGGTTCTACAAATGTTCAGACAATGGAGGCAAAACACGGGAGTCTCATGCCGGACCCAATCTTGGCTACCGTCAAGGTGCGATATAAAGTTAGCTGCAGTTTAAGATTTGTGTGCAGTGTTGAATCCAAGGGGTGACTGAGAGGGAAATTCTCATCTGGACAGTACAGAATTCCCTCCCGGAAACATTACCATATCATATTCATATTTTTTTAATCTATAGAAGAATGGGTGTGAATTGCGTAGAAATAGGTAAAAATACCCCCCAGAAGTTTCACCCCCCCCCCCCCCCCGGAGTAAACAGTCTGAATTCAAAACTGTTTGCGTGTACCTAGTACAAAAATACCTGTGCATCATTGTAAAAAAGCAGTTAGTCAAATCGTCGTATATAATTGTGAATTTGAACTTCCCAATGAGTATATCTTTTATTTATAGCTTAAAATCCAGTTTCACCACTGGCATAACAGTTCCTTTATGTTCATATTCCGTAAATGTCAAAATGTACCAGTGGGTTATACTGTAGTTTTCTCGATACATGTTTTATAGGTGTAAGTACTGAATATTTTGAAGCACGATGAACAACAAAAAGAGATATAATTTAAAATAAGACAATTGGGATTCCTTGGAAATCTTTTCATCGTGTACCCTTGCTCTGAACGATTGGAGCAACCAAATGCGGAACAACATACCATTTTACGTCTTTTTTTGGGTGGTTTGTCGTACACTAAAATGCTGTAAAGTGAAATTATGAACTACATAATTTATATATTATATTTGTCATTAAGTTTGGACTAACAAGATATAAGTAACTTATTTTTTCAGTAATTTCAAATTAATTTGTAGAATCATATGTTATTCAAGATAATATGCAATTGTACACCGCAATAATCTATTGAGCAGTTACTTACGATATTTAAGCAATATAAAACTTACAGGAAAATATTTATTTCTCTGTTAAATGTTCTAGTTTGTTTGGCAAACTATAGTTTGGAAAACTCACGGCCACGGGAAAACTAATGGCGGATTGCATCACGTGATGCTTCGACTCAAACTTTTGACAAGTTATAAAATGCCAATGTCTTATTTTGACATTAGTAACTTTTTGAAACTAAACATTTTATACACTGTTAAAAATGACAATAACTTGGAATCCTTTTGCCTTCAACCAATAGAAAACATGACCATCGTATGGCCACACTGTGATTATATAGTCACTGTACTAGTCATTAGAGTCCCTGTATATAGTTACAAAAGAGTTGAGACAACGAGGGAATTCATTGTGATTGGTGGATCACGCGCGTCGTATATTTGAATACTCATTGCCTTAGAAACAGTTTCCCATTAATCAAATTTGACAAATTGTTTATTTAAGTCAAAACTTGTCACTTTTATCTAAGTTCCTGAAATGAGGGGTTGCTGAACTATTGGCTGCAAAAACAGATCCGAACAAGGTTTTCTATGAAAATACCATCCAAAAAACGAAGAGGTAAGAGCAGCATATCAAAAATAGTCCATTTTAATAAAACCAGTGTGAAGAAGTACGGGTGGATGACAGAAGGAAATTAAAAGGTGATGCCGTTCCTACTTTATTTTCATATTATATAACCAGACCTGAAAATGAAATTTTCTTCAATCCTAAAGATGACTTTTCCGCTGAACTTTTGTCTGAATCTTAGCAATAAACAGGAAGCTGCTACCCAAACCACGTATGAATTCCTATACCAAAGCAACGATTGTGTTTTCCATTCAAAATTAGTAACTCGCACGCAAACACGTTATCCTGAGCAAGAAATTAGGTAGGTACACAATGAAAACAGTAAAAACGAGAAACTCGAAAAAGCTTTCAAACATATTTTTACTAAAGATCAGTTCGAAGCTTTAATATGCAGAAACCCTAGTTTTAGGAAATGTTCATATATTACTATCTGCTTTAGAAAATGTGTATACATATTTCAGTTTTTTAACACTTGTTACTTATTTCTGATACAAACAGTACTCTACGCTATGTTTTGAGTGCCTTTGAAGCAGCAGTAGAAATTTAAATCAATGTGTTTTAGATAAACGATCTAGTGACTTTCAAACAGTATTTCTGCGCATGCATGCATGTTTTGGATCAAATTTGGCGGTTGACGTTTGTGTTTTCTCAACTCTTATCTAACTATATACAGGGTCTCTACTAGTCATTAAGGTCACTAAATCACGTTAGCTACGCTAATACAGGTAGGGAAACTCGGAGTCATTTATGTCAAACCAAACTCGTTTTTGTCAGTGGCGTACCCAATGAGTTTATAGGTTATAATAGAAATAAATTGAAGTTTGTGTAACGTGAACGCAATAAATAAATATTACGTAACAAATTATTTGTAAACGTTTTCCAGCTTAAAAAGTTAATTTTCACAAATATAAAGCTTTAGCGAATATTGTGTACCGCTCGCCGCATTCCAACACTTGGGCATCTCCCATACACGTAAAAGATGCATGTCGTCTAGTGATCTATTTATTTCTTTCAACCACTTCTGCCGTTTTATGCTATTTCTTGGTCCTTAATTTGCAATAAGTAATTCATTAAAAAGTCTTGCTAAATTTTGCAGTTTAAATTACCTTCAGGAACTTGAAACAGCGTATACCCTTTTATGCTGTTGTTCAGGCAATCTTTAACGTAGCAAATGAAAACCATAATGATATTAAATATAAATACGTTTTGACAAAATTCGTCGAGAGAACTAGGGAATCCGAGATTACAATCATCTTTTTAGGTCATAATTTTGAAAAGTGATTTGTAATCGTGAAAAAATACCTTTGATAGTTCTTCAGATCTTCAAGTTTCAGGCTCAGCAGATGACGTAAAACATTTTAAATTGCGGTTAAAAACGATCATTTGCCTAACCTACAACCTAGAGAAAGGATTGTGGCAACGCATTCGAAGAATACATTAATAATAAGAAAAATTATTTATGCCCTTACTAGTAGCGCCTATGGTAAATTTGACATTGACAAACTCGTTTTTTGAACTTGTCAAATGGTGTTTCCCTACCTGTGTTAGCGTAGCTAACGTGATTTAGTGACCTTACTAGTCATGTTGGCGACCAACAAAATGGAAGACAAATAAATTAACGTAAAAATGTTTGCTCCGTTTATAATATTTAAAAATGTAAGTAAATTTGTTACCTAAATCATTTTTTACTAAACAATTCTATTCTAATAGTTTCACACGACATACTACCAGAGTGATTGTCCAATGGATCATAATTACACTTTATAAAAGACTCAACACTTAGTTGCCCAAAAGCACATGCAACAAATTACATTTTAAATTTACAACTAATCACTAAACCAATTGAACTGGTAAAAATATACCCAAGAAATTCTTCAAATGTAACGTACTTTAATTAATTAATGCTTTACCTTTTACAGAATAATATAATTATTAACATAAAAAAATCCTACAAGGTCAACGCACCATCATTGAAGCTGTTGAAAATTTTAATCATGCTGTTTATTAAACTTTGGAAATACGCTAACATTGAATAAAATTACCAAAACATTATAATTACAAAGAAACTTTGCCATTATAGCAGAAAATCATAAGGGAAAAAACTTTTAACCTAGCACGTAACCAACACAAACGTCAAACGTTTATTTAGAGATAAACAAAACAGAAAGCTTCCGTCCACCTTCTTATTACTAACATACCAGGAACCTTATCGACTATTCAAACTCCGATTAGACCACACGTCTTCCAAAAATTACACGAAATATTTTTACAATTGAAAATTTTTCTGAAACGGTAAACATATCAGGTAAAAAATTATTACGCTTAACTAAAAAATTAAAGATTTTAATATTATAATCATAATATCTAAGTTTCTTTTTAGCTATATATTCACTAATTACTTACAATAATTTTAATAAAAATAAAGCGTTCTAATGCATTAATATGAGAACTTGTGATTACCGAACCCAGTAAAACCACGAAGAAAGGGATGTCCATTTATTACTAATACCTAGTCAACACCATCTTTCTAATTTAATGTTCTTGAAAAATATCGTAAACTATAAATTGATAGAAACAATTTCAGATAAAAAAATAAAACTTTTAACTTGAAATTAATATGCTAATTTTATCATGTTAGTATTTTAGCTACATATCCAGTAATTTGTCAACATAATTTTATTTCAAGGATTCGTTCAATAACATTATTTTGTATACTTCAATTTACCGATCTAAATAAAACCGTGAATGAAAGTCTCATATGGTTACTGTTGATTTTATAAAAAAAACATCAATCTCAGGAAGTGATCTTCCTTCAGCAAACATCTTTAGGTTTATAATATTAACTTCCTTTACAGATGATTCATAAAATTTTTCAAGATATCAACTTTAGTACTACTAACAAAAAGTGTTCAAGGAATAGTTTACTCGAAATATAAAATGTAAATCAAGAATTGAGATTTTAAACAGGTAAAATGTGAGAATTTTATTCCTTCACCAATCTAATTTGCGCCTTTTTGTTTATTTTACAGGTCCATTGCACATGCTAATCTCATTTGATTTTAATTTTAATTTGTCTGATGAAGCAGAAATATTTGTCTGCGAAACATAACTGTTCAAATTTTTATATAAATTTTATTGAAATGTATCGACTAATACTGGTTAATTTTTATGAAAGACTAAAAAATAATAAGCTCAGTAATTTAACAATTTCATTATAGCCGATTTATCTCCCACTTTTAATAAATACTTAGGGGTTCTCCTAGACGACAGCCTCAACTACAGGAAACACGTAACGGAGACAATACGAAGGACACACGCGACAATAAAAAATATCTACCTGTTGATGGCCCAAATTAACAAAATGAGCAGCAGCAATAAAATAGTTATTTAGAACACAAGTGTTAGAAGTGCAACTTTTTTTCACGCGTGAAAAATATGCACGCTAACACGACTTGTCTATAAGATTTTTTAAAAATTTCATTAAGTACTCAAATTCAAGTCAGCTCAGGTAACTAAGGAAACGTCTATTTAAAATCGTTCGCTCCTAAATTAAAAGCAGTGTCACTGAGTGAAAAAAAGTGGCACTTCACACACCGAAATTTATTTAAAAAAGCCTACTTTTTTAAATGAAATTTTAAAAAAACTTTTGTACACAGCAGTGATACGCCCGATCATGAAATAGGCTGCTCCAGCTTGGTGTAGCGCCAGCGACTCCATGCTAAGACCACTGCAGGTGCTCCAAAATTAATGTCCACGACTCATTAAGAATGTAGACAGATTTACACGAATCACAGATCTACACGACAGAACACAGATACCATAAGACAGTACATGACCGAAGCAGCTCCGATATGTTTTGAAAGAAATTGACGTCACCGACTTCCACGTTATGGTGACTCCTGACGGTTAGGTAACCCCACCTCGAACAGGGGCGACCACAACTAATAGAATATCAACTAACAAAAACAGAAAACGACAGACTCTCTCAGGCGATACGTAGAACAGGTTTTTAACTTATATCTTTTCTTGTAAAAAACAACGAAAACCCAAAATACAAAATGTGAATAATAAAATAATTGACGATACTACATAATTAAAAAAATATTCCTGAAGTGCAATGTCTAAAAATAAGATGCTTAACTTGCAGGTAACTTTATAAAAAGTGAGCTTTTATTTTTCACTTGTCTAACCATACTTTGTTTCTATTTCAGATACATCCATTTTGTATTTTTATTGTAAATTTTAACAGGTCTGAAGAAGCTGGCAAGCTCAGCGAAACGTTACACTTACTAAAATTGTATGATGCTTGAATTTGACTGATGCTAATTTCTTTTTGAAAACTAATTTGAAAATAAATTAGTAACTTAATTAAAATCACAATATAAACAAATTAGCTGATCCTTCTCCTAATTTGAGATGTAAGTATTTTTATCGGTTTCAGGATATTAAGCCTTTGTTTACATATACAAAAGTAGGCAGGTAACTAGGTCATAACTTATCTGTAGGGTTAAAGAATATTACCCTACATGGCAACCATAACCATACAGCAACCGATAAACTATTAGAAGTGTTAAAATCCTCGCTCTACGAGCTCAGATTTCAAAACATCTGCGGCAGTTATGATACTCATAACATTCCTAAATATGTTAATAGCTATAAAACTATTCACAGTTTGCTTGCGTTTCTTGTTTAGTTATTTTTAACATTTATTAGTATTTCCAATCACACCATGTACTTTAATAAACAATATCTTTGATGTTGAGAAATGTGACTGTTGAGAGAACATGCGCGTCATCTCCACATGTCCATATTTTTTTATTTTGGTAAGAGAAGTTCTTTGGTCATCCAAAAATGGTTTATAAGTCGAAAACATTCTTTCCACGTCGCGTGATAAGGGCAAATTTCAGGAAACTGATCTGCTCTGGAATCATCGCTAAATCATTGTTTGAAACACCTTGTTAAATGTTAATAAATTATTGTAAAATTAAAAAAAAAAGGATTATTTGTACACCAATCCTTTTTAATTTATTTTTACGAGTTTCAAACAATGTATGCTTTCTTAGAAATTTCCCAGAAAAAAATTAACTATCTTTTTTATATTTTAAGTTTAAGAAATATCTTACAAAAAACTAAAAACAATAAAATGTTTGCAGAAGAAGTACTACTTAGGCAAAAACAACAAAAAATTAGGTAAAAAGGCATTTTTCGAAAGTACGTACATGTTCTTAAACCGATTTTAAATCGGGTCTGCCTTAAATTTCTTCTTTTATAAGAAAATACATTTTGCCTAACTATCCCGTCTTTAGAGACTACAATACTCGCCTCGGGTGTAAAAATTTCTAATTTAAAATGAGAAATCATTTATGCATAATTATGTTAAATAAGTATCCATTATCCAAGTTTTTCAGTGGCTTCCAGTATTGGAAATTTCAATAATTGGCTTGACCTAGCGAAGAGATTGAGCTACCGGCTTTGGGATCAAATTGAGTGAGGTAGCATAAAACTGTATTTGTGATTTTTGACCCTTTTCTGCCGTTAGTTTTTAAAATTACTGAAAACCACTTTCCATTTCCAGCAGATTACGTAAGTATGCCAACATCTCTGTAGGCTTTTGTTGAATCTGTTTCTTTTTAGCACTACGTTTCCACTTCTAATTTTTACAATAGGACGAATAATTGGTTTTGCAACAGATCACTGTCACCAGTACCTAGTAGATCTTCCGATCAAAATACTTCAAAACTTCCTATACAAAACAAAACTTTAACATCGGCCAACATGGAGCCTCCGAATGAATTAATTTCATTGGTTTGTCTATTTAGCATTACGTAATTTTAGAAACAGCATGAAAACTGTTTCATACACAATATTGTGATCTTTAGACGACTGAAGATTTAAATCAAATATACAAGCAGAACCATGTTTTCTCTAACAAAAAATTCATTTCCGAAATTTCTTTTCAAAAGTTATTTCAGAGATATTTACTTGTCTTAATTTAAATGCATCATCCGTTATTTCTCATGTAAAACTTGTTTTAAATACTTTATTTGTTCCATAGTGACTGAATTAAATTTAATTTGCACACCGAATCAGAAAAGAACCCGAAACTAAATTTATTACACAGGTCTGCGACCAAATTTTTTTCTTTAAAATAATGGGTGATTCTTATGTATTTTGGTGCGCTGAGTTCGGAAATGCCCTCAGTTTTTTCCCAGCACGTAAGCATTTTCCGCAAAATGCATTTTTCTGCGGGATTGCCTACCTTAAGGCGTATATTTATGAATATGCCGAAAAAAGTTGTTTTTCTATTCGACTTCATAGTTTTATATTAGAAACTATAAAATATGATAAAAATTAGTATATTTAACAGTATTAGTCAGCGTATGAATCATGGAAACCCATTACCTTAATAGTATGCAATTAAGGTTTATCGCTTTTCTTCGGTGTTTTCAGATTCCAATGTTACTGTAATAAATGTTTTTGTTATTAAAAGTACATAAATAAATAGGAGAAATTCTTTCTGGTAATTAGCGTAATTGTGGTGAACATTATTGACAAATGAAACCTGGATTTTCCCATTGCCCTATATATACCCCTCGTAGTCCTTCGATTTGTTCATTTCAATTTAAATATTCTTAAAGTGTCTTTCAAAATGTCTTCAAGAGCTTGTGTTAATAATCCTGATAGTTTCTGTTACATTTGTGGCGAACTTGTATTAAAAAATCTGGTGTGATACACTCACACAACTTCCTTTTACAGTGATCTTATAATTAGTCAAAAATTTCATTTTTAATTTTTAACCATTTGTTAAAAATTTTCAAAAATTACAAATTCTACAAAAACGGTACAAAATCGAGTGTTAGTTGAAGAGACAAATTTTCTCTAGAATTTTAAGGTGAATTCAAAAATGTAATAATATACCGGGTGTTTTATTTAAAATAGGAGTTAATAAAAGAAATAGAAAAAAAAACAAAAGAAACCCACTTTAGAAGTATTCAACTGGAAAATCACCTATCTCACATCAATACACATTAAAAATGTAAGAAAAATGTAAAATTTAAAAAAAATCGTTAGCCGTTTTTGAAAAAATCTAAAAAAACTGAAAAATCACAAGAGTAAACACCTACTTCCGGTTATGCGATTTTCTTCAAAAGCTTGCTGTCGCATCTACATGGTACACGAAACTTATATATGAAGTTTCAACGCCATACCTCTTTCCATTTTTGAGATATTCTGTTCACAGACAGACACACAGACACACAGACAGACAGACAGACAGACCAATGAAAAAAAAAATGTTTTTTGGGATCAGGGGACTCGAAAACGTGAAGATCTGTTGAAAACTCAATTTCGAATTTTTGGGGTGAATCCAATACTTCCTTTATAGTAGTAAAAGGAAGTAAAAAACAATCTCGAAGTATTACGGAGTTTATTAAAAAAGTGTACTTTGCCTATTTTGGTGTGAAGATCGGAGATCAAGAAAAATCTTGGGCCCCTCATGGAGTGTGTTCAGGCTGTGTTGAAGGACTTCGCATGTGGTCTAAAGGAAAGGTGAAATCTTTTCGTTTTGGGGTGCCTATGATTTGGAGAGAGCCGAGAAACCACGGCGATGACTGCTACTTTTGTTCTTGCAACATACAAGGGTACAATGCCAAAAATAAAAAAGATATATGTTACCCAAACATGCAATCTGCACTTCGGCCTGTTCCTCATGGACCCGGTATTCCAGTACCAGTGCCCCCACACAATTTTGACGATTTGCCAGAGTCATCAGAGAGCGAGTCAGAGCAGTTGGATGATGAGTTTCAAGTCGAAGACTGTGGACTCCAACAGTTTTCACAAGAAGAATTAAACGACCTCGTTCGTGATTTAGGGCTTTCTAAAGAGTCTGCTGAATTACTGGGCTCTAGACTTCAAGAAAAGAACTTGTTGAGATCTGGAACTTCATTCTCTTGGTACAGAAGCAGAGAAAAACAATTTGAGTCAAATTTTTCTCAAGATGGCGAACTTGTACATTGTTCTGATGTTCCCAAGTTGATGTCAATGTTTAACATTCAACATGTGTCAGATGAATGGAGGCTTTTTATTGACTCGTCAAAAAGAAGTTTAAAAGCAGTTTTGCTACACAACGGCAATAAATGCGCTTCTGTACCCGTGGGGCACTCTGTGCATCTAAAACAAAAGTATGACAACATGGCTTTTATCCTTGATAAATTGAAATATAAGGAGTTTGGATGGCCTATCTGTGGTGATCTCAAAGTCATCTCTACGGTGTTTGGACAACAAGGTGGCTATACGAAATTCCCCTGTTTCCTATGTGAGTGGGATAGCCGGGCAAAAGCACAGCACTGGAGCCAAGAAGTGTGGCCAACGAGAACTTTGAAGGTTGGAGAAAAAAATGTTCACTTTGAGTCTTTGGTTGATCCCAAAAAAGTGCTTTTACCCCCACTTCACATCAAGCCTGGACTGATGAAGCAGTTTGGCAAGGCATTGCCAAAATATGGCGAAACGTTCAAATACCTTGAAAAGAAATTCCCGGGACTGTCTGAGGCAAAGTTAAAGGAGGGTGTTTTTGTTGGCCCGGACATTCGGAAACTAATGAAAGACAATCAGTTTGAAAAGGTGATGAAAAAAGCTGAGAAAGAGGCGTGGATATCATTTAAAGAAGTTGTGACTAAGTTTTTGGGGAACAATAAGGACCCGGATTATGAAGAAATTGTAAATAAAATGTTGAAATGTTTTAAAACCTTGGGGTGCTCCATGAGCTTGAAACTTCACTTTTTGAACTCCCATTTGAGTTATTTCCCAGAAAACCTTGGTGCCGTAAGTGAAGAGCAGGGCGAGAAGTTCCACCAAGACATCAAAGAAATGGAACGGAGGTACCAAGAACGATGGGATGTGAATATGGTGGGAGACTACTGTTGGATGCTTCATAGAGAACTCCAGACATCCCACACAAACGGAAAAGCTCAAAACGGAGTTTTGGGGGAAAAAGATGTAGATATTATAAAGAATTATAAATCCTTATTGTATATACTACATATTATTTTTATCAAATTGTATTTAAAAATGTAAATAAACCACTAGTAATATATTTTTTTTAAATTTCAAAATGCATTTTTACCTATATGTACTGCGGGTTTTGCATAACTTTCTTTTTCATTTTGCGGAAAATCCCTACGTGCTGGAGAAAAACTGAGGTCATATTTGGACTCAGCGCACCAAAATACATACGATTCACCCATTACGGTGAAAAAAAAATCAAAAAATTTCAATTTGCAGGCCTGTGTTATTGTTCTTTATACGAGGGGACCGAGAACAATTTTGCCTTTCTCAAAGATTAACTTGTTTTTGAAACGTCTTGTACAATTTTAACCTTTTCTATATAGTCTCCTTGCAAATCCACACATTTCTGCCACCGATGCTTCAACTTTAAAATCCCGTCTTTATAGAAGTCTGCATTTTGCTCCTCCATCCACTGGGAAGCTGCACTTTTCACACTTTCATAATCTTTAAAATGCGTTTCACGTAAATAACTCTAAGTTCCTAAATAAATGGTAATCAGAGGGTGCCAAATCAGATGAATATGGTGGATGTGGCAACATTTGGAAACCCTATTCGGCCGCTTTTGAAGTTGCTGCAACGCAAGTATGGGATGAGGCGTTGTCATGCTGCAGCAGGACACCGTGGCTAAGCATTTCCCTGCGTTTCAGTTTAATATTTTCCCTCAATTTACTTAAAAGAGACGCATAATAGTCTCCAGTAATCGTATGTCCCAAAAAACTGAAAGCATCATCTTCCCGGCCGATGGCTTGACTCGAAACTTTTTTGGGGGCGGCGAATTACTGTGCCGCCACTGCATGCTGGATTGTTTTGTCTCAGGATCAAAGTGATGAACCCAGCTTTCGTCCATTGTAACGATTTTGTCAAAAAAATTATCAGGGTCAGCTTCAAAATAATTTAAAAGTTGACGACAAATGTCGACTCGATCCTGCTTTTGAAAAGGTGTCAGCTTGCGTGGCACTCACCTGGCAGATACCTTATTCAGGTGTAACTGATCGTGTAAAATAGATCTTACCGACCAATCGCTAATCTTTGTACTTCTTACTATCTCATCCACCATAATTATTCTGTCCTCCATAACTAATTTTTACACTTTTGCCACCATTTATTCATTTTGTGCAGTTGCAGGGCGCCCACTTCTTTCACCGTCTTCTAAGCTTATTCTTCCATGTTTAAATTCTATTGCCCAACATCTCACTGTAGATTCTGAAGGTGCAGACTCCCCATATACATTTCTTAAACGTTCCGAAATTTCCGTGAAGTGAATTCCCTCTTTTGTGAGAAATTTCATTACAGCGCGGTACTCGATTTTTTCCATTTTCGATTACCCTGTTATATTCTGTTTTATAAATCAGAAGTTAATAAACAAAACTTTATGAAATTTGCAGGCACAACTACCAAAACTTTGACAATTATGACAATCAAGAAATTTTGTTTTTTTTCCATGGGCTAATGAGATCGGCAGAACTTTTCTCGGTCCCCTCGTATATGTTGTATTTTAGGAATCAGTCTCAGATAACCCGTTTATGACTGGTGACGATGAAACACATCCTAATTGTGACATTCCTAGTAGTCCTGCAAGCAATAAAGATACTTCGGTTGATGATGAGGTAGCAGACCCTGATTATGAACTTGATGAAAGCGATAGTTCTTCTGTGACTCTAATTTGCTTCAGTTTGATAATTCAAATCAGTATTAAAATATTTTTTAAACAATATCCTAAACTTTGCCTCAATTATTTTGTTCGCCAGAGGATCTCTCCTCCCCTTACTGTTTGGTTCAGGATAAAGATAATGAACTGGTTCAAAATCAGGTTGGAACAGATGATATTATCCTCGAAAGAACAGCAACAATGGACAGCTCAAATTCTCAAAATCATAAATAAGTTGGAGCAGCTGATAGTTGTCCTCCAGAAAACACAAACAAACTGGGCAACTTCAATTCTAGGAAACAAGTTTTTTGTTACTATTGTGAATCAAGCGTACAACATTTTTTTTAGACATATATTTAGGAACCACAAAACGGAATTCGAAGTACAAAAGGTTATAGCATTACATCCCCATAGTAAACAAAGACATGGATTACTCTATTCTTTAAGAAAAAAGGTAAATACCTAATCAGTAATGAAGTAACTAAACCAGTAAGAGCAGGTTTAGATGGTACAAATTATCTACCGTTTCCTTGGATATTCTATTCCGGCAGAAATTTATGGCGACATCGTAAACAATGTTCAGAAATGTGTTCCCTTCGGAAAACGCAAGCTGCAAGCTGATTCTTAAAATTTTTTGTTACGCCATCTGAGAACTGATCACCAATTAAAAACGGATGAGAACAGAACAAATTTCTCTTGTCCCTAAGAAAGACCCACTCATATGTGCATTTTCTTCCAGATATTTTAAAGTGAATAGAGAAAAGTACTTGCTTCTGGTTGCTTCACGAAAAATGCGATAATTGGTTAGATTTTTTGTTGAAGTAAAAAATCTAAAGCCCCCCCCCCCCACATTAAAGATCTTTAGGAGGCTCTTAAATCAGACAATTATGATGCGTTAGTGTCAGCAACAAAATCGGTGGCAAAATATGATCGTGATATGCAGCGTTACCTATCTCCCACATATGTTTTAATCATTGATACAACCTTAAAGCAGTGTTGCGACGTAGCACTCTTGGATATTAAAACGAAATCTGTTTCAGTGTTCCAAACAATACAGTCAGCAAACACTGACGTGGAACTGCAAACATTAATCCAGTTAATAGAAGATGGAACAAAGTCAGTTTAGTGCCACTTGCTAGCAATCTAAACTTATTAAAAGATTGTCTTATCGATAAGGCCAATGAGGCATTATCAAAATTACAAGAATACAGGGTGATTTTGAATTGCACATATATACTTAAATCTCACATAGAAAAAGAATAAACAAGTAGAACTGCAAAATTTTGTCCTATATAAAATATGCTTTAGTTTCGAGAAAAACCGGTTTGAACTTCAATGGAGCTCAGTTTGGGAACTGCATGTAAATTTAAAACTGTAAGGTAGCCATGTTACTAGAAATTTTCAATTTTAACTTGTTTCATTTTTTATTTTCCCGACCTAACGTGAAATTAAGTTTATAATTACACTAAACTTTGCTAATGATGATTCATTTGCTAGGAAAATTAATAAATCAATAAGTACTGACATCATTATTTTGTTTAATTAATATGTTAAATATTGATTCATTATTTGGAATTTCGATCAGAAGTATAACGTCTTTAAAATTAAACCAAGCAAGAAGTACGGGCACGGAGCAGTCTCCTACCTAAAAACGTGGCAGAACTTGAGCAAGATGCTAGCAGCAGCGAAAAACCGAAGAATTTTTTCAACCAAATGCCGTCAACAAGAAATAACACCAATCTACCTAAGGGGCTACACGAAAGCAACTAAAAACCTGTTCTGCAGAACCCAGAACAACCGCACACTCAGAAAAATGAACAACACCCAAAAAAGAATGCCGATGCATTTCTACGAGACCATCAGCAAGGAGTACGGGCACGAAGCAGTCTCCTACCTAAAATCGTGGCAGAACTCGAGCAAGATCCTAGCAGCATCGACAAACAGAAGCACCTTTTCAACCAAATGCGGTCAACAAGGAATAACACCAATCTATTCAAGGGGCTACACGAAAGCAACTGACAACCTGTATATCTTCCAAGGAGGAAAATGGTAATCGTATAGTTGTAAGAGTTGTAGATCTATTTTTATTTGTTCTCTGATTCTTTTGGCACAGGGTTTTCATTAACCCCTTCAGTCCCTGTGCCAACTCCCATGAACAGTTATTTTATTAATCCGTAGGTGTAACCACCGGATATTTTCAATGTTCAGAACTTGTTGTATGGTATAGTAGACACTTCCCGTTGAATTCCCCTAAGATCACTATATCAATAAGGTACAGCCATTAGTGATTTTTTATATCTATCCTTGTCGCACAATTTTCTCCAACTGGGGATAAAAACACAATCGAAAGATCACGGCCTGCTGAAACGTTTGACAAACGTCACTGGCGTTTGTCACACAATTCAGCGTAGCGTTTGTCAAATAATTCAAAAATAACTAGAGACCCTTGAAATGAGAGACTGGCCATTTACCGGAAGTGACTAGATTCCCCTAGCGAAATGTTGGCAGTTGTCCACAAAATGGCGAATGTGTTAACCCAACTGTGTTTTGCAGGATTTCAATCAATGTGAGTATTTGAGTGTTATATAACTACTAAATGCTGATAATTTGTATTTGTAGCAACTGTAATTAATTATGTACTTTCCGAAGAATGTGAAATTGAAATGTTGTAAAGGATGTTGGAAGAGGCACAGAGAAAAGTGACTAGCAAAGAAAGAGTGTGAAAAGCAGGTGAAATTGGCAAAAAAAAAATTACTGAAAAATCAAATATAAAGTTAAGGAGGAACAACAGAGTGTTAAATGACATAAACCAAAACTTGTTAGTGTGTCAAAATCGTTTGAAGTTTGTGATGAAGAAAATGTTACAGAAACGCTCGGTCACCGTGTTGATGCTGTGGTGATCAACAAATTTTCAATTTGCAGCATTTATCAAGTGATAAAAATTTTGTACGAGTCCTTGCAAAGTGATCTTCCTACTTGGGACTTTCTCGAAGAATTTTAAAAAGAATTGTTGACCGTTCAAAACAATATTGTTAATGACTCGGCTGAAATAGGTGTTAAAGGTCATAGAAGAGTTTAACAGCGTTTTAACTAAGAAGAATGATCAAAAACAGTTTGTGTTACAAGTAGTAAAGGACTACCGCAAGAAATACACTCCCCTCCAAAAAAACCGGATAATTTTTTTAATGCTATTTTTATACAACAGATCATTTTTAAATGTCTGAACATGCATTTTATATTTATGTAAGTATTGCTTAATGCCATATTAAAGATAATAATACAAATTAGCTATTTTTGTATTAAAAATATCAGGAAAATGAAAAGATATGTAATATGAAAAACTACAATTTGATTTCAAAAAATCAAAAACTGATCCGGTTTTTTTTAGAGAGGAGTGTATCTAGACTGTAGCAAAAAGAGGCTTTAATGCAACGTTTACATTTTATTTTTTGAAGTTACTGTGAAGCCATGGATGCTTTATATTGTTTCCCTGTTTAATACCAATGTGTTCCGTATCTTTGGTATATGTTGTAATAAATTTATGAACATGTAATAGTACCTCTATACATTTTTAATTTTCCTCTAGGTCTTCAAGATCATTGAGGCACGTCTGATGGTTATCCAATTGGTTTTACATTTTACATGGTTTTTATTTTTCTATTTGGAAAAATGTTAAAAGGGTGAAATCGCCAGAATTTTTAAAAAATTTTATATAAATAAAGACCACCCTAGTACATATGGAATGCATTTAAGTTAAGACAGCTTTAAAATCAATTCTGGAAAATATTTTCTCTAATACAATTGCGGACAAATGGATAGTCTACCTCAGTGTGTTGTTAGTACTACCTCTTCTGCTAATAATTTTAAAAACAAACGATGCCTATTAAAAGAATTCAGAGCATAGTGTTGCGAATTAATAATTATGATTACGGTTAAACAGCTTCTGCCGTGCATTAAAAATAGTAATTTATTATACAAGACGATAAAGTTAAATTTTATCCACGAGCGAATCGTTTAACGTCGAGACGAAGTCGAGACGTTAATGATTCAAGAGTTGATAGAAATAACTTTATCGTCGTGTATAATACAATATTTTTGTCTATAGCAAGAACTTTAACAATTTCAAAAGAAAATAATGACAGTCAATCACATTTCAAAATGTCAGTAGCTAGATTGGGTTGCTACGATAATACGAAGCCGTCATATTTAATTTAAACAAAAGTGAGAAAACTAAATTACTTTATCTATCCTTGATGTTAAAGTGCTACTTTATCTACCCTTGCTGTTAAAGTAAAACTTGACCTTTTGTTTTGAGTTGATAAAAGCACACTTTAACATGTGCTATAGAAAAAAATTCAGTTTTCCTGATTTTGTTCCATAATTTTATATAAATTTTGGTTATTTAAACTGCTTTTGACATAATTTTTGTTGAAACAATGACATTTTTTCTATAGCACATGTTAAAGTGTGCTTTTATCAACTCAAAACAAAAGGTCAAGTTTTACTTTAACAGCAAGGGTAGATAAAGTAGCGCTTTAAGATCAAGGATAGATAAAGTACTCGTAATTTAATTTTCTAACTTTTGTTTAAATTAAATATGACAGCTGCGCATTATCGTAGCAACCCAATCTAGCTACTGACATTTTGAAATGTGATTGACTGTCCTTATTTTCTTTTGAAATTGTTAAAGTTCTTGCTATAGAAAAAAATATTGTATTATACACGACGATAAAGTTATTTCTATCCACTATTGAATCATTAACGTTTCGACTTCGTCTCGACGTTAAACGATTCACTCGTAGATAAAATTTAACTTTATCGTCTTGTATAATAAATTACTATTACTTGGTAAATAAAGACATATTTTGTTAAAAAAAAGTTACGCTTTTTGTTAACTGTACAAAATGTAAATTTTCGTTTCACTACTTACAAAGTATTTTTGTGGAATATAAAAATTTGTTGCGGCAATACGACTTTTGTCTGTGTAACTTTGCAAGCGTGTTGTCTCAATTTATGAAAAAATTCATGTAAATCTACCAAAGGATGTTTGCCAAATTTAATAAACTGTGTTTTTACGAGTCATTTCCTTTATACTTTACGTGTGCGCCATTTTGGGGACAAAGTTCGCCTCAACCAATCAGGCCAGCGACGGCCAATGGCCAGTCTTTAATTTCTAGGGTCTCCAAAAATAATTTGACGCAACTTTTACAAAAACTACTTACATTATATTTTCTATGCTACTGTCATTAATTCCTGCATATTTACTTTCACTGTCAAGATCCACCTCGTCGTACCGTTACAGTTATCGTTATATTTTTCATCTTAGTTTAGTTACGTTTATTTATTGATTTATTTAACATGGTCAGTAATAAATGTTGTGTTAGGGGATGCTCAAGTTCTAGAAGAAATGGTTTTAAATTGTTTATATGTATTTGATAAAATATTATTTTAATTTACAGAAACATTTTACTAAAGATAATTTTTTCTTGGCTGAACATTTTTAGCGATTAAAGCCTGAAGCTGTTCCTCATCTTTTACTGGAACCTGTGGATTTAGGTATGTGTCCCACTTATGTGTAGGTATATTTAATAAAAAGATGTATATTTATCAATCATGTATTTTTTTTATCCAATGCCTAAATTTCCTTCCCCTGTTTTAGTTGCTGCAAATCGCCCTGCAACTGAATTTCATCTTCAACCTATTCCGGAACCTTCCTTTAACCAAAGCTCCTCTGAGCTCTCTAATCTTACGTGTACTAATTGTTGTCAAAATGTTATACAAACAACCAAAAAAAATGTACATATTCAGACTACTCTGCAAAATAACGAAATTGCTAATGGACACAATTCATCGCAAAAAATAAATGAAGAAATTGAAAAATTTAAGCGTCAAATTAATTTGCTTATAAAAGAAAATGAACAACTTAAAAAAACGAATACAAATATTACAAGTGGCTTAGAGAAATTATTAAATCAGAATCAAATTAAGTGTTTGAAAAATGGTTCCATGAGAGGCTCAACATGGTCCTGAGATACTTTAATGAAAGCATACAAAATTATACTGACATGTGGTAGCACTGGATATGATGTTCTTAGGGAAATGGGTCAGCCTTTACCTTCCCAGCGTAGAATTGAGCATTTAAAATTTACACCTGGTTTAGTCAATGAAATATGACTCCATTAAAAATTAAGGTCGAGAGCATGAAAGACGAAGAGAAACACTGTGCTATTTTATTGGACGAAATAGGAATTTCTCCAAAATATGATTATGACCCAAGCACAGGGTTAGTCCTCGGAAAACCAACTGTTCCTTCTAGCAGCGGACAATTTAAAGAACTGGCTACGCATGGCCTAGTCTATATGATAGCTGGAGTCACAACTCGCTGGAAACAAATAGTAGGATATCAGTTAACTGGCAATTCCTTCGATGCAAATTATATCGAAACAGAGACCATGGGACTTAAAGTGGATGCTGTAATTAGCGATATGGGAGGACAAAATCAGGCTATTTGGCGTTTATTTGATATACATGCTGAAAGGTTTTAAAAAATTAAGAACTATTGTCCACACCCTTGTGACCGTTCTAGAAATTTATATTTTCACCCGGATCCACCACATGTATTTAAAAATTTGCGAGATATTTTGACTAACGGTTATTAAATTATTATTCCGGAATATATCTTGACAAATCGTCACTTACCAAATGGTCCCGTAAGGATCTCACATGTGAGAGAATTATTAGATATAGACAACCAACTGGATTTAAAGTTGGCCCCTTATTTAAAAGAATCTTGCCTTAAACCCAGTCACTTTGGCAAGATGAGTGTAGGGCTTGCACTCCGCCTCATCAACCATGACACGGCTGCATCCCTTAGGTATTGTGTGATGAAAAAGAAACTTCTCGAGGAAGCACTTGTTACAGCTTGGTTTTTCGAGAAAGTGCACGAATGGTTTAATGTTATTACAAGTAGATCAAGAATGACTGCTATCACTAGAGATGTAAACAATTTTGAAAAGAATCAATAGCTTCTTCAGGAAATAATTGAATTATTTTATGTTTTAAAAATTGGACCAAGGCATGGATGGAAGCCTGTACAAACTGGTGTTATACTAGTTTGAACCAATGCTCTGCAGCTTTCAGAGTATTACATAAAAGAAAAGGGATTTTACTATGTTTGTTTGGGCAGGAATAATAAAAGAGGAAATTACCAGATAGATGATTGTGTCAATTTGATTGATTTTTTCAAAATTCAAATGTTTCATACATGGAAAACGAAGGGGATGAAACGTTTGAGAATGAAATGAACTGGACATGGATGAAATACAAAGCTTATACTATCTTTCGGGCTGAACTATTCATTAATACATCAAATTAAAAAAAAACTAAATGTGCAATATGTTTGAAAGCAATTAAAACAACTTCTTCCGATCCAACTATTTCTATGTTAAAAATGTTGACAGAATTTAAGGCGTATTCAAAAAATATTATTTTTGGCACAAGGTATAATCATCTTATATGAAATTGTTCAAAAATACAGAATTTTACATTAGCAACCTACCTACTAATATCCCATTATTAAAATTCTGCATACTTACTCGCACTCTTATATACCTATCTTAAAACTGAAACTGTATATTTTCATCTTTAACTTTTAGTGAAGTTATGGAGCTTTTAAGAAAAGCAGAAACGCACATAAGAAAGTATGCTTCAAAGTTAATACAAGGAGAAACCAAATTAAAATTTGTAGTAGCATTATTTTTTAAATCAAATTTGTTTACTTTTCCAATGCCATAATATTGCCTACCAGCTTGCAAGTAGTTATTTTAGATTGAGAATTTATTTTATGTTGAGGAAAGAAAATAATGTCCTATCAAATTTAAGACAGGGATCTGCAAAATGTGACAGCAGAAGTATGGGAATGAGAAGAGCAGTTGAAAATATTTAACCATTTTGTTTGCTTTACGATTTTTGACTACCTTGTTATTCTTCAGGGTAAGTTTGTTTAATAATTTTTGCAGTCTTGTAATGGAGATTATTTTTAGCGTCACAATACAAATAGAACCAAGCCCGCTTAGTAGCTTTTATGGAAGGAGTTAGAAGATGAAGAAAATAACTTGCAATTGAATCACATAAGCGAAAATTCTGCATTAGAAAGCAGATTTTAGTTACTACAATGAAAATTAAATTGGGGCTTACATTTAGATTTTTGGCAATTCTTTTTAATATTTGCATCTGCTAGAAAATATTTCATTTGCACGTTGCAAAATTATAGGAGCTTTACTTAAAACACGTATAAAGTTCTCATCCAAAGAAGAAATTGTACGCAACTTACCAAAATGTTTTCAACTTTTCAAATTGCCGCATAATATTAGATTGTACAAAAATGTTTATTGAAAAAAGCAAGTGCGCAACATGAGTTATTCTTTTCACAAAAAAGGCCACACTTGTAAAATTTTAATAGGGGAAAGGGCATCTGACAAGGCAATTTCCAACAAAGAGAACCTTATTGAATGATTTTTGCCAGGTCAGAATGCAATTATGGTGGATCAAGGATTTGCTATTGCATCTGAATGAAAACAAAACTTTATTCACTTGATAATTCCCAATTTTTAGGAAAAGGCAGAAACCAATTTACCAAAGATGAAGCAGTGAAAACTGCAGAAATGGCACGTACTCGTGTCCATGTAGAGCGTAGCATACAACAGCATATGCTGCCTTTTTCTATCCTGCCTTACATCGACGACATTATGGTTATTGTTACTGGATTAGTAAATTTATCTGAACCCAATAAATTTTAACAATATAATTTAAATGTTATATAGTTTCTTTATTTAGCAAAAATAGCTAATACATAATCAGATACACAAATGTGATAATACATTAAAGTTTACATTTAAACTTAACTACAAAGAATTTCGAAACTTCAGATTTAAAAACACCCAATGAAGAACATTGTTTGATATCATTTGGAAGAGCATTAAAAGTGCGAACACCCTCATTCATGAAAGACTTCATTACAAAAGATTTATTAGCGAAGTCTTAATTGAAATTATCTTTGGATCTTAAAACTCGAGAGTGCAAGTCATCCTACAGTGACTATACAGAGTGTTTCCAAAATGTTGCGCCAAACTTTACAGGTGACTTCTACAGCTTAAAATAGTTAAAAAAGTTTATATGAACACATGTCCACAAACTCTTCGTTTTCGAGCTACGACTCGTTTTCTACAACAGTGGTTTAAAATAACTTGCCGTAACAATAACTACAGTAATTGTTTAAAATGTTGTCAATTTGCTTCTTCTTTTTTTTTTTTTTTTTAATAAATTCAACCAGCCCAACAAACTAATTGTTATACATGGTACTGTTATTGTATAATACATATATCTTAAATAGCTTAAATGAGGTCAGCGGACAACCGCCCCTCGGTGTTTAATTTACGTTACTAAAATGACAGTAACTTATTATTGTTCACTATCACTAGAGTCCCCGGAGTTTGAAAGCATATCTACAGGTAGGACACGCTTTAGCCGTTTGTGAATATTTCTTTGTCCACTGTTGTAGTAAGTTGCACTGGCACATGTTTTAATATTCGCAAAAAACTTTTTAGTAATTTTTTTAATGTGTTGATCAACAGTTGGAATTCCAAGTTCTTCATGGATTTGATGATTTCTCACGTACCAGGGTGCATTGACTGCAATACGCAGTACTTTATTTTGAAGCACTTGTAATTTTAGCATTTGCGTCTTTGGTGTATTATACCATACTGGGCATGCGTATGTTATAATAGGTCTCAAGATGGCTTTATAAATTAATAGTGAGCATTCTGCTTTCAGCTTGGATTTTCTGTTTATAATTGGGTACAGTAGCGCTAAGCGTGCATAGCATTGGTTAAGCTTTATGTTAATGTGGTAACCCCATTTCAAACGTTGATCGAGATACAGTCCCAGATATTTTACTGCTGAATCGCTTGGGTTCCAACAAATGTTTTTTTCACAGATTTTCAGCTTGGATGGGTTATCGATTCTTCTAAGTGTAAAAATCTTGGCTTCACATTTTGCTGGATTTACTGTAATTCGCCATTTGCTAAACCACTCTGTTAATTGGTCAACCGCTTTTTGTACATCCGAGATAGCTGTTTCCAGATTGTAATTTTGTGCTACTATGGCAGTATCATCGGCAAATAATGCTAGTTCCGTATTTATTGCTTTTGGAAGGTCACTAATGTAAATATTAAATAACACCGGCCCCAATATGCTACCCTGTGGTACACCTGCTAATAAGTTTCTTGTGGTAGAGATGGTGGAGTTTACTCGCACTGCAAACGTTCTATTTTCCAGAAATGATGCTATTATTTTAGTTAGGTAGTGTGGGGTGTTAATTTTTAGTAATTTGTAAATTATACCTGCTTGCCATACCTTGTCAAATGCTTGTTGTAGGTCAAGGAAGGCTACTACGATGTAGTTTTTGTTTTCATACCCTTTTTCGATCGTTTCTGTTAAGCGCAAGAGTTGATGTACCGTCGAGTGCTTTTTGCGAAACCCATATTGAAATGCCGGGAGTATATTGTTACTGGTAACAAAATCTTGCAGCCTTGCATGGATTACTTTCTCAAGTAGCTTGGAGGTTGTTGATAAAAGGCTTATCGGTCTGTAGTTGTTGGGGTTCGTTTTCTCCTTCCCTGGTTTATGAAAGGGCAGAATGTGCGCGAACTTCCATTCCTCGGGAAAATAACATAGTCTTAAGCAAGCGTTCATTATGGTGCATAAAAATGCCAACGATTTTTTCGTTAAATGTTTTAAAATAATATTTGGTATCTTGTCCGGTCCTGGTGATTTTTTGATTTGAAGGTCTTTGATAAACCCCTGTATTTCACGTGGAGATGTTGGTTGGATTTTCACTGGGAGTTGTGGGAAACGATTGCGTACGTAGTTTGTGATTTCATGTACCCGGTTTTCATTTTGATGAGTCACATCTGCTGGTGTGCAATTTTTTTCTATCTGCTTGGCTATTACTTCACTCTTATCTTGGTCGGAGGAGTATACCTTGTCATCGTCGGTAAGCGGCGGAATTAACACTGGTTTTTTGAGTATTTTGTGTGTGACTTGCCACAATAAAGGATCTCTCGTTTCAAATTGCTGTATGTATTTTTCATAGCTTTTTATTTTGTAATTGTCCAGTTCCCATTTTACTTGATGGATCAATTGATTAAGTCGGGCTCTTAAAGCGGGATCTCTTGATGCCTGCCACGCTCGGCGAGTTTGATTTTTTGTTTTGATTAGTTCTAGAATTGCATAGGGTGGTTGTGTATAATCATAGTTTCGCTTCTTATTTTGCTTAATTGTTGCTTGTTCAAGGCTGGTTTTTATAGAATTTGTAAAGCTATCTATTGCTTCCCTAATTGTTTTGGTATTATGTAGGTTCTTTGGTGCCGTCATATTCTTGTCTAAATTGCTCTGGAAGAGATCCCAGTCTATTATTCCTTGTATTAATTTTGGGATTGGTGGTGAGTACTGGGGTGCATGAAGAAAAGATATTAAAACTGGTACGTGGTCTGAATCCAGTTCAGTAAGGACTGTTTGGTATATTGGTTTCGTGAAATTTTTGTGTAGCACTATGTCCAGTATATCCGATTGATGGTCTCTGCGGTATGGATGATATGTATGTTCTGTTGGTGCCGATATTTGAACCGCTAGTGTTGATGTCCAATTATTTAATTTTACCCCATCTGGATTGTTGACTCTACAGCCCCATATGGTGTTTTTACAGTTTAGGTCTCCGATAAGCAAGGTGCTCTCGTCGTTTATAAATATGTCTCTGAGATCTTGTTCTGCTAGTTTCTTATTTGGCTGTTTATAAGCAGCAACTATTTTCACCCTAGTGTTGTCATTAAGTTGTAATTGTATAGCTGCTGTTTCTAGATGTTGCAGTTTTAGGTTTGGCAATGAGAAGTGTGTCAATTTACGTTTGACTATAACTGCGACTCCTCCTGAAGCAATTGCTGCTGGGCGATCATTCCTATATACTGTATATCCGGGTACTTTAAAGGTTTCATTTTCAATCAAGTGTGTTTCGGAAACGCAGGCGATATCAACGTTGTGTCTAGATATAAAATTTATAAATGATGATTTCTGGGATTTAATCCCGTTTGCGTTCCAGTTTATAATTGTTAAATTGTGTATAGTAAGTTGTTTATTTGGATTCATGTTGAAGTAGTGTTGGAATCAATGTTGTGAGATATGGCATGATTTTATCTAAGTGTGGTATTATTAGGTCTATGATAGTTTTAATTATTTTATGTAAGGGGTCTGTGTTGCTGTCGTTTGAGTTAATACTATTATTTTGCGTTCCTATAGTAGCGTCTCTGTATGATCTGTTAGTTATTATTCTGCTGTTGTGTGGGCGATTAGGAGTGCTGTTTTGATTGGTTGATGTATTACTAGTTGCTCTGTTGAAAGTTTTTGTGAAGTAAATGCAACCTCTATAATTAGCTGGATGCTCTGCTCCGCAGTTTACGCATTGTGGTTTGTCTGTTGGTTTTTTTGGACAGTCATTGTATAAATGGTTTCCTGTGCATTTAACACATCTCGGTTCCAGTTTACAATAGTTACGCGTATGCCCGTATCTCTGACATCGCTTACACTGTGGGATATCCTCTGTTTTTTTTCTAGGTTCTACCGAAATTATACAGTAATTTAGTTTTGTAAGATTGAATATTTCGTTGGTTTTGTCGGTTTTGGTAAGCTCTACTGAGCATAGAGGCATAGGAATTTTGTCCTTATTGTACAACCTGGCGACTTTAGTTACTGGGTATCCAAGTTTAATTAATTCATTCATTATCTCTGCATCAGATAGGGATATAGGGATATTACGAATTATTACCGATAGGTGTAGTTGGCTTGCTTCCGGGTCTCTGAAGGTATGATATTTTAACTGATTTTCGGTGTAGTATTTAGTTAATTCTCGATAATCATCGCTACAGGTTAGGTTAATTCTCAGGAACTGACCTTTAGTTATAGTTGTAAACTCTTTCTTAGCAATATTTCCGATGTCTTTTAGTACTTCTTGATAATTGGTAGCATTATGAAGATATATGGGGGGGATTTTTGGTTTACGTGTAGTTACTTGATCTGAAGTTTCAGTAACCATGTTTTCTGGTTTCGAGGATTGTTCTTGATCTTTTGCATTATTGAGGAGATAATATTTATTCTTTGTAATTAAATTATTTGTTTCGAACAAATATCTCTTGCTAGGTTCGATTGGTGGCGATAAACTGGAGCTATCGCGCTTGTTTGTTGTACTAGGCACGCTAAATGACATTTTATTAGAAGTGTGGGCCCTCCGACTGGCCCTTCCTGATATTTGTCTAATGTATTGAGTTATTTAGAATTTCAAATAACAATGTTTATACGAAAAACGAATGTCTACTCACGATACAGCACGTGGCGCAAGTTATCACAGCGGTCACAACGATAAGTTTAACACATGCGTTCACGACGGCTGTTCAACTCGGACTCCCAATTTGCTTCTATACAAGACTGCACACGATGCATCATTACTAACAATGTGACACTTAAATTAAGCAATACAGAAACTACTTTGATAAAATCGAAAAATGTGTAACTTGTCTTATCTCCAATGTTGTAGAAAACGAGTCATAGCTCGAAAACAAAGAGTTTGCGCACATGTGTTCATACCGGGTGGCTATAAATATCTGATATCACATTACCTTTGGAATCAACACCGCTTTATTAAAGTGATGAATCCAACTAAACTAAATGTCATTAATGTCATCACAACTAAAATTCCTATCTGTCAAAAATTATTACAGATTGCAATAAGTAATGGAGTTAGAACAGGAGATTTTTATAATCGAGTCGTAGGCTAAACTGCAGAATCTGGGGCACATTCCCCTCCTCTTATTTGCATTTTATTACATTTCATACCAATACTTATTATAATTGAAATATGTATAATGCTAACCAACATTTATAAGTAGCTAATTCCATGGCTACCGGGATCTCAGATGTTTATGGCCACCCGGTATAATAGTTACGTACCTAACAAGTTCGGGAAGTTAATTTTCCCGAATGAGCACTTTGTTTGCACCACGACCGAAGGGAGTGCTGCATGTAGTGCGAATTCGGGAAAATTCTTCCCGAAAGAGGTAGGTACAAAGTTTTTTGTAACGAATAACTCAAACTTTGTAAAAAAGTTAAAAAAAATATTATTTAGTGTTTTACAACTTTACTGAGTTGGCAGCACAAATGACTACATTTTTCTACGTATCCCAGCACCTGTTAGCTTTTGTTGACGTTTACAGCGCCTCTTGAATATACAATTTCCATAGTTTTTGTGGGAAAGTAAAAAACACCCCGGTGCGGGAATAGTAATTTTTGTATTAAGTGCGCGAAATGAGTGTTTTTTTATGGCGAGTGAGAATGTCAATTTTCGCAGAGACCGTTAGGTCGACGCAGAAAAGTCATTCAAACGCGCCATAAAAACACGAATTTTGCCACGAAATACAAACAACGTTTTTTCTACAGCCGTCAAAAAAAGAATAAAAGAATAATTATTGATTTTCTTTATGTAAATTCTAGAAATAAAATACGAACATTAATTTGCTAACATAATATGTAGTCACCTAATGTGTTGTAACTAAGGAACTGCAGTTCCAAAACCGTTTTTTCAGTGCTAGCCGTGAAGAAAGATTATTTATCTACTAGCAACATGATATTGTACATTTTCGTCATAGAAACAAAATATGAAAAGCTACTCATAACTACCAAGGGACTTGTCAAATTATTTCTCCCTCAAACTCATGGTAACAATGCAACTACAATTAACGTCTTAGCAAACATACAAGGATTGATGTTACTTAGGGTAAACTGGTTCGTAGTGGGACCCGGTCCATAGCGGGAATTTCACTCTCCTGGCTATTTTTTCGTTGCGGTAGAGCTATATTTCAGTGTGAGTGCTATCATAACAGTGCCGCCACCGAATCTCGTGTTGGTTTTTCAATTGGGACGCTGCGTTTTGATATTTTGGAAATTCAGGTGAGTGATCAGCTGAAAATTTTTATTTCCATGTTCAGATTTTTTCGAATAATTCGCCGAAATGTATCCTTTTTAACTTGAATTTGGTATGGATATCTAAAACATACATAACCTCAATATTGTCTTATTCTGTTTAAGCCTAGCTCTACCACTTTGATAAAATTTTTGGTCATTTGTATTTTGATGCGCCATGGTCCATAGTGGTAAAAAAAGCGGTCCATACTGGGATATGGTAACATAATGCGGTCCATGCTGAAGTATGCTAAAACATGCTAAACATTTTCATTCTTTGCAGAATTGAATATGCCGAGGCATCCAAGATCCCAACTGTCAGCAGTTTTCGAAAAAAGCCGAGAGGAGCATGAAGTATATGCATGGTCTATGCATTCTGCAGTGGAATACGTTGTAGAAAATCAAATGACATTGATGAGTGCATCCAAAAAGCATGATGTAAGCAAGTCAGCTTTACAGCGGAAAGTGAATAAGTTCAAATTAGCTAATAAAGCTAATGAAGAAAACACAAATGATTTTGAATACGGACGAACCCATGGTTTCAAACCAATATTTACAAGTAGAGAGGAACAGCTATTAAGCGAGTATATAATTCAAGCTTGTGAAATGTGCTACGGCTTAACATTAATAAATACTCGTGAATTGGCTTATAAGTATGCCATTACTAATAATAAAACAGTGCCTCGAGCTTGGCACGAGAAGAAACGAGCTGGAGTCGAATGGATGAATAATTTTAGGAAACGACACCCTATGTTATCGCTTCGAAAACCAGAAGCAACTAGCCTTGGCCGGGCGACCAGCTTCAACAAGCATAATGTGGCTACATTTTTCAACAACTTGAAAAATTTGATAACGAAACATAATATCCAGTCGAACCAAATATACAATTGTGATGAGACTGGTGTCACCAATGTGCATAAACCCGGGAAGGTACTTGCTAACATTAAACAAAAACAAATTGGAAAAGTGACAAGTGCTGAACGAGGCACATTAATAACAATGTGCACTGCAATATGCGCTAATGGGACTTTTGTGCCTCCATTCTTTGTATTCCCGAGGAAAATATTTAAGCCTTTCATGCTTACTGGGGCTCCTCTAGGATCAGCCGGTGCAGCTTATCCCTCTGGTTGGATGACAGGAGAAAATTTTTTGAAGTATATAGTAGTGCTGTACATCAGATCCGGATCCTTTTTTAATCCGAATCAGATCCGGATCGGATCCAAATTTTTCAACGTGCACAATCCGCATCCGGATCGATCCGGATATAATACTCGGATCCGAAATCCGAATCCAAGATCCAAAATATGGATCAAAGATCCGAGATCCGGATACGGGATCCTCGTATTCACTGTTGCCTACGCCTACTTGGTTTATTTTTAGAACGTGAGTACTCTCCCTTTCCACAAATCTTTGGCGGAAGGACAGGTTCTTTCGTTGTTTTACGCTACACGTGTTTCATGTGAATCGTAAGCCAGACAGTCACTAGAGAGACTTGTATGGCAAAAAGTGATTTTGTGTTTTGTTTGTTTTCATGCAGATCGGGAAACTACTTGTAGTATAGTACTTGTGCTTGTGCCTGTAATTGTGAAGTTATAAACGTAAGTATACATTAAGTAAGAATGATGTATACATACATATTACCTATATTATAAATATTATGTCATGGGCGTATTGTATTAATATGTATTTTAATTTGCTCTAACTTTGTTGATAGTAACTTTGATATGATCCAGAGGCACGCAAGGGCCTCCGCCATCATATGTACGTATGGTACGCCCTCGCCACGCAATCAGAATCAAGAACAAAAACAAAAATTAATAAATACATCGCGAGCCCAAAAGAACGCTATGCACAGCTGCCGAGCCTAAACCGCGTAAACAGTTCTCACGGCCAGCTCGAGCGCTAAAACCCTCATAAATACATCAAAGCTAAGACGACAGTTAGACAACAGCGAAAACGCCGGCTGTAAACGGGCCCACCGCGCGGAAGCTGCCGCGACAAGTGCAGAAATCGTGATTATACACCGATAGGCGCTTTTGTTTCGGTTAGGAAGCGCGGAAGAGCAAGATTTGAATGCGGGGAAATTCACGCATCAGCCCAGTACGCGCCGCCGAAGAAACAAATCCCATAAACGCACATCGGTACACGATCCAACACTGCCATAACAAAAGCAATAAAAGGCTTTCGGGACCTTTTACAAACAGTTAAATATGCCGATACAACGGAAACATTTACAGCACCGAGGCGCCGGCAAGGCTAGGAAAGAGCCGAGTTCAAGCCGCGGTCAAGAAGACAATAGGAATATATATCGCGAGGGCTAATTAAATTAGAAACACACAAATCACGGAACTAGTGCGAAGGCGAGACAACGAACGCGAACGCAGAGCAGTTCACCGATCACCGCTTCTGCAAAAGAAAAAGCTCGCGCAGCAAGCATATGAATGTTAGTGTAGAATAAGTTTAATCGAGAATAAGAACCAAATTGCAAGCGAAACTGGCCGAGTAAGGACTCAAAATTCAAGTTGGTTTTAGACAAAAACCGTACGCTTGGTTTCAACGCAAGGGAACTTCGCGCCGCGGCGTAGAAAAAAAAACTCAGAGCTCGACCCCGACGTAAATAATCCCATCCAAGAGATTACAAATCGCAGCTTTATTATTAGACGAGCAAAACATATGAAATAAAGGCTCAAAATGCGAGTTTTTTCAAGACGAAAACGATGCAGAGATTTTCATCAAGGTAGCACTTCGCGCCGCGGAGATCCGAGCCGCGGATGCAAATTATATCAAATCTGCAAGCGTCCCCACTACCGTTCACCCAATCACGAGCAAGGGTGCGGCAGACAAAGCCGGCCAGGCCCTTATAAACCCCGGTGTTTCTTGAGGAAAAAAAGAGTTCCAGCCATTAGTCCAGCCATCAACATCGAGTTCAAAACACTTTCCTTTAACACGCACCCTCGTGCGGACTAAAGGCTAAGTGTCAGCGGGACTTAGCCGAATCACGAGTTCCACACGCTTTCCTTTAACACGCACCCTCGTGCGGACTAAAGGCTAAGTGTCAGCGGGACTTAACCGAATCACGAGTTCCACACGCTTTCCTTTAACACGCACCCTCGTGCGGACTAAAGGCTAAGTGTCAGCGGGACTTAGCCGAATCACCAGTTCCAAAACACTTCCTTTAACACGCACCCTTGTGCGGACTAAAGGCTAAGTGTCCTCGGGACATAGCCGATTAGCCAGCAAGTGCCATATGGACAGAGGATGACGTAAGCAGGCCGCCACCAGCACCAGGCCCCCCGCCACCCTCGGCGCCCCCTCCCGCCCCGCTAACGGGAGAACCGTCCAGGCGTCCGATCGCCCTCTTTTGTATATAGGTGTAAATACTGAATAAAGAACATAAAAAGAACTTTGTAAATAAATTTGTGTCTCTCTCTCTCTCTGTCTTGCTTTCACTCTGAGGTCTGCCCCGCCTACCGGGGAAAGCACCATTGGCCGACTGAGTTACCAGGGCAAAAACACCAGTCGCCGGAAGCCATTTTGCTTAACCCTCGCCCGTTCTCCAACGAGGCCACGGGACCGAGTCGTGTTAACTTTTATGGCAAAAACACAGGATCTGTTACATACTTAGTTTTTGTAAAGTTCTCAGCAACTTCATCCAGTGCCGAAGGGGCACGGTCTCGGTAACCTGCATCAATGCAGAAATTTCCAAATTTCTCGAAAACAGTCACCTATAGCGTTGTTAGTTATGTGCACCTATTTTGCCTAGAAAAGGTGCAGAAATAAAATTTTCTGCCAAAATTTTTTTTTACAAAAGTTATTAAAAAAAATCGAAAACAAACTTTCAATTTCACCACCCTCTATCTCATAAACTAGCGTTTTGAATCACCCTGTATGTATGTATGTAGTTACCTAGTATGTACGTTATGAAATGCATTTCACACCTGCGGGACATATTTTAGGGAGTTTGATTTTTTATTTTTTTCAGATGAGTACTATTTGGAAATATTTCAAGAAAAATTCAACACTACGAACTGCTACGTGTGACATCTGCAAGAGAGAATTTAGAAGTGGTGGAAGCACTGGGGTTCTCTGGAAACATATTAGATCTTTTCATAAGGAGGATGCAAAAGAAGACACTTCTTTTTGAGGAGAAAGACAAAAAAGCAAAGGTAACCACGCAAACGTAAACACGAGGGTTTTGGATTATTTAGCCTGCGTTCATTTGTTTTACCAATTTTCAAAATATGCTTGTACTGTAAAAACGTAAACACAACAGTGTAAACGGAAACAGAAACCTCTTATTTTATTTTACATGGAGCACTTTTTAGAAATATTTTAATTTTGTCGCAACAAACGATCAGGTTTTAAATTTTTAAATCTTTTGCGGCATTGCCTAGATATTCATTGGCATTTTGGTTTTTTGTAGATTTTCAAAATAAAAATTATTTCATTGACAAAACATATGGAAGATTAGATATTATTAATTAATAACCACATTACATACTAGGCGAAAAAAAAATATTAGAGAAGAATAAGTAGGTTGTTTAGTTCAATGTTGCTGGGTTGGAATTTTCAATACTCAAAAATAAAAAATTCAAATTTAAATTTGCCGTAACTTCATTGCCATCAATAATACACCTTCTATATTTTCTCACCAGTTAAAGGAGTTTTATTAGTCCTAGTGATTTTCTTGATACAAGATGGTGCCTAAAAACAAAAATGTCTATACATTTAGCGAAAATGCGTTTCTGCCTGGAGGACTTTCAGATTGGAAAAGTTGGCTATTAAAAATTTATCGAGCCCTGGGATGTGCAGGTTAAGTACTATAGTATAGTATATGAGTATAGAACATCTAATGTCCTATTTACAGCAAATTTAAATTTGAATTTGTTGAAATGTTAATTAAAGTAAGCCAATTAATTTCAGGCTCGCAACAATCTCAGACGAAGAAAGCGAGGTGGAAGATAATGAATCGGTCGTTTCAAATGTTTCTACTCCTCCTAGTACTCCTACGTCTGCTAAATCATTACCATTACCTCCTGGTTCTGTCACGTCATTATGCTCGACATCCTCATCAGAGGCTGCTCAGCCCAAAATTACGAATCATTTTTTTTTTCAAGAAAGGAGGATGATAGAAGAGCTGAACATATTACCCAAAAAATTACCACAATGGTCGCAAATGATATACTTCCCCTAAGCTTTGTGGAAAATGAAGGATTTCGTACACTAATGAAATATTTGGCACCGAATTACGGTATGCCCAGTAGACCTACCATCACCCGACGTTTGCGCTTGAAGTATGAAAATATAAAAAAAAAACGTGATGAACATATTGAGTAAAAGTCAATACGTAGCGTTTACTACAGATACTTGGTCATCTAGATCTTCAAAATCTCACTGTACAGTTACGGCACATTGCATTACCACTGATTGGCAACACGCTGCACTTACTTTAGTCACGCAAGAAATGCCGGAGCGTCACACAGCTGAATATTTAATATCAAAGATAGAAAGTGTAATAACTAATTGGAATCTTACAGGAAAAATATGTGCTGTGGTTCACGATAATGCTAGTAATATAACAAGTGCCATTACAAGAAATAGAGATATTGTTGGTGAAAGTATCCCTTGCTTTGCGCATACGTTGCAATTATGTGTTAATCGAGGATTGAGCTGTTCTACCATAATTGAAACAATTATCAAAATAGGGAGTAGTATAGTAGCACATTTTCACCATTCAAATGTTGCCACCGAAGCTTTGAAGAGGAGGCAGCAACAACTTAATTTAGTCCAACATAAACTCATACAGAGAAATAATACACGATGGAACTCCACGTTCTACATGTTTAGGCGCTTAATAAAAAATTTAAATATTTTGTAATGCAAATTATACTACTTTTTACTTTTTTTTTCTATGCCAATAACTTCTACAGTATTATATGATCCGGATATCGGATCCGGATCTGACATACAAATCTCGGATCTAGATCTGACATCCGGGATCCGAACCCTTGATTTGGATCAGAGATCCAAATCGTAGACCCGGACCCTAGAGCCAAATCCGGTTCCTATGTTCAAATCCGGATGCGGATACATCCGGATCCGGTTTTTTTAATGGATCCCCGATCCCTCAAAAAATCGGATCTGTACACCACTAGTATATCGAGCACTTTATCAAACACGTGCGATGCAGCAAAGAATTCCAAGTTCTATTAATTCTCGACAACCATGAGAGCCGTTACGATGTTCGTGTGCTGAATCTGTGTAAAGATAATGGGATTATTTTATTGGCATTGCCGCCCCACTGCAGCCACAAATTACAACCGCTCGACGTGAGCTGCTTCTTTCCATTTAAAAGCTATTATAATCAAGGAGTTGATGACTGTATGCTAAATCATCCTGCCGTACCTATGAGCATTTATTATGTTTGTAGTGTTGTTGGTACTGCCTACCCTAAAGCATTTACTCCTGGCAACATTCTCAACGGATTTAAAAAAACAGGCATAGCACCCCTGAATTACCAAATTTTTTCAGAGAGTGATTTTATGTCATCTTATGTCACTGATAGGCCCGAAGAAAATGAAAATGGTAACGAAAATAAGGCTAACGAAGGTGTTCAGGCTATGGAAGATGTAGAAGATGTTCAGGATGTAGAAAATAATCAGGATGTAGAAGAACCAAGACATGTCAGCCCAATTCCTGGCCCATCCAATATAATAACCCCTCAGCAAATCAGGCCACATGCCAAAGCTGCTCCTAGGAAGAACCTTAGGAAAAGCAGAAACAAGCTACAGTCAGCAATAATAACAGATACCCCATAAAAGATGCCATAGAGGAACAGCATAAAGAAAGATTGGCTAAAAAAACACTTTCAGAAGAGAAAAAGCAGAAGGCTAAAAAAGTTAAACGTCAAGTTTTTAATGACGACATTAGTTCGAACAGTGATGTTAGTGAAGAGATTTGCAACGATTCTAGCGATTTAGAAAGCTTCACATCAGAAAATCAAGATTTGTCTATTCAAGAGCAGGACTATGTTATAGTAAGATACATGACAAAAAAAAACTGTTAAACATTATGTTGGTCAGGTTATTAAGATAAGTGGAGATATAATATCTCCTTTATGAAGAGAATTGTGGCCGGCAAACTTGTTTTCCCCGACAAACCCGATGAAGATACCGTAGGAGCAGAAAATATTTTACTAAAGCTGCCCCCTCCCGCCATTAGTGGAAGTACAGCTAGGACTGCTCGCCAGCTTATGTCCCCTGTGAATTTTTTCAAATTTAAAATAGACTAAAAGTGTTTTTTATCAAAAATCCCACTATGGACCACTATGATTCCCACAATGGACCATGTAGTGGTTCATAGTGGGACGAGTGGTCCATAGTGGGACTTGTTGAATAACATTTATTATAAATAAAGGATTACTTGAAATTATTGTTAGTTTGCTTCCTTGCATCCATACCCATGTATAGGTACGCTTATTATAATTTACAAACGCTTAATAAAGGTGCTATACACTTTTGAAAAAAAAACGTCCCACTATGGACCAGTTTACCCTACATATTCTAATTTTAAATGTCATTATGACATTTTGAAATTTCATACTATTTTTACGAATATGCTAATAGATAAAATATTGTATGCACCACGGGAGATATTCATGTTCTTTACCTTCGGTTGACTTACAGACCGAGGGCCTCTGGCCCAACAGAAAAATTCCAATTATAGGACAATGTGCAAGTACAATAATATAATATTAAATAACATATAACATATAGAAACGTAATAACTAAAGTAGTGTACCTAGGGGCGTTCTGGGACACTTTTTGGCGGGAAATTCAAATTCTGTGCGGGGGTGGTCTAGCGGTAAGAGTGGCAGATTCGCGATCAGCGGCCTCGGGTTCAAACCCCGGGCTAGGCAAGTTTTTTTTTATTTGCTTAGGTGGTGACGTCATTTTCTGCGAATCTGGACCGGATGTTGAGGTGGCGTCATTTCTCGGAATTTTGCATCAGATGGGAGTTTGAGAATGTAGACAGGTCCATTCTTGCAGGATGTTGTTATCAGTAAATAGAACAATGACATCCATTGTTTTAAAATCAGCACGAAATTCGAGAACAATGAAGCTATTGTTGTCTGGAGATTAAAATGTGCAAAGCTGGTAAAAATTGAACAATGAAAGCCATTGTTTGAGAAATCTGCACGATAATTGGACAATGAAGCCATTGTTGTTTGGGGAGAATTTTTGCTGACAGCCACTATAATATAGGTAAGAAAGAGGGGTTGGGCTGCTATTCAACTACCCTGTTTCAACTACCTGTTTGAGAAAATGTGCAAGGTTGCTAAAAAATAAACCGGATTAATTGTGGTCTAATAGTATATATCGAATTATTTCCAGCTAAAAAGATGCAATATAAAAATCCAAACCATTTTAAATAACTTGTTAGGTTTTTGTTTTATTACGCGTTCGACGAGATGTATGTCTGGATATTTACCTCGAATAGGTCGATTGGAAGCATCTTTTAGTAGATAGGTAATGTGTTCGATCCCACTGGAGGACTGTTTAAGCGGTAGACAGTATATAACATAATACAAAAGTGTTGCGGTGTTAGAGACATTGTAAGCAAAGTAAATATTAAGTGTTTTTTCCAATACTTTATTAAATACACAGTCTCGAAAATTGAGCCGATAGTTATATATTTTACTTTTGCTGTTGGATTTATGTACAGCACCCCCTCGCTTTAGAAATAAGCAAGTTCCTAAAGAAATATTATGATGCTGTAGAGATTTACACGTTACAGGTGTGTATAAAAATTACGTATTTATTAAATATTACTGTTAACAAAGCTGTTAAACGTATGATACAGGCAGTTATTAATTAGAGTGGTGGTTTAATTTTATCATTGGAATTTCGGTTTCTTACAACGGTATTTGTAAATCATTCGTAAAAGTAGTCCACCGATACACATTTATTTACGTTATGCATGTGCAGACTTGCTTGTTATGCAAGGTCGTTGACTTATCGTATGCAGTGTAGGAAATGTTATCATATGACTTTGTCAGCACGCCATAAAAGTTGGTTTTTGTAGTATAAGACATCCGCAAGCTAATTCGGTAAAGAGGTGAAAAAATACTTAAAGAAAATATTAGCAGATAATACATTTGAAAAATCTGCACGACTAATACTCAACATTATTACAATTACATGCTAAAGACTGCAGACAAAAAGTAAGATATCAAAATTTTAAAATAAAACCCAGAGAATAAGAATTAAATAAAGCCAAGTCAAAGCTATTAGATCACGGCAATATATTAATAAAAAACCAAGTTCCTAAAGAAATATTATTATGGTGTAGATATTTACAGGTTACAGTTCGGTGTATAAAAATTACGTATTTATTAAATATTACTGTTAACAAAGCTGTTAAACGTATGATACAGGCAGTTATTAATTACTTAATAAAACAATTGTCCTATATCCGGTATTCATGGTTTATGTCTTAATCTGATTTTAATAGTCGATTAGAGTTGAATAACTAAGGTTATTACAATGCTAAAGACTGTGCGCAAAATGTAAGATATCAAAATTTAAAATAAAACCCAGAGAATAAGAATTAAATAAAATAAAGCCATTAGATCACTGCAATCACTACAATAATAAGGATGCTATACTCAATGGTGAGGGACAGTTTCATTTTTGCTGGAGAAAAACATCTAGATTGGTTAAAAATCAGATGTATAAGAGAAAATCTCAAACTTGTTTAAAAACATTTTGTAACTAAACAATCACATTTAAAATTCTGTAAATAAAGCTAAAATTAGAAGGAGACGCAGACTATAAAAAATACGTGTCAATACTTGTGGATGTGAGCGTCTAGGAAATGTGCAAGGTTGCTAAAAATAAACCGGATGTGAGTCATTGTCTGTAAATGCCAAACTTGTCAGAACCTGCCTGCCTGTCTGCTGCGTAATTAAACAACGAAGCCATTGTTTGAGAAATGTGCAAGGTTGCAAAAATAAACCGGTTGTCTGGAGTTTCAGCACAGGTCAGCGCGGGAGTCTGCGCGGGAGTCTGCGCGATGGTTTGGCGGGAAATTCAAAATTCTGCGTAGGTTTTGGCGGTAAATTTAAATTACACTCAGGTTTTGACGGTAAATTTAAATTATGATCAGGGTTTTGGCGGGAAATTTAAATTCTGCGTGTTGTCTGGGGTTTCTGCACAGGTCAGCGTGAGGGTCTGCGCGAGGGTGTTTGCGCATGATTGCCGGTAAAATCAAATTCTGTGCAGGTTTGGCGGGAAATTTAAATTCTGTTCAGTTTTTGGCGGGAAATTCAAATTATGCTCAGGTCTTACAGGTAAACAGATAGGTAGACAGGCAAACAGTCAGACAGGCAGTATGGTTTATGTCTGAATCTGATTGTAATAGTCGATTAGAGTCGAATAACTAAGGTTATTACAGTGCTAACAACTGTGCTCAAAAATTTTAAAATAAAACCCAGAGAATAAGAATTAAATTAAATAAATCCGAGTAAAAGCTATTAGATCACTGCAATACTCTAATTAATAAGGATGGTGAGGGACAGTATAATTTTGAACTTATCTAGATTGGTTAAAAATCAGATGTATAAGAGAAAATCTCAAACAAAAACATTTTGTCAGACAAATTCCTGTCTAGACCTGCGCATGTGAGTCATCGTCTGGGAATGTGCAAGGTTGCTAAAAATAAACCGGCTGTCTGAGGTTTCTGCGTAGGTCTTGGCGCGAATCTGCGCGGAGGTCTGGCGGAAAATTCAAATTCTGCGTAGGTTTGGGCGGGAAATTCAAATTCTGTCTAGGTTTTGGCGGGAAATTCAAATTCTACTCAGTTTTTGACGGTGAATTTTAAATAATGATCAGGTTTTTGGCGGGAAATCTGGGAATGTACAAGGTTGCTAATAAATGTATGGGGCCTTTACACCAGATGTAGTTAATGACCTCCATTATCAGTGTCTATAAATTTGGTAGACAGACAGACAGGCAGACCGACAGGCAGGCAGGCAGGCAGACAGACAGACAGACAGACAGACAGACAGACAGACAGACAGACAGACAAACAGACAGACAGACAGACAGACAGACAGACAGACAGACAGGTAGGCAGACAGACAGACAGACAGGTAGGCAGACAGACAGACAGACAGGCAGATAGAGAGACAGACAGACAGACAGACAGACAGACAGACAGACAGACAGACAGACAGGTAGGCAGACAGACAGATAGACAGGTAGGCAGACAGACAGACAGACAGACAGACAGACAGACAGACAGGCAGACAGGCAGGCAGACAAACAGACAGATAGACAGGCAGGCAAGCAGGTAGGCGGACAGGCGAGCAGGCACGCAGGTAGGCAGGCAGACAGGCAGGTAGGCAGACAGACAGACAGACAGACAGGCCGACAGACAGGCAGACATTCTTAACACCATTTATTGTACAGATTGTGAGCAGTAATAGAAATAGGTGTGAGAGAGATACCTGTACCAGTTAAGTATAAGTGTCCAAAATGTAAAGGGGAAACCGATCAAGAAGGACGAAAATGTATTGCTTGCACATTGCACGAACATGTGAAAGAAAACAGTGGTGGTAAACATTATCCTCAATCATATTTCAGACAATTCTAGCGAATAACTGAACTCAGCTTGGTGGACGCTATCGTCATGAATTTGATTCTTATATATACATCTAACAATTCTGATATCTATCATTTGATAAGAAACTGTTGACGTGTGAATTAGTTTGAATCTGTCAGTCTCTCTAACTGGCTGTCTAGCTGTCTAGCTGTCTACCTGTCTACCTGTCTACCAGTCTACCTGTGTACCTGTCTAGCTGTCTACCTGTCTAGCTGTCTACCTGTCTAGCTGTCTACCTGTCTAGCTGTCTACCTGTCTAGCTGTCTACCTGTCTACCAGTCTACCAGTCTACCAGTCTACCAGTCTGGCTGTCTACCGCTTACATACTTGTGACAATAATGAAAACGAATGTAGCGACAGAACTTATTAAAACTAAAAATATTATAAGACAGAAAGTTCGAGCTCTTAAGGAGGGTAAGTTGGTGCAACAACAGCTCCTTGGTAAATTTTTTAAACCTGTTACCGAACAAATACAAAGTGTTGCAAAAGAAATCAATACAAAAGAGAATCCTCCATCACAATTTAAGCCTTTCAAATTGAAAAAGAAAGAGAAAGTTAAATACAATTATGATGATAATCTTAAAAGAAAAACTAAATACGATTATGACGCGGATGATGATGAATATATCAAATGCTCCAACTAAATACGATTATGACGCGGATGATGACGATGATGAATATATCAATATATCAAATCCTCCAATTAAATACGATTATGACGCGGATGATGACGATGATGAATATATCAATATATCAAATCCTCCAAAACTAGAATTATTTACACCAAAACCGGCTGATGAAGTATTGTGTGAATCCTCCGAAGATGAACCTAATACAACTATAGCAAACAAATTTCAGCCGCAAGCTATAAGTTCTTTCTTAGAACAGTATGACGAACTTCCTAGGAAATATGTAAGCACTTATCTTATAGAAAGACCAAATCTAGGGAGGTATGGAATTAGATATGATTTTGATAAAAACCAATTTTATTTTGGTGGAGATGAGTTAGATATAAAGGGATCAGATATAATTGTTAAAAATGTGCACTATGAAGGTACGCCTGGTTTGTACGAATTACTATTTAAAAACGATCCTCAAATAACTCCAACGCTGACAGATAGAGCAAATTATATTGATATCATAAATAGAACAAATGCAGCGCATAGAAATTTTGATAAAAATGATCAGAAGGTAGGTTTCAACCAAGCGAAATACAAGAAATTTATAAAATCTAACCTGTCATCATCACCCACGCCATCATCGATATCGTTAAGGACTAGAAAGCTTACTGGTAAAGGTATGCAGCAAATGTATAAACAAGTTAGCAATAAACCGTTGGATTATGTTTACTGGGATGATCCGAACGAATTAGTTGATCGATTAAAGTTACTGTATGCCTCTCAAGCATCTGGTCATACAAATCATATAAATGAAATTGTTAGTATAATAGAAGAGTTAAAAGAGGCAGGAATAATTGAATAAATCCAGTTCGGAAACAGCACGAAGAGATCCTCCAGACAGAGATGACAACAACACCTCTACCACAATAATTAACTAGTGTATAACATATATTTGTAATAATTTTATACATGTACATTAGACAAATAAAATACAATTATATTTACAATTGTCGTTTTATTACACCGTCGTGCCCATAAAACCGTTACAGGAACAGCTGTCTACCTGTCTAGCTGTCTGCCTGTCTGCCTGTCTGTCTGTCTGTCTGTCTGTCTGTCTGCCTACCTGTCTGTCTGTCTGTCTGTCTGTCTGTCTGTCTGTCTGTCTGTCTGTCAGTCTGTCTGTCTGTCTGCCTGCCTGCCTGTCGGTCTGCCTGTCTGTCTGTCTACCAAATTTATAGACACTGATAATGGAGGTCATTAACTACATCTGGTGTAAAGGCCCCATACATTTATTAGCAACCTTGTACATTCCCAGATTTCCCGCCAAAAACCTGATCATTATTTAAAATTTACCGTCAAAAACTGAGTAGAATTTGAATTTCCCGCCAAAACCTAGACAGAATTTGAATTTCCCGCCCAAACCTACGCAGAATTTGAATTTTCCGCCAGACCTCCGCGCAGATTCGCGCCAAGACCTACGCAGAAACCTCAGACAGCCGGTTTATTTTTAGCAACCTTGCACATTCCCAGACGATGACTCACATGCGCAGGTCTAGACAGGAATTTGTCTGACAAAATGTTTTTGTTTGAGATTTTCTCTTATACATCTGATTTTTAACCAATCTAGATAAGTTCAAAATTATACTGTCCCTCACCATCCTTATTAATTAGAGTATTGCAGTGATCTAATAGCTTTTACTCGGATTTATTTAATTTAATTCTTATTCTCTGGGTTTTATTTTAAAATTTTTGAGCACAGTTGTTAGCACTGTAATAACCTTAGTTATTCGACTCTAATCGACTATTACAATCAGATTCAGACATAAACCATACTGCCTGTCTGACTGTTTGCCTGTCTACCTATCTGTTTACCTGTAAGACCTGAGCATAATTTGAATTTCCCGCCAAAAACTGAACAGAATTTAAATTTCCCGCCAAACCTGCACAGAATTTGATTTTACCGGCAATCATGCGCAAACACCCTCGCGCAGACCCTCACGCTGACCTGTGCAGAAACCCCAGACAACACGCAGAATTTAAATTTCCCGCCAAAACCCTGATCATAATTTAAATTTACCGTCAAAACCTGAGTGTAATTTAAATTTACCGCCAAAACCTACGCAGAATTTTGAATTTCCCGCCAAACCATCGCGCAGACTCCCGCGCTGACCTGTGCTGAAACTCCAGACAACCGGTTTATTTTTGCAACCTTGCACATTTCTCAAACAATGGCTTCGTTGTTTAATTACGCAGCAGACAGGCAGGCAGGTTCTGACAAGTTTGGCATTTACAGACAATGACTCACATCCGGTTTATTTTTAGCAACCTTGCACATTTCCTAGACGCTCACATCCACAAGTATTGACACGTATTTTTTATAGTCTGCGTCTCCTTCTAATTTTAGCTTTATTTACAGAATTTTAAATGTGATTGTTTAGTTACAAAATGTTTTTAAACAAGTTTGAGATTTTCTCTTATACATCCTATACACATTTTAATCTCCAGACAACAATAGCTTCATTGGTCTCGAATTTCGTGCTGATTTTAAAACAATGGATGTCATTGTTCTATTTACTGATAACAACATCCTGCAAGAATGGACCTGTCTACATTCTCAAACTCCCATCTGATGCAAAATTCCGAGAAATGACGCCACCTCAACATCCGGTCCAGATTCGCAGAAAATGACGTCACCACCTAAACAAATAAAAAAAAACTTGCCTAGCCCGGGGTTTGAACCCGAGGCCGCTGATCGCGAATCTGCCACTCTTACCGCTAGACCACCCCCGCACAGAATTTGAATTTCCCGCCAAAAAGTGTCCCAGAACGCCCCTAGGTACACTACTAACTAACTAAATGTAAAGGCGACATTATAGACTACTATATACATATACCGTATAAACAAATAGTGTATAAACAGCGTAAGCACGCGCTAATATTAATGCATATTAATTGTTCATGAGTGATTGATTTAAAGATGTCTTTAAGGACCCTAGAGAACAGCAATTTATATCGCAGCTATTTGAAACTTTATTAAAATTCGAAGCCATTACGTATAAAGGACACTTAACAAGTAAATTAGTACGAGCCGTAGGAACATGAAAAGTTATAGCATTACGGATTGAAGAACGAGGTACATGGAAATCAATCATTGCTAGAAGTGAAGCACTATCGATTTTATTATGAAGCAGGTTATATAAAAATGTAACACTTATAATTATTCTTCTGTTTTCTAACGAAAGGATGTTAAATCTGGATAGTAATAATAACTGGTCTATACCAATTGCTGTATAGAAACCATCAATCTTGAAAGATAAAAATTTTAAAAATTTTCTTTGCACCATTTCCAAACATTCTTTATAACAATCATAATATGGATACCATACCAGTGCTCCATATTCTAACTTCGACCGAACAAATGCAAAAAACAACGTTTTAAGCGCTAAAAGATTAGATTATGACCTACAGTTTCGAATAATGAACCCTAACATTTTCATCGCAGATCTGCGTATAGCATCAATATGGTGAGAGAAAGTAAGTTTGTGATCAAAAATGATACCCAGATCAGTGACTGATATACAACGATCGAATGGAACAGTGTTACAAGTATACGGATAAACTATTGAATGCAATTTGCGGCTATAAGTGACTACTCTACACTTAGAAACATTGAGGTGTAAACTGTTGGTAACACACCACTCATGAACCTGGTCAATTTGCGCTTGAAGCAAATCGGAATCTTCTAACGTATCAATAACAGAAAATATATTTAAATCATCAGCAAATAATAATTTTTGACATGATATAGTCTCAGCTGTCATTGACAAATAGTAGAAATAAAAGTGGCCCCAAGTTAGACCCTTGAGGTACACCTGATGTTGCTACAAAAGACTCGGAATTAAAACTGTTATAAGCTACGTACTGTAAGCGATTTTTAAGGTATGATTTGAAAAATAATAGAAGCGAATCACTAAAGCCAAAGCTATGCAGTTTATCGGTAATAATTGTGTGATCAATCCTATCGAAGGCCTTTGAGAAGTCCGTATAGATTACGTCAACTTGTCCTTGAGAATCAAGGGCTTCGGAAGTGGATTTCGTGAACTGAGCTAAATTAGTTACCGTAGACCGATTTGTCATGAAACCATGCTGATATGGAGAAATATAGCTTCTTACAAGAGGTAGATTCGGGCGTGTAATGCAATTTCGAAAACCTTAGAAAAGTTGGATAAGATACTGATGTGCTTATACGCTTATAGTTCGTAACTAAACGGGGATCACCTGATTTGAGTATTGGACAAATACGGGCAGTTTTCCATTTGCCTGGAAACGTAGATGTTTGAAGAGCCAAGTTGAAAATAATAACTAGTAGTTTTACTAGTACTCCGGAGCAATCTTTGATAAGAAAACTAGGAATTTGAACCGTGCCGGACGTCATGTTATTTTTAAGTTTATGTATTGATGACTGGACTTCGTCTTCCGTAATAGTAGCAATATTGATTATTGGCATGTTGTTAACAGGTTTATCATAAGAACCAATAATATCAGACTGGGATTGATAAACACTACACATGTCAACCTCAGGGAAAAAACATATTTATATCTCCCTTAATGCATAAATATCTATTTTTCACGTGTTAAAAAAAGTTAAACTTCGCATATCCATAGCGATGCATAAATGTCACGTTTTTTTGACGGCTGTAGAAAAAAGTAACTTTCGGCGGATCGGGAATGACCGGGAAATATGAATTTTGTAATCATGAGTGCAAAAACTTTTTTAACTATTTTGAGCTGTAGAAGTTGCCTGTAAAGTTTGGCGCAGCATTTTGGAAACACCCTGTATAGTCACTGTAGTCATACCTAGTAATTAATTGTTCGCCAAGATACCTTAGCACCATATTACGTATCATTTTGTAAATAAGAACCATGTTTGCCCTTTTAATACAATGTTCTTGTTCCAACCCCATGCTTGTTCCAAAATCTGTGCAGGTGATATAGGGTAACTCATCAGCTCTAAAATCAGTTTTCTTTTAATAATATGACTTTTTTGTGTTACATATCTTTACCTATTTACAAGTAAAAGAGCAGCAAGTATGTGCTTGCATTTTTCACCTCTTCCCGACTTGCAGGTACACACGCAATTCCACAACCTGTGCTCTAACTCACAACAGAAAATAGTTCATAAAAACGGATTATTACTAGAATACGAAATAAATATTTACCTTAATTAAAAATTAGCTTGATTTCATATGGATAATCGCGTATTTTCGAAGTTTGAAGACAGTCCTACGATACTATTCTCGGCCCTCATTTTACCACATTTAATAACCATTTCGGCCCTGCTTTCTTTTAGAGGTCGTTTACTATCTTCAAGATAGTTCAAAATGTCTATCAAAACCATCTTGTAACTCACTTCAGCTTAAAACAATTCACAAAACCCTTGCTGCACTAGTTTATTCAGCAGAATTGACAGAACTGATCCCGAATCAGTTCACCATTATTAAAAAGAACAGCGTTCTCTATACTAGCCAAATTTGCCCAATTTCCGTTTCTGGAACCAATAATAGTAATTTTTGTATTAAGTGCGCGAAATGAGTGTTTTTTTATGGCGCGTGAGAATGTCAATTTTCGCCGAGACCATTAGGTCGAGGCAGAAAAGTCATTCAAACGCGCCATAAAAACACGAATTTTGACACGAAATACAAACAACGTTTTTTCTACAGCCGTAAAAAAAGAATAAAAGATTCTCTGCATCAAAATCATACGTATATAGCAAATAAGTAGAGTAATATTATTATGTACGTAACGTTTTACATGTATTGTAACTAAGGAAATGGTGTTCCAAAACCGCTTTTTCACTGCTAGCCGTGAAGAAATATTATTTTTTATTATACCTGCATCAAAATCGCCGTTTAAAGCACGCCTGAGCGTGCCAAAACAGGCGATTAAAGCTCGCCGAGCTTTAAAGGTTGTCAAGTAAACGACTGAATGCAACAACGGACATGGACGCGACAAAAACGTAAATAATTCTCATAACTATAGTAGCAATATTATTATGGCCTCTCGATTTATCACGACAAAAATTATTCCTAAGTTTTTAGGGCGTAATTTATTTCCAGTATTGGAGGTATAATAAAAAATAGCGTAAAGTATTCGTGGATAACTGGTCTTTAAAACACTTGCTCTATTTCGAGCACTTCGGCTACGCCGTCGTGCTCCAAAACTCGTAGTCTGAGCGGCGGTGACACTAAGTCTAGCTAGTGTTGTAACGCTAGCTCCCGTTTGAATCCGATTAATTCAATATTAAATAATATTTGCTGATTTAAACGTCGCCGACCTTTAGCGTTATCAAGAACCCGGTGTGTTCCAGGCGAGATAAGATAGCGCCGCCCGAAGTTCCGCGCAAACAAAGGTATGACGCGCGCCGTTTCTCCCCACCTAACAGCATTTCAAGACCTATAAAACTAGTTGCAGAGCGTATTTCAAGAGAGATTCCCGAGAGATTTCCCAGAGATACCTGATACTCCTCCAGCAAACACCTAGTTCCCAAATCCTTCATCCTGCCCTGTCCAGAGAGTCCCTCCGTCAACTCTACCAGTACCTGGGGATCCGTTCCGAAGCTGAGTTTAAGTTAGTGGTTTCAAAGAAACGCCTGACACTCAGCAATATTTTCCCGAAAGCTCCTGATAAGCCGAGTTTAAGTTAGTGGTTTCCCAGAGAAACGCCTGACACTCAGCAATATTTTCCCGAACCTTCCGAAGCCGAGTTCAAGTTAGTGGTTTCCCAGAGAAACGCCTGACACTCGGCAATATTTTCCTTGTAAAAATTCCACACCGAAAACCGCTTGTAATTCAGTAATAATTAACTTGCATTTTAAATTCACCGCCTTTCTATTCAAGCAGAATTAAAAGCTTCAAACTACCCAAGTAGAATTTACCTGAATTAATCCGTGAGAATTGTAGCGGCCGTTTTGCTTGAGAACTCTGTGGGCTGCACTTATAGCTTCGCCATGGAATTCACCTGGAGGTTTTGAGTTAGTTAACCTCAAAAACTCACGCCGACACGGAGTTTCGTTCTTCAAGCGAAGCCCCGTCGTGCGGCGAATTCCTCGAAGTATTTCACCACCGAACTGTAGTTACACGTTTAGGGTGAAAACCCGCATTAGCAGTTTTAATTGTTATTTGTTTACAGAAATCAGAAACCGCAAATCGGCGAAATTTGACAGGCTGCCCGGCGTTGCATTCAGCGCGCAGCTCGTCCCGAAGAGCTACGAAGTTGCGGGCCGGCCGATCAAGACGTCACCAAACGAATCGTGCACGAGGCCCCGCCCGCGAGATCCAGGAAGCCGCTACTGTCCGTGGAATCCGCAGCCGCTTGAACCGGGAAGCCGCGATTTTATACTATCGTTAATTTGAGCAATTTACATCTCGTTTAATTAATTACACAACAATTTACTTATGTATGATAGATATATAAAATAAATGTTATACAGGATACTCCGTTAGTGTGTTTTGCTTATTTATGGTATATCTGAGCTAACGTTTGAACCTATCTCCGATCTAAAGAGCTAACCCGTGGTAGATAAATAGTACAACCCCTACAAAGAGGGGCGCATGTTACAGTGTGATAAAACTTTTCAATGTCATATATATAATTCGTTAGGTCATTGATGGGGAAACACAAAATGGCACTGCTGCCACGTGTGGACCGAACGGCACTATAAAAAATTATTAAAAAAATTTTTTTTTTCAATATCTGGTATCATGAAACTTCAGGATTCTGATTGTTCCTCGAGACAGGGAAGAGGTAGCGCTTTAAGAAAAAACAGTGCTGCCACTCCGCGAGCGAACTCTTATCAGCGGCAGCAAAGAGATAAGTGATCCCTCGGATCCTATTTTCTAGTATCACCGAACTTCATACAAATTCAAACGTTATCTGAAAGATCATCAATTTCTGTGTAAGAAAAACCGCTGCTGCCTTTTTCAGAAAGTGAAGAAAATGGCGGCAGCAGCATTTGAAAGTCGCGATTATCGCAACCGAATTTCGCGTGTCCATTCAGTTTTATCAGCATTAATCCGGTTTTTTTCGATTTGTGGTAATGAAATACGCTGAAATTGTAATTTCCAATAAATTTTCAATGTTGTTGATTGTTTAAACAAATGAAATTCTATTTTGTATGTAATATTTTTCGATTTTTCCATATTTTTCTTGTTTTTTTCATAGTTTCCATGCTTTTAATTCCAATTGAGAATAAATTAGTTCTATTTGTTGAAACAATACTTGCGATCATTGTTTAAACAAATTAGATTCTATCAATTATTCCAAAGTCGTTGACTTTTGGGCCGCTTTTTTAGGTCTTTTCAAGTTTTTCACAGCAAGTACGAATCCGTTTCGCATTTTTTTTATTCATGCCATTTATTTGTCACGGCAGGGATTGTTTGAACAAATTAGAAGTATTTTACTGGGAACAAAGATTTTTGAGCTATTTTTAAGCTGAAATTGTGTCTGCGGCGTTGATTTATTTTACCAACTTACTTTGTAGGACCCCGGCTGTGCTATTCACAAGTGACACATTCTGATTGGCTAGAGGGTAGCAAAAGGACCTACAAAGCCCATTCGTCGGTAGTTGGTATGCTTTATGCTCACTTTCATTTGAGAGGCAGACAGCAGCGGTCGCATCGCTGTCCTTTTTTGTAATCTCAACGTATTTTACTTCTTCAAAAAATGTTTTGTTTCGTTGACGATATACTATTTTTGGCAACAGATAACAGCGACGAAGATGACAAAGAATTTGACGCAGAAAGTTTTGATTCTGACCACGAAAACTAGTGCAAACTTTTCATAATCTTTGTGTTTTTTATAAACCAACATTTGTATGCATAAATCTAGAAAGAAATTAAATTCGTTTTCACAAAACAAGACTATTACTTATTTAAACACGCTTCCATTCTCTTACAGTTGGTGAAATAAATCAACGCCGCAGACTCAATTTCTGCTTAAAAATAGCTCAAAAATCTTTATGTTCCAAGTTAAATACTTCTAATTTGTTCAAACAATCCCTGTCCTGATAAATAAATGGCATGTTTCAATAAAACTGCGAAACGGATTCGTACGTGCTGTGAAAAATGCGAAAAGACAAAAAAGCGGCCCAAAAATCAATGAACTTGGAATAATTGATAGAATCTAATTTAGACAGAACTAATTCATTCTCAATTGGAATCGAAGGCTTGGAAAATATAAAAAAAGAGAAATAATGAAAATTCGAAAAATATCACAAAAAAAACAATTTCATTTGTTTAAACAATCAACGCAATAGAAAATCTATTGCAATTTACAATGTCACGCGTATTTCATTAGTACAAATCGAAAAAACCGGATTAATGCCGATAAAACCGAATGAACCGAGAAATTCGATTGCGATAATCGCGACTTTCAAATGCTGCTGCCGCCATTTTCTTCACTTTCTGGAAAAGGCAGCAGTGGTTTTTCTTACACAGAAATTGATGATCTTTCAGATAACGTTTGAATTTGTATGAAGTTCGATGATACTAGAAAATAGGATCTGAGGGATCACTTATTTCCCTGCTGCCGCTGATAAGAGTTTGCTCGGGGAGTGGCAGCACTGTTTTTTCTTAAAGCCCCACCCCTCCCCTGTCTCTCGAAACAATCAGAATCCTGAAGTTTTATGATACTCGATATCGGATTTTTTTTTAAATTTTTTATAGTGCCGTTCGGTCCACACGTGGCAGCACTGCCATTTTGTGTTTCCCCATCAATGACCTAACGAATTATATATATGACATTGAAAAGTTTTATCACACTAGACTTAGTGTCACCGCCGCTCGTACTATCGTGCGTGTTTTAAAGACCTTGTTATCCACTCATACTTTAATATACTATTTACACGTGTTAAAAAAAGTTAAACTTCGCGTATCTATAGTGATGCATAAATGTCACGTTTTTTTACGGCTGTAGAAAAAATATATTTTCAATTGCAATTTTTTTGTTGATAATAAGTGACATAACCTAACAGATACCTGACTTTACAAGTGCCATTACACCAAAAAGAAAATTCCCAAAAACTAGTGTCTTCCCTATTGCACTTGGGAAATTTGTATTTGTTATCCTTATCTCACAATTTTCTCACATTCTCACGCGAGGAATGGAGTGGCGGTACCTCATTGATATAGTGACCTTACATTTTGGGGATTTTCTTTTTGGTGTAATGGCACTTGTAAAGTGAGGAATCTGTTAGGTTATGTGTTTTTATCCCCAGTTGGAGAAAATTGTGTGACAAGGATAGATATAAAAAATCACTAATGGCGGTACCTTATTGATATAGTGACCTTAAATTCCCCTAGAGTCCCTGTATATATTAAACTAAGAGTTGGGACATGTGCGATGCCCGTTTTTCATTGGTTGGATCCAATCTCATGGAGTATATGTTTTTACACAATTTGACAATTCGTTTTTCAAACTGAATAACGAAATATCCAACTTTATTTGCTGTCACTATGACAGGCTGCTCAGTTTTTAATTGTAAAAATAGAACAAATCAGGCATTTTATTTTCAGGGTTTCTCAAAAAATCAACAGTGAAATAAATACTGGAAGAAGAAATTATTAAGTACATATAGATCTCCTAGACCAATTGCTAACAAAGTTTCAGTAGCAACAACATCTATGAGCTCCAAAAGATTGTAAGAAGGTATTAAGTCGAAGTTTCAACTATACTAAGCTTTTGCTAATATTTTAAAATTTAAACCATAACATTTTGAGCAATAAGGTGGCAAGAGAAAGAGACCAAATAGAAAATTTAGATAATTTCAATTCGGATCAAATTGATGCTATTCAGCACAAAACCAACTGCTTCATTCTGGCAGCGTTACTTCTTAAATTTACTTGTGGAACCAATGGTTATTAAAGCTACATTTACCATATACCCTTCCGTTTGAACATTAAATAGAAAACTGGAGTGTTTAATATTTAAAAGTGGAATTTTACAGGATGTATTTACATTTTAGAAAATTAAAGTAAATTATATGAATCAAGTACCTATAATTACCCTAGCCAAAATGAATTTGAAAGAGTAAATATATATGCTGCGTATCTTCTGATAAATTTGTTGGACAGATTGTTCTCTCGAATCATACTGTGATGGCTACTCGTACTTTAGTGTTTATGTTGGCTTGAATTTATAAGCGCTGGAAGCAATTAAAGTTTCTTCATACCTAATATGTAATATGCTTTCGTTAGTAACTAATAAATGTTAAAAATAATAATGTCAAATCGAAGAATTTATCGACATGCCTCTTGTCACACAATATTTATTTGTCAAATCAAACAAAACTGAAGGTTAACAAACAAAAAAACTCTGATGAAAAATCAAGTGGTTTTTGACATTGGTTCCACATGTCCCAACTCTTACCTTATTATATACAGGGACTCTAAATTCCCCGCATTTCTAGTGCCATCTATGCATAATTTGGTTTACTACAGATGTTTTTGTTGTGGCTTCCACTTCCTGCCGATTCAAGGGTGAGTATTTATGTGCATTTGTTTAAAATTACAAGTTATTTATACACCATATTACGTATAGTGATATAAGGCATGTCAGGGGGCATGCAGGTAATATTAGATTTTGACAGGTATTTATAATTAGACAGTGGGGTCTGTGTAAATATTCGTGTCCACTAGTATGGACATTGGGTCTTACTGGTTGTGACCATGAAAAATGTTATGCCCATGTGAGTGTACACTGGGTCTCTGGGTCTTTATAACCCAGAGGATCCTGAAGATGCCCAAAAACTCTTAGCTATGTTAGATGATGACGAACTGAATGAAGAATGTGAACGTGTGTTGAAAGAGTTACAAGAAAATTCGGATATTGAGTATTGTTCAGACGACGATAATGAAGAAGACATTCCCTTGCAGGTCCTAGCAGAGAAGATTAGAATTGGAGCTGATAAGTTATCCCAGAATCAAGAAAAAGCAATTAATCAGGAAATGGATATACAAGCATTAGTGGAAAGTACTGAACAGTTTATTGAAAATGAATCAACCGGTGTCAAATTCAAAAAAGAGAGGCCGTCCATCTAGTGAACCTTCTTCACGTACAAATTCTCCAGCACCGCGGAAGAAATCAAACGGGGAACAACGTCCTCATGATGAAATTCGGCACGACCAATTATCCCATATGCCCAACTATAACAAGAAAAAAGAAGCTACGCGTTGTAAATTCGAAAAGTACGATAAAAAGACTCATGTATAGTGTGATAAATGTAAAATTCCTTTGTGCTTTTTAAAAGAAATTGTTTCTTCAATTTTCACAGACGTTAAATAAAAAGTTTTGATATTTATCTTTTTTTTAAGTATTGGTAAATTCGTATACTAATATAATGGGTATGTTTGAAAAACCGTTATACCCAAGTCCCAATGTCCATTGCTGTGGACATCATGAAAAAAATATAAGAAGCATAAAAAAAGTTTTTGTTTAATGTTCATACCTCTTTATTTATGTCTAAATAACTTTAAAAAAAGATTAAAAAAAATTTGCTTGGCTAAGTTTAATTTGGGACTGCAGGGGTTAATTCGCATTTCCCACGTGGCTAAATTTAAATTTGCCGCTATAAATTTGTTTTTCAAAGGTTGGTGGTATTGGTAATATCCCTAAACAAATTGCCAAATCTTGACCTGCCGCGACATAAACGTTCGTCACATCTTACCTCTAAACTTCATCCGTTTCGTTTTGCTGTTTAGAAGTTATTGGATGTATTTGTTGAGTCGACATCGAAAAACAGTTCTTTTCAGAACTGAAATTACCTGGTTACTTGGATGTAAGTAAATTGTCAAGTTGAGATTGTTACGTGCTAAAAGCATATGCTATTAATACTAGTAATCTACAGTATATAAGTGTTGAATAAGAGATCAAGTGGGATTAATGCGATAATAACTCATAAAAATTAATATCAGATTGGCATTGGTCGTTACTAGAGGAACGAGATAAAGAACGGTTTTTGTTTTGAAAAAAAAAACGTGTGACAGCATTTGAAACTGCAAGGGGTTTCGTGATATATAAGTGATAATCTCGCCATTGCATATGGTTTGGGCTATAGTAGGGAATATTACTGGCTAACCTTCCTGGTAGGAGATTTAAGAAGCGAGAGTCATTTTTCCGACGAATGTAAATTCGAGCTTAGAAGCGATTTGGGAAACCACGGAATCACGATTCTAAAGTTGATTGCCTGTTTAACAGGAAAAAAGTGTAGGAGTGAAAACCTACAGAAAATTTAGTCTGCTGGAAGTCACCAGGCAGTTTTGAGGACTACTTGCCGCAGGTGATAGCTGACGATTGGGAGCTGTCAAGCTGACAGTTAATCTGATTCAGTAAACGTCTACAAGTGTAATCACGAACAGATAAGTGATTTTGATGATATTTTGCATATGAAAACGCTGTGTAAACATTAGAAAGTCTAGTAGATTAAGTTAATAGGGGTACCCCGCCGTCCCGTTCATATAATAGGCCAATTTTGGATGTCTCAAGTTTTGAGTGATAATAAAACTAGTTAAGGGTATTGCTCTCTTTCATTTTAATTACAAGAATTGGGTTCAATAATTGTTTATTTAGATATACAGTGAAGCTACAAGTTTCTTGACATATATCAGTGTACGTGAGTTTTAACTTGTTGGCGCTCCCTTTAACATCTTAATTAAAGAATTCGCGACGTCTTCACTGTTGCTAGTAGACGGGCCTCAAGTACACTTATATAATGTTCAATTGTTGAGTTAAATAATTAAAGAACGACGACCTAAAGGTAAGTAAAAAGCTAACAAGATTTGGCGCGAGCCAACGCGGGGCTATAATTTGGAACATGTACCTTTAGGTCGCACAATAATTGGAAGGAGCAATATTTTTAGTAGTTATACTTAATTAAAAGAATTCGGATGTAATTAGATCTGCTTATTATATGTATTTGTTTATGTAAGTGGGAAATATCATCAGAACGTGACACACAAAGAATTACTTTGAGAATATTAAATAAGACGTTATACTTGTGTTAAAAAGGGTTTAGTTTTGAAGAATTGGTTTCTTTCACGTATAGAGATTTATTTTACCTTACGGAACCATAATAATCGGTCAGAATGGATATTGATAGGTTGTTGGTAGACGAAATAGATTATGAATTACAAATACGGGGTGTTGTGTGTAAGGGGAATATAACAGAAAAGCGTAAATTGCTTAGAGTACGTATTAGGTTAGAAAAGACGGGTAATGCTTCTTTCCCGGAGGTGGAGATAAAGATAGTGAATAAGTATTCAACCTGTTACTTTATGGCTCAGTCTCTGTACACCGCCATGGACAATAACACTTACATGCAGCCGTCACCGACACGATATACTCGTGAAGTTCAAACTGACTGCCCACCATTGATCACTCCAATGGTTACACCATCGCCTCCTACTTATGTTGAAGTGTTGCCGAGTCCAGCGAGCAGGCCATCATCTATTCCATCCTCAAACATTGGATGGCTCTGTCGCCTAATTTGGAGGCCTCCCTTTTGCCTCTACTCTTTTGTTATGGTGAGTTTGGGCCTCTGCTTTGCTTTTACAATGGGGCTTCTCGTCGAGCAGCATTTGGGGGTTTTCCCTGATGTAGATCATAATTGCAATTGCAGTGGGGGTCGAAGGGAAATGACAATAGGGGAGAAGATATGGCAGGACATCCTTGATACTCCCCAGGACCACGATATCAAGAAAAGAGAAACAAACAACCCGGACTTAGATGAGGATTTGGACGACATCATGGATTACCAGCCGCTCGACGTTGGATCAGAGGTCACTTTCTTTGGGGATACGGGTTTTCGTCATTCTCAGAAATCAGAACCCAAGCGACCAATGTTTCAAACAAGATTTTTGAGCTGCCTTGACTTCTTCCGACTTCGGCAATCTGAGGTTCGATGCGACAGAATGGTTTTGAATAATATAACTGGTGGAATTTACTTGGCTGATGAGCTCAGAACCCATAATAACAAAGCAGCAAGAATCTCCGTTAGAGCCCACCTTGTAGGAGCACCTTCTGAGTCTTAAAACCTTACCATGCAAGAGATTAGGAGTCTTGAAGAGTATCGAATACCATACATGGAGTCTAGGGGATATATTAAGAGAATGGACCATTTAGGGGTCAAGGAAATAATTCTCCTTGACAAGTTTACATTAACCGATCAATCTGTCGAATTCAAAAGAAGTCTAGGTGAGCCCTGCTGTACGCTAGTCGACATATCAGGACGACGTGCTCTTTCCTCATTCAGAAACGACACCAATTTCGATCTTTACATAAAAGGTGTAACGAGACCAAGCCGTCAAATAAATAAGGAATCCCATGAAAACATCGTATATATGCCATGTGCATATTGCAAAGGGTTGTTTGCTAAGAATTATTTAAAACGTCATTCAAAATTGTGTATCGTTAAAAATGAAATAACTAAGAGGAAACAGAACCATTTGTCCACCCCTGAACGGACCCAACGAATGTTATTACAAAAATTAGTGTGAGAAAACAAGTAAGTTCTGGTTTACAAATGTAGCTTTTTTTTATTGAATATAATATTTAATTTTTGTTTATCAGGTTTTCCGTATTATGAAACCAGACGACGAAATTTCATTAGAGGCAAAGAAAGACCTTAAAGCGCATTTTGGTGAGTCTTATTTAAAACACCATAAAAAAGAAAACTCAGCATATGTTTGCAGAAACAGGATGCGAGAACTGTCCCGTTTACTTATTAGTTACAGAAAATTATTTAATAATCAAGATTTTAAGTCTTAAAGATTTACTGCATCCAAAAAGATATGATGTGGTAGTTCTTGCAGTGAGAGAAATATCAGGTGCCGATCATGTCAAGAAAACGTTAAGACCACTTAGCCTTGCCATGCATTTAGGGACTTCCTTAAAATTAATATGTAACGAATGAAAACATTTAATTTTAAAAGAAAACAGGGGCTTTAGGTGTAAGTCTGATAATGAGGCAAAATTATGGTTAGAAGACCTAAAATATTTTAAATAATTGGTTGAGTCACGGTGGAATTTCGAACTGGCATCGCTTGCCAATAAGGACATGATGCAGAAGCGGTGGAATAAACCGTTACCCATACCATTAGCCAGCGACAATAAAAAATTTTGAGATGGCGTTCTCACATACGCCGAAGAATGCCAAGATAAATTAATAAATAACGAAGGTGAAGCAAAATCTAAAGAAAAATGCTACAAGTTATTAGTACAATATACGTTATCATTATTAACTGTTTTCAATAGAAGACGAATTGGCGACGTGCAATATTTAAAAATAAAAGACTATCACAACGACAAGCAAAACAATTTTAAAGATTTTGAAAATGCTCTAACAGAGACGGAAAAGGTCCTAACTACAAAGTACAAAAGAGTAGTCAACAGTGGAAAAGAAAGTCGCGCTGTGGTAATTCTGATTCCAGAATTGCTTCAAAAGTTTATTGAAGCCTTGCCGACACATCGACAAAATTATATTTCTTCAAATAACGACTATGTTTTCGCTCTTCCGGGAAGCACAATTAAGTGGGAAAAGGCGATGTTGCTATTCGACTATTGGCAAAAAAGTGAAATTAGACCACGTTGTAGCCTTTATCAGCAACAAATTAAGAAAGCATATAGCTACAGTTATGCAGATATTAAATTTGAGCAAGGATGAGGCTAAACAATTCGCACACTTTATGGGACACAAGGAAAAACCCACGACGAATTTTCAGAAGCAATTTCAGAACCAGAAAAAGTTTTAGTAAACAGTTTCGAAAGACTTGTTATAAGGGGTATGAGGAGACGAGATGTACCAGTGTTATACACTAAAGATGTCCAAGACCACTTAGACGTAACACTAAAATACAGAGCTATTATAACTAAAACATCCAGTATTTATCTTTTAGGTAATCCCAATTTCGATCAGCCCATAATCGGTTGCAAAGTAATGAAAAAGTATGTCACGCAGTGTGGCGCTAAAAATTCAGATGCTCTTACTTGCTACTCCGGCTACTCTCACTCAATTATTTAACATGAATGAAAATGACATGGCATAATTAGCTTCTTTCATGGGACATACGTTAGGAATACATCGATCATCTTACAAGCTTCCCGGCGACGTTTATCAAACAGCAAGAATACCCAACCTACTAACACTCATGGAAAAGGGCGAAGCTGACCAGTTCAAAGGCAAAAGCTTGGATGATATAGATTTAAATTTAAAAGGATTTAATGAAAGAAGGTGCAAAGACTTTGAAAAGGGGGAGAAAATACTATAAAGAAATTACAAGAAGGAATGGTTGCCAGCACAAGTCACAGAAAGAATATCAGAAACTCGATCATTCATGGTTTCTAAGAAATACGAGCAGCCTAGGACCACCCCCTACTGAAGTGCTGCTCCCAGGACCACCACTACCAAAACGAAGGAAGATGTCAGCATAATCATATACGTACATCGCATTTATAGTATCATGTAGGCATTCAAAACAGTAGTTTATAATAATAAAGATCTTGACAATGACAATGTTTATGCATAGGTTTGAATTTGGGAACACGCCCTTGGCAAAAGTGCCGCTTGGGTTAACAGTTAATCGCCTTCTGCAAGTGATAAAATCTAGTTTTTACCATTTGCGAGAGGCGCCCGTTAAGCGAGGGTAGCACAAAACAGAACGCTTCCGCCTTTGCATCCGGTAACGCTTCTGCGAAGTGCGCAACTGTATTGTTTCATGGTTGTACTGCCATTTTTGTTTGTTGCATTAGATTTATTAAAGTTTGTTACGGTCTAAAACGACTTTTACGACACCGCGCCGGCTCATACGAAAATTCATGTAAAAGTTAAGACGGCCAGCGCGGACGGTAATTCTCACAATCGGGACAATAACTCACCTAGGACCGCTGCCCTGCAATAA
>CALNHX010001271.1:0-238511 GCA_940337035.1 Agriotes lineatus
TCGGCCTGGCGGCCTCTAGAGCTCAACTTTTCTCTCGTAGATTATTTGTAATATAATACACTTATACCATAAATAACTATATGATGCACGGCGCAGTTATTCATCAAAATGCCTTGCTTTATAGGATATTTTGTGTATACAAAAACTATTAGCTTGGCTGCTATTTATTGGGTTAGTATTTTCAAACACTTTTATCAGTAATTTCAATAACTGATCAGTATTTATAATAAAATGTCAGTACGTAATATAAGTGGTCAGTATTACACCGATTAATAAAAATCAGTCGGTACTTGTATTAATTAAAATATTTGTAAATATAATAAGCCGCATAGCGCAGTTGAAAGAGTGCTAGGCTTGCATTAAGCAAGTCCCCGGTTTGAATCCCGCGTGGAAAAGAATTTTTCAGCAGCCTTGACGATTGGAATCGGGCTCGGTGAGACCATTCACAGCTGGGCACCATATTAACTGTGCTCTACTCAGAAGTTCAGACCTAAGAGACAGAGTAACAAAGGTGAACACATCACCAAGACAAACACCTCACACAATGGTTGCTGCGCAAGCACAAATGATGCGCTCCAACTTTGTAACCCGAGTCCAGGGCAAGTTGAGCACAATGCCGCCAGACGCAAGGTAAAATGAGGTTACAGACAATAATAATTTATTTGTATTTTAAATAGATTTTCAGTATTTACAATAAAATATCAGGATATGATAATAATAATATAAGCGCCAGTAAAGACGAATGCCGTTAGAGGATCTATGAAAATTGGTTACTAAGCCGAGAAGACGACAGCCTAACGTAAAAATGATGTGTGCCACGTACTGGAACAATGCGATTTGATACTGACACTTAATTATTTATACTAACCAAAATATTCACATTTGCTGATCATTTATTTTACAAAACACTAACCATTAATCAATCAATGACAATACTAACCAAAGAAATAGAAGCGTATTGGTTTTTCCAAAAATAAAGAGATCTAAAAAAGTTTTAAAATAATTTAGGCTTTTAAGTACATATTTTTTAATGGTTAAATTATTGTACCTACGTTAGAAAGTTTTATTAAAAGCATTTATAAACAATAGCTAATTTTAATACCTCCAAACCGTGAGTAAAAATTTCAAAAACATTTTAGAAGTAAGTCTGCTAATGGTAGAACATATCTGCCAATTTTCACTTTAACATCCTATCCCAAGTATATTCTTTTAACCCCCATCTTTAGGAGGGTATAGTTTAGCGAAAACGGACGTCCTCTATAGCCTCCTTAAGTTTGGCTTCGTGTTTCTGAAACACTCTGTATAATCTCTAAGTTTATTAAATATTATTTCTACTGACAGGAAACCATTGAAATCTGATACAAGACTCTCTTTTATTATTTAAATTTTTTTTTTACTTTTAACTAATTACACTGGTTAACAGAAGTTGTTTTTCTTATACACTAATATATATATATACCTTACGTATTTATTTCATGCTTATTCTGGATGATTTCAATATTTTCATATCACATCAAGATTTCAGTACCCTGTTCATATTATAAGTGAAAGAATAGTCATAATAGAGTAGTGAGATTTTAGTTAACACACAAGCGCTTAAGCGCAATTGTTGTAATTCTCACGAGTACATAATGGCATTTCACTCACGTGTGATATACATTTTATTTTGGAGTAGCGACTTTCGTACAATAAAGTTCGAAGACAGTAAAAACTGTAAACTATCATTGTATAATAAAACATTTTAATCACTTGTGAATAATAGCTGTTCTTTTAGTCACTCAAAACAATTACGTAAGTATAGCATGAGCAAAAAGAAAGTTCATCAAAGACGCCTTTGGAATTTTTAAGTCATGTTTATTATAACACCAGAAAATTATACCTAATCCTGACATTTTATAGATAGTGGCTGACAATGACTAATATGTCAACGTGATCATAACGGTGATAAACTGTAATAAACGCAACGGAAATATTTCCAAAGCCTGCACCAAAAGAAGAAGAAGAAGAAGATTACAACCTCACTTCGTAACAAATGTCATATGACAGCTACGTATTTTCAGTAGTAATATTATAAGTACTTCGATATTATCGCGTTATATGTCGTTAACTTGTTGCAATAATAAAAGAGTGTCAGTTTGACAGATTAAATAGTCCGACCGTGCAGCGGGAGGATTATTCTGTCAAACTGGCACGATTTGTTATTGTGCAGGAAATTTGAGACTTATAACCTGTTCGAAATACGCATTGTATTCGATTTGATTATTTTTTGAGTAAATTTGAAAATTAGGAACAAATAAATATTTTATTGGCAGCTCGAATTGTTTGTATTAACCTAGCCGAAAGCCATCTCCATGAAAACAACATCAAGTTGACAAAAGTTATGTATTGCGTCATCTAGCGAAGTTACTCTAGTATAATCGCTTTTGTATTATCGAAATTATACAAGATAACTTAACTAAATCCAGCCTTCTGATTGGTTGAGATCGCTAAGGAAAAAAATAATTTTATGTAATACACATGACTTCAAAATTCCAAAGAAACCCTTGGTGAACTTTGTTTTTGCTCATACGATATATCAAAAGCCACTACTGTAAGATAATTGCTATTTAACAAGTAAGTGTGTTAATGAAAGCGATTAATAATCCAGACATTTTAACGTGTGAGTGCTAGCGAACACATTAATTGTTGAAATTATGAATCACCGCTTAGCACACGAGTTAGATACACTTTTTTTTTCTATTTATTAATGAAATCCATAAATAACGATCAACGAAAGTAGTTATTTGTATACCTAGGCCGCGAAATGACTGTTGATTATTACGAGGAAGCCAAACATTTCGCGAACGTGGTATAGACAACATGTTTGTGCAATCTCACTATATGTTATAATCACAAACGTATGATTAATTGTTTTTCGACGACTGACATCGAAAGCAGATTTTTCTCACTGTCATTTGACAACAGAAAGTTGACGTTTGCCGCTGAGCGTGCGTTTTCATCTTTTTGCCGCTCGCCGAGCGTTTTGGGTTTCCGCGTGAACAAAATAGCTTAGCCACGTCCGAATGTTTCCTTGACAACGCCCCGTCATTTGTGGAAATAATCGCGTCACATGTCATAGACTGCGCAAGTAATTTTAACTTGAGTGTCAATTAATTTTTGCGATAAAATGAAATTTCATATTTTCCTTTAATAATATGCTCAGTCGTCGAAAAAATAGTATGTATGTTTCGAGCTAAAAGTGCGCTTGCCGCTTTTGCATGATTGCTGGTTTCGACTTCGTCTCAACCAGCAATATTCATGCGCAAGCGGCAAGAATGCACTTTCAGCTCTTAACATACAATATACTATTGTGCAACCATGCAACCGTGCCGAAAATTTTACGGCTGTTGTTACTAGTAAAACAATACAGCGAGTAATTGGTTTTCGCTGCTCAAGGCAGCAATTCAAACGAAAACTTGTTTACTTAGCCAAAATTTTTGAAAGATTTATTCCTTTATCAAGGCGAAGAAAGTGAGGTTAGTATGTCATAATTAGCAACAAAAAACATAAATAGGCATGTATTTGATACATCAGATTAACTGTTTAAAAACAACACTTAAAGTAGTTAGATTATAATAATGGTGAGGCACTAGCACCCCATGAAGGAGCTTGGCCTGCAAGGCGGAAGGTCAGAGCTTCCGTAACCTCGCTTTCACACCCGGCTGTCACGTGTCAAATTCATGACACGTGGTGATGCGGTGAGCATTACGCATTAGACAACCGCATTATTACCCTTTATTCTTTCGAACGCAGGTCCCCAATTATTTAAAGCGACTGGGTAGGCCGTCCGCCAGGCATCGATCTGGGATTTTAACTCCAGACTTCCGCACCGCAGTCCGATGCTCTAACCGTCTAACCATTAATCTACGCTGGCATGGTAGTTAGATTATATCACAGTTAAAATCGGAGTACTGTGAGTATTGGGATATTTCTTGTCATTATATATGAAAATTAAATATTTTAATGTTTGTATTGGATAAATCAATTAACTGTAATGTAATAGAACTACTTTAAGTATTGTTTTTAACCTCATGTATCAAACAAAAGAATCCTGTTTATGATCCTTGTTGATAATTATGATGTATTATGAGATTATGACTTACTAATGTCACTTTCTTTGCCTTGAGAAACAAATCAAAAATTCCAAAATATTGGCGTAGTTAAAAGAGTTTTGTTTTGAGTTGCTGCCCTGAGAAACAAAACTCAATTATTTACTGGGTATATTGTTGTTATTAGTAACGGCCGCGGAAACGAATTTTGCAGTCGTAATTACGTCCGTAAAGATGAACCTTTCGGCATGATTGCACAAAATAGTCACACTACAGTCATAAAAATAGTATTTTGCAAAACGAGTAAGGCTTGTTGAAAAATGCCAGGGCGCGTTAGCGTCCGAGCACTATTTCTAAGCCTCCGAGTCAGGTATAAGACACTTTCACGGGGCGTGATATATACTATGTAACGACAAATAAATATATTTTTAAAGTAAAAACGACTTGTCATCAAAGGAACTACTTGATGCCGCAAATAAGTCATGAAAGTAGACACTTTCATGCCGGTTTCGGAAAAAATATATTATTAGTTTTAACTGCATTTAAAGTATGTATTTAAAGTATGTTTGAACATATTTCAGCATGTATTCTATGCTAGAGCCGTTAAACGACGTCCTTTATTGTTCTTGAACTAATCAGTTTAAGTTATTCGTGGATTTGCACCTAAATAGGTATATAAACAGCTAAAAAGGGTGATTTAAGTCCATTTGTTATAGTGAAGGGTGTGTGTCTACGAGGGTTGCGCTAAAAATTGCATTTTTTAACAAAAAAAACTTTATTGTTTTTCAAAATATTCTCCGTTCAGACTAATACACTTGTGCATTCTTTGAAACCACTTTTTAAAACATTCGGAAAATTTATTTTCTGAAAGGTCCTCAAAAATTCTTCGAAATTCTGTAACTGCCGCATCTGCGCTGGAAAATCTCTTACCTCGCATCATTTTTTTAACAGTTGGAAACAAAAAAAGTCGCACGGCGACAGATATGGGGTATACGGAGGATGAGTTACCAATTGAACTCCCGAATCTTAAAAAAAATCCAACGTGCTGGCAACAGTGTGGTAGGATGCGTTGTCATGATGGACTAAGATGTAATGCAAACCGGTCCTTTGGCGACCTGTCTGTAATTTTCCAAACATCTGTGGTAAAGCCACTTCGCAGTACCCTTTAGAATTAACAGTTCTGCAATCTTCAACTGGAATCGCAGCAACAGGACCACTGCGGCGGAAAAAACAGCAATCATTTTCTTATTCACGCTTCTGCCACGAGTTACTATTGCGGGAAAGTCTACATCTTCGAATACCCAAACACTAGACTGCTGTTTAGTTTCATGGTCGTAACTGTATACCCAAGATTCATCACCTGTTACAATGTATGCCACTTGCTTGGAAGCTCCTCCGTCAAATTTTTGCAACATAAATTTACACCAGTCTACTGGATCCTGTTTTTGGCTTTCTGAGAGCAAATGATGTAAAGCTGCTAACAAATTTTCATGGCTTTGCTGGTATCCTAACCGTCTTTTATAGTCATAGAAAATCATAGCTCTAAAGGTAGTTCGCCGAATGCTCATTTTAACTGAATTAAAAATGCACAACTACTTAACTTATAAAATTAACTACGTTTCACAAGGAAATCGGAACGTTTGACAATTGTGGATAACGAATGTCAACTAATGCGACATTCAATTGTTGCCATTGTTTCTAGCCAATTGAGCTTCCATGGCCTGCTGATAACTATTAACAGAGCGTATTATTACTATATTTTGATAATGTCTCGTACGTTTGATAACGATATCAACGATTTTGATTATGTGTGTGGAAAATTCATTGTTCATCAGCAAAAGAAAACTCCTTAGTTGAAAAATTTTGTTATTTGCCCTTTTGCTGTTAAAATCAGAAATCAAGACAATCCTTCGAGTTGGACTCCTCATATTTGTTGTGCACGTTGGTACTTCTTCTGCACCAAGATTTTTGAGTTTCTGGAAAAAATAAGAAAAAAATTATTAATGTGCCATCTGCTACTCGTTAACTACCTCATTCGGAATTCGGAAATCTTGCCAGTGCCAACACTTGTGGACATCTCGAATGAAGAACAGGCTGCTACTGAAACAAAGAAACTGGTTTCGGAGATGCCAATCGAGGATGAGAAATATTTGCCATCTCAAGAAGATAAACCTCATCTAATAACTCAATTCGAATTAAATGGCCTAATTCATTGCATAAAAAACTGGGTGTGATTAAAAACTTATTAGTTAAAACAATAGAGAAAGAAAGGCCGGTATTTCAGTATCTGCAATTAACAGTTCACAACAATATAGGTACCTAACAGCTACAAAACTTGAAGAGAGAATTTTGTAGGACCCCATAAATCTCATAAGACGACATACAGAATTTGAAGAAACATTAAGCAACTTATGACAAAAATTTTAAAACTATAAAAAATTGTCATTGAACTTAGGAATTGCAGCATTAAAAACCGTTACCAGGGCAAGTGAAACAGCGAAATACATTATTGTTGGACGTTGGTATCAGAAACGTAAAAGGCAGTACATGAAAAACGTAAAGAGAAAAGCATTTTAAACACACAACAGCATATAATTATATGCAATATTTTTCCCCAAACATGATGTGTTGGCACGAATTGATGTTATTTGAAACAGTATGTTTTGCCCGCTTATGTGTTATCTAAACTAGATTTCTTTTCTTGCTTTGTTAAACTCATCAAAGTTCTTATCACTGAAAATAGAAAAAGCACTTCCCTATACAGGGTGTTCCTTAATAATACGCTAATATTTAAGAATGTGAATTTACATGAAAAATGAATGATAGTTTGCTTCATTAACTATGGACCAAAAATGTTCCGTTACGAAAATACGGGGTGTTAAAGTTTTAAGAAAAAAATGAAAATTAAATAATATTTTCGAAACCGCTTGAGATATTTCAATGATATTTAGTACGTAACGACAGTTAATTAAGGAGCATATTTTTCAATACCTCTTGAGTTGTTTTCCTGCGATGTGCCGTTTTTTAGTAAAAAAATAAAAACCGTTGTGATATACTAGAAAATTAATCTAATTACTAAAGAATACAGATTTTCAATGAATTTAGTTGCCATGGAATATGTCACTTGCTTTTTACATCTAACATTTTCTAATAAGTCTCTGTCATTCAAGCCTGTGCGCTGTGAATTATTTATTTTATTATATTTTTACAATCTTGTTAAACATGGCGAATTATTCAAATACAGAAATGGCGGAAACGCATTACGTGTATGGCCTCTCCGACGGTAATGGAGAGCAAGCCAGACGTATTTATCACCAGAGATATCCCAATCGTGTTTTGCCAGATAGTCGAACCTTTTTTAATATTTATCGTCGTCTTGTTGAAACTGGTAATGTCCGAAGAGGTACATCTGTACGTAGACCTCTAAATGTGAAAACACCTGAAATTGAGGAAGCGGTGCTGGACGAAGTCGAACAACATCCTGAAACGAGTACGAGGAAGATCGCTAGAAACTTGAATATTTGCCATCAAATTGTTTGGAGAATTTTAGTAGATTTTTTGTTATATTCGTGCCATATTTTAAGAGTACAGGGCATCATTACTTCCCAGAGATTTTCCAAGGCGTGCGACCTTTTTCAGTGGTATCTTCATAATATTGCACAAAATCCGCAATTGAAACACACATTCTGTTCACGGACGAATCTAATATTTCAAGAAATGACATTCAGAATTTCCACAACAATCATTTGTGGGCGGAAGAAAATCCGTATGCCGTAATCGAAACCCATTTCCAACGCCAATTTTCAGTTAACGTGTGGGCAGGAATTATTGGTAACCACTTTATTGGCTCATTCTTCTTGCCGGGACGACTTGACGGACAATCTTACCTCAATTTCCTTCAAGAACAACTGCCTTTGCTGCTTGAGGATGTTCCGATAGCAATAAGAAACCATATGTGGTACATGCACGATGTTGCACCAGCACATTTCAGTGTAGTGGTTCGCAATTATTTACAAACTGTTTATCCAAATTGTTGGATTGGCCGCGGTGGGCCACAAGAATGGCCACCAAGGTCCCCCGACCTCAACAGCTTAGATTTCTTTTCTGGGGCCATCTTAAGACGCTAGTGTACACAAGTCCCATTAACAATGTAGAAGAAATAAAAGAAAGAATAGTTGCAGCATGTGATAAAATAAAAAATATTCCGGAGATATTTCAACGAGTGCGCATGAGAAGGAGCGGAAGCATGCATATTAAGTGAAGGGGGCCATTTTCAACAATTTTTATAATAATCGCTCCATGATAGTTCTAATGTTGTATGTTGTCAGTTGTCACACGCAGATACCAACCCGTAATGTGTTTAATTTTTCCTATTAAATTAATAATAATTTTTTACTCAAAAACGACGCATTGCAGAAAAACAACTTAAGAGAGCTCTTATATTTCAAATTAAATGGTGAATTCAAAAATATTTTTTATTTTAGAAAAAAACATTGGCGTACCATTTCTTTCTTCAAAAATATCGAAGTCACTGCCCGCACGCACGTCACTGTTAAAGCTGAAAATTATTTTTGTATTGAAAAATATGCATCTTTATTAACTGTCGCTACGTACAAAATATCACTGAAATATCTCAAGCGGTTTCGGAAATATTAATTAATTTCCATTTTTTTCCTAAAACTTTAACACACCGTATTTTCGTAACGGAACGTTTTTGGACCATAGTTTATAAAGAAAACTATCATTAATTCTTCATGTAGATTCACCCTTAAATATTCGCATATCATTAAGGAACACCCTGTATAATAATACAGTGCTAGCTTCTGATGTATGGTGAAAAAAATATGTAAATTTGAAAATGTAAAAGCTTAAAATTATTAGGACTATCCCTTCTAGCAAAACAAATACAGGGTGTATTAAAACATGCGGCTAATAATTACCGCACGCAATTCTACGTTGAACAACAAGCAAAAAAAATCAACACCAATTTGGTCTTAGACGAAGTCTTTAAATTATAAGCACTTAAAGGTTTTTTGATTTGGCAACGCTGTACAATTTAAAGCTAAGAGACATGCATTTAGTTACCCTTGATCGTGTATGTTTGTGATTCTGCAATTAAATCAAGTATGTGTTCATGTTTTTCACGGATATCCTCTAAAATTATTGAAATAATTGACAAATCAAGATTGAATGTGTTTTATTAAATTAATACTCTTTTTTGGCTACAATAGCTGTTCTAAATCAGCACCTGCAACTTCTACACATTTGGTACACCGAGTAAGAATGTTTGGTATTAGATTTTGCAGCATGTTATAATTGTTTATTTCTCTAACTGCATTATTTATCAGTTCAATAAGTTGTTCTTCGGTTTCAATTTCTACTTGATAAACATGAGCTTTTAAAAAGCCCCAAAAGAAAAAGGCTAGGACATTTAGGTCGGGACTTCTTGCGGGCCATGGTATCGGAGCATCACGCCTGATCCACCGCTCTGGAAAGTTTTGATTTAACCAATCCCTAGTTTCAAGCCCCCAGTGGGCTGTGGAGCTCCATCTAACTGAGCCCACATATCTCTCCTGAGAAGTAACGGTACTTCATCCAATAATCCGGTAAATCGTTGTCAAAAAATTTTGACAAAATTTTCGGCGTTTAATCGACGAGACAAAATGTGTGGCCCTATTAGTCTATTTCCGATAATTCCAGCCCATACATTGGGAGACATGAGGATTTTCATCGGCCCAGTGGTGCATATTGTGCATATTAAACATTCCGTTACGGGTAAATGTGGTTTCATCCGTCCATAAAATGTTTTCATGAAAGCCGGGTTGACTGCGTGTTGCCGTAATAACCATCTGCAAAACACCATCCGTCGCGGATAATCTTCCGGAAGCAACCCATGGACTCGCTGGAAGTGTAAGAGATTTTTTCTTAACACTCGATGTACAGCAGTATGGCTAATATTAAGTCTTCGAGCTACAAAACGGGTACTTTGTCGAGGTTCGTCTTCAAATACCTGTAAGATGTTTTCTTCTATTTCGGGTTGTAATAGATGTCGTGGTCGCCCTCCACCAACTCCCTGCATAGGTTCCATTCTCCCTGTTTCTCTTAAGCGGCGATCTAGTCTTTCAATAACATGAGCATTAGGATGTCTCCTGTTTACATAACGTTCGGCATATACATTTGAAGCTGGATGAAAATTATCGCCACATTCGCCTAATATGAAATACATATCTGCGTATTCAGAAAAACTGTATGCCATGTTTTTTCCCAAAACCAAAAACACAAAACAGAAGAATCAAACAAGGAACAAAGTAAGTCAGAACAATAATAACAGGGAATAAATAATAAATAATGAGTGAAGCAGGTTTTACGAAAAACAAGTGACTTTTACAAGTCTCAAAAATGACATTAATACATCCAGTTATGAATTTTTTATTGTTACATTTTAAAAATAAACCCACCTTATACTAATGCATAGTTGCAACGTCTTCCAAAACCATAAATCGCGACGATTTTGCATTCTTAAATATTAAATTATACGTAAACTAATTACCAAAATGTTATAATTTATATTTGATTACTTATTTTAATTGTTGATACTATTTAATTTATTTCTCAACCATAGTCGAAAAAAAATTAAAAGTTGGAGCATTAATAACTCCTTAACCAAAGAGTTAACACTAAAACCGCATTGGAGTTTTTTGCTTGTTTTTCTACGTAGAATTGCGTGGTGTGATTATTAGCAGCATGTTTTAATACACCCTGTATATTTCTATCTACATCGAAATCTGTATAAACCTCTGCAACAGGCCTAATCGAGACAGCGTTCACTTTAAGAGGCCCAAATTAAAGCCAACACTGACAAAGTCATTGTTGATAACTCGATCCCATGTAAAGAGCGAGTACATAATTCAAGTCGACCGCCCTTCCCGAGTCGCTTTCTCTCCGCCTGGAGGACAATCAATCTTCGCTCAGGCTGCGACGTCTCAACGTCAACAAAAAATCCTAGTGGGAGAACTAGAAATTTGTTGGTGTTGCAGGCAAGGGTTGGACACCGAGCCGCCGCAGCTCCAGTAATGCCAAATGAATTCGCTTAATTTGGGACGGAAAGATCGCCACCGTAAGCAATGGATGCAAAAAATAGATTAGCATCTGTCATCGGCAACGGCGCCACAGCAACAGCTGCGACAAAGGCGCAAGAATTGCCGAAGATCCCGCGGGATCCCGGCGCTTCCGGTCCGTCTGACGTCACCGGCACATCCTGGACACGCCAATGCGGACTGAGCTTCATGACGTTTCGCCTAATTACTAACGACGAGGTTTGCATGTCAAAGTAATGATACGTATGCTTCTTGTGTAAAGGTGTCTCTAAAATATATGAACGTGGCTTAGCCTCAGATCCTGGGCCCAAACTAGAATTCCACTTCGAAGTTGTTTCAAAAATTATTTCTATAATTTTGACCTAATGTAATGACATTTTGTTATGGTTTTCAACATCAAAATGATGCATATATTCGCACTAGTTGCAATATGAGATTTCATATTGACACTAGTTTCAATATGGGATTTAATATCGACACTAGTTGCAATATGAACGACTTTGTAGATTTAAGTAAATGTATTTACTATAAAAATTAATATGACTCAAAATTACAGAAAATCTTTATGCAACACGCTGCAAAATGAGTGTTTTCCACACACAACTTCCCGTCTAGTGTGAAAAACACTTTCATGCTGCACCTTGATACTTAAATAGCTATTTGTTTATTGGCAATTTTCACATACTAAGGTTAATATCTGTCCCCAGGCTTAACTTCATATAAAACTTACTAGATTTTGTATACGCAAATAAGCAAATTACCAGAATTGTATTTTTAATTGCAATTTAAACTGTCTCTGACCAGATTTTCTAATATTAATCAGTGAATAAATGCAATTTAGCTCGAAAATATTACTACGTTGTTATTTATATATTATATTCAGCGAACGCAAATCATGTGAGTGCTCTGCACAGACTGTCTTTATATTTAAACTACTTTCATACATCGTTTATTTGCCTATACCCAACAGGGTTGTAATATTTTGATACATGTTTTTCGTCATCTAAATCTAGGAATATATTTTTTTCACGTTTACAATACTTTTTTCGTTTTTTAGACAAAGGAAATATAACGCAAAGTAGAGAAAATATGGACTACAAGACACCTCTTTAGTTTGCTTTGTTTTTATTCCAAAAAAATATTTTTGATTCCGTTATTATATGTTTTTACCATATTGCAGTTATTACTACTTCTAAAAGCTTTTTAAAATGTTTGCAATATGAATTCGTATCTGTGGACATTTGAGGATGACAAAAAGATTATTGAATTGAATTCAGTTTCGAAAAAGTCAAATTTTTAATCAATCATAGTGGGCCGATATTCAAAGGAGGACATGATCCAAATAGTCCTCTTATAAAGGTCTGTACAAACCACCAAAATTCCAACTTCAAATATAGAAAACATTTAGGTATATTCAGTTCAAGCGAAACGCACAATATATACGGTCTTTATAGAAAATTTGCAAAACATTAGTAACTGTTGATCTTTGATTATTATTGAAGAATGCTGATCTGTTGCAAAATTAAGATATATATTCATAATTTGCATCGAAAATACGACGAAAAACAATCCGTTTTCCAAAGGATTCCAGTAGTAGTAATTAATGCATTTCAAACTCCAAGACCAGAGAGAAGCATTTCGTCGTAAAGTTTTTAATAATATATTTGACATTGTTATAAAAAATTTAACGACGCGTTTTGTTGCTGCAACGCGCATCGGAAATTAATTTAAAATTCAATATTTAGTGAAAGAACATTCATGGACAAACCATACGAAATTATTCAAAATCATCTGACTGTATTACTGTTATAGTATTGTACCCGAAGGCTATTCTGTTCAATTGATCATTTTATGTTTAAATAGTTAAATAACAATAAGAGGATTGGTTACGGTTTAATTGTTAAAATGTTCATACTGGAAAAAATAAAAGTTGTCTAATAAAATGATACATCATATGTTAATACAAGCGTTAAATGGGTTTAGGTGAACAGGATTGACTATAACTTGGGAGCAAAAAACTGGAAATGAATGTTAGTAATTGGATCAGTACAAGACGGTGTAGTGTACCTTTAATAAGGATGGTTATGTTAACGTAATGTAGTTAAGCTGAAATTTACTATAAAATGAGTTAGAAGTAATGCTAAATAATGTTAATACATGTTAAAATTAATATTTAATTACATGTTCTTTAAAAAAAGTAAGTTTAGTCACATAACGCCTAATAATAATTGTATGGATGTGAGCACAATTTAAGGAATACTTACACATAAGTCAAATAAAGAATGTGTAATTGTAAATAAGATTTAAGCTTGAACTGAAAAGAATCATTGAAATGTATTCAAAACTTGTGAAATTTGTTGACATTTACTAAAATTCAAATTAAATTTAATATTAAGTGAAGGTGAAACAAATGAAATGGCAGTTGGGAATTAAAAATAATAATATAAAAATAAGATCTTCAACAAGCAACATTTTTATGTTGGGGTTGGTTTTTCATAGGTTAAGTTAATAAATCTCGGTAATCAAGTTAAATGGTGTTTAATTGAATTAAGGGCTGTGAAGGTTATATCAACAGATATAAATTAATACTTCAACCATAATTAATAAAGGTGGTTCCTGGTTGAGTGCAAGCGAAGGCAAGCTTTGGAGCTCGTCTGCGAATGGGTCGTGTTACTGGCATAAGATGTGACTGAGTACCACGTTTGCTGGTTCCTGGACCAGTGTGACACCGGTGTCATTTAGGGTCGGCAGGTAATCCTGAGTTTGAAGTTCATTGCGCTTCTTGATTCGCAGATTGCTTAGCCCAGCTATACAATTGAAAGCAGTCCCTGGAAAAGAGGGTATCTAATGCGGCGTTGATGTGGTAAACGAATACAAAAGTACTTGAAAGGAGCATTCTTCTATCATATGGCAATCAATAAATACAAAGACATAAAACTTACCTGATTAAACAGATTGTAACTGATTGCTTTATTCAGTATTAAGTGCAAGTGAGGTTATTTGGAAGCATAAATACAGCTTCTCTAAAAATAATGTGAGAATATCATTTAACCAAGTTTGCATTGCATCGAATGGCAATTTAATAAAATTATTATTTTACCCAAGCGTTAAAACTCAAACCTCATTTGAGTTATCCATGTTCTACCAAGCTAGACAATTGAAATAAAGATTTAACGATTAGTATAACGGGCAAATGCCTGGCTATTCAATTATTTTTATACCTAATATTTATAGAAGCAATTTTTGAGTAGCTACAAATATATAAATTAATATCAAAAAATAATCATACATCTATTCATTGCAATATAAAGAAGTCAGCGAAAAAGTAATTGACGAAATCTTGCATCTGAAAGCCACATCCTATTATAAATGACATCAACTAATCTTCCAACAATTCACTTATTAAATAAACTCTAAAATATTGAATTGGAGCTATTATTCCCAAGTATAATAATTCCGTTAATACAATGTTATAATTTGCCGGTAGTAGTAGCACAAGCTAAAAGATCATTTAATATTTTGTCCAGAATGTAGAAGGTTTTAAGGTCTGCAGTGACTAAGGAACGTTTAATTACTTTACAAGATATAGGATATTCTGCTAAAAAAAAAGTGTGTCCATAAACAGTGCCAGCAATACTGTTGTAACACAGAAATACATTATTTTTTAACAAATACAAATTGTGTATATTGTCTTAAAAAGTAAAGTTTTCTTGACCTTAATTAAGTAACGCTAAAGAAAATTTTGTCAAATCGTGAAAAATAATTTAGTTTTTAACAAGATTTCCCGCATTTTTAGATAAAGTACCTCTAAATGTGCTCCAACATATGATTTTTATGCACGCTAGAGCGGGTCCTCCACTATCCCTGTTCACAAGGTACTCTAATAACACGCACCAAATCATGGGTGGCTGGTAAAAGTTCACGAGCCACCGTTACACAAACCCTTGATTGAGTTCACAAGGTGTTAGGCACATTAAGCTAACGAATTCTGGGTGTTTAACTTCAAAGACGACGCGGTCTAAGTCGAAATTTAATTCTAATATTGACAATTGGAGTAACCGCCAAAGCCTCAAATATTATCTTATTTTTCTAAGCAACTTGTATTTTATAAACAGGTCATATTGACTTAATCCAATATGTTTATGGTTATAGTCTACTATCATGTTAATTATATACCCATTATGCTAATTATACTTGTTTATTTAATTTCATAACTAGCTGAGTCAATAATTTGTTTAAACATGATCCTCCTTCTTTCAAGTTGGGACGTGCATTATTATTATTTTTATGTTCAAATCTAAATCAATATTACACTTCAACAGTTGTTGATGAATATTCTTTTTTACCTATTTTTGAGAAAATTTTTATTGAGCATTAAACTGTTTGGCTTCTATTTTTATTTTTATTTTATTTTATTGTATTTTGTACTCCGCCAACAGCCGTTAGGCCAATTATAGGCGTCGCTGTAGATTTTATGTGGACTTCCAATCCCACTAACGACTGCCATGATGTTATTATGACATCCGGGACCAACTATTTCTGTGGCAGCCGTACCACGAGCCGCCGAGAGAAGCAGCCGTGAGACTCCCAATCAAGTTCTGACCAGAAAGAGCGTTGATTAACTCTACTGATCGTACGTGGGCGCTTGTTCAAGCTACACCACCCGGGACAGCTTTCAAGTTTTAATTACTATAATTCAGCAGCTCTTCACCAACTTCAACTCAAAAACTCACACCTATACTCAGCAATACTTCCAAACAACCAACAAAGCAAAAAGTCGACCTTTAAACTTCTGGAGATCTTTCCCGCAACCCTCTGCCTACCTCCAACTTCATATACCTACAAATCTCCACTAGTTCCAACAGCACACCTTAAAACTGTCTATAACAGTATTCTACACAACAGAAAACCAATTATGCTGACCGCAACACTCCTCCGCTACTTGGCATTCATCACTTCTGACGTGTATCGGTTATAAAACTTCTCTCCATTTTTAAATTATACTTTCTTCTCCTTTCAATCCGTAGATTGGTTTACAGCTCTCCAACTGTTTCTGTCATTGGTTTTTCTTTTCATCTCGTTATATGCAAGACGTAGCGTCAGCGTGGCCGAGCGGTTAGGGCGTCCGGCTGCGATGCCACGGTACGCGGTTCAATCCCCATGTCTGGCAACTGGCGGGCGGCCCACCCAGTCGCTTTAAAAATTGGGTACCAAAACCACAGTTGTGGAAGTAGAGAAAGTAAGGCAGTCGTCGAAGGCGTGATGCTAACCACATCACTCACTACGCCATTAACCGCGTGCCATATAACTGGGTTTCGATAAGAGATATTTCGGCGACCCTGACTCGCCTTGTCTCAGGCCATGTTCCTACATGGAATGAAGTGCCCGAACTTTTTATATGTAAAACGTGCCATTGTTCTTCTATCACACTTATTTTAGACGCGTACCTAGTGTCTGTATATATGACACACAACCATCTTTGTCTTCTTTCTTGTTTCATCTTCCATAGTTTTGTCTATCTTCCTCAATTTTTTCCCAGACTTTTATGTTTATGATTTTGTCGGTCTATCGTATTTTCAAAATCTTCCTCCAGCACCACATTTCAAATGCTTCCACAGCTTTTTTGTCGGGTTGGATTATTGTGTATGTTTCCGAACTATATTTATTTTTTTCTTTATTTATTTTAGTACTCAGCCAACAGCCGTTAGGACAATTACAGGCATCGCTGTACATTTTATGGGGACTTCTAACCCCACTAACAACTGTCATGATTAGAGAGCGGATTTTTAAGCATTAAGCTTATCCTGAATATTAAAAGCAGGAAAATGATTTCTAAAAATGTTTCCGAATTGCAGGAAATTGAAGTATTTGACGCTAACTTTTTTATGCTTTTTTGCTTTTTTACCTTTTTATGCATATTTTGGTTTATTGTGCTTATAAATACTTATTTTTAGGTTTTCAGTTTTTTGCATTTATTTTCCGCGAAATTCATTTTATAATCAAATATTTCAATCTGGTTTGTTTGCCAGCATATTTTTTGCTTGCATGCATTTTGCCCCGGTACGCAGTCAGTGCAGTGGTTTTCAGGGAATTCTTAAAAAAACTCAGGTATTCCCTTGAATTATTTTAGTTAACACACACACGCAGAACACTCGGTTATTCCTCATTTTGTATGATATTAATTCAAAATAAATACGGCCGATCTGGGGATAGTTATACGCCTATCATCCTTCGTGTCAGAAGACATAATGAATTAAAATATGAAAATAAATTATTTTGCAAAGCTTGTATTAAGACGGTAAGAGTTTATAAAGTTCTTTAAAATTATTTAAGTACTACAATTTTAGATTCATCGCCACAAAAAAATAAGTCATTCCACATGTAAAAACCACTTTGCATCAAGAACAATTAAAGAAGTATAAAAATTAGCCAAAACGAGACAATTGTGCCTTCGTTTTCATCTACTTCAGGTAAAAGGGAACAAGCACAGTTCAAGTTCGTTCTTTGCAAAATCTAACACCACTGAAAAAATGACAAAATAGTTCCTTCAAAATGTTTTTGGATAAATATTGTCACATGCACTTTCCCGATGAAAGCACCTTGCGAAAAATGTTGTTAATAATTTCAAAGATGCTGTTTGTGCAGTACCTGAGCGAATTGGTCAAATGGTTCTTTCTAAATGTAAGGTTTTTTCCAAAAAAGAAGGCTATAAACTTTTAGATAAAATTTCCACAATTTTGGCAGGCGAAATTGCAGAAGATTTTGAAATTGTTCTGACTATTGTAGTAAATTTAAAATATGCTCCAGTAACTAGTGTTTACATGGAAAGGAGTTTTTCTACATATAACATTTTAAGTGAAAGGCGACAAAATTTAACAATGGAGGATTTAGAACAATATATAATAATTAATAGTTTTCTGAAAGACAAATTTTTTAGGGCCCAAGTTTTCTATTTTATTTTTTTGGGTTACATTTCAAGTTTTTCTATGAATTGTGTTTGCATTCGATTTTTTAGTGTCACATTACATACTTTTTCTCAGAATTATTGTTATTAGTTAAGTAAGTACAATGAATAAAATAGTTTTGTTTTCATTTATGACGTTTTTTATGATAAAGCTTTTTTGCTTAAATTGACGCTTTTTTAAACATATTTGGGGCTTTTTAAAGTGCTTATTTTTAAACATTTTTGTGCGTATAATTACGCTCTCTAGTCATGATGTTATTATGACATCAGGGACCAACTATTAGAGTGGCAGCCGTACCACGAGGTAGAACTCCCATCCAAATTCTGACCAGAAAGAGCATTTCTTAACTCGACTGATCGAACGTGGACGTTTGTTCAAGCTACACCACCCGGGACCCAATATAGAGCTGTACTCCAAATTAGGCGTTTTATTAGTCTAATATATTATTTGAGCATATGAGGTATTTCATTCTATTAAGTGTAGCTTTCGCTTCTGCGATTGTTGGTTTGATAGCTGTTGTGTTTCTTCCATCTTTTAACATTTTACGTATCAGCTATTTAAAAGTATTCACCTATTTTATAGGATTGCAATCTATTTTTACGTTTACTTCTTCTGGCTCTTTGGAACACACTAGTATTTCCGCTTTCTTCTTATTTATGTTTATTTTATACTTTTCTATTTTCTCTTAGTATACTATCCATATATTCTAGTGATCTTTTTAAGTTAGTTTCATCGTGCGAAATAACTGCGATGTTGTCTGCGAAGCTCCGGCATATGTATTTTTTATCCATCTATTAATATCCCAGTGCAGAATTGTTTGCACTTCTATACTTTTTCGTACGTATGCATTGAATAAATACGGTGATAAGTTGCATCCCTGTCTCACGCCTTTTTAAATGTTTGCTGTTTTCACTTCGCTGTTATTGACTTTTATTTCTACTTCCTTTTGATTGTATAAGTTGTATATCATACACCTGTCTCTGTAATAGATTTCTATTTCTTTTAATATTTTCAGCATAAGTTTCCAGTTTATATTGTCGAATGCTTTTTGCAAATCTACAAAGCAATATACAGATGTTTGTTGATTCTTATTGTTTCTTCGACTAGTATTCGTAAGCACAAACTAGGTTCTTTGGTTTCTCAGTTTCTCCTAAAACCAAACCGATCTTCTAATAAATTTGGCTCAATTTTTCTTCTAGTCGTTTCTGAACAATGTTTTCAAGTATTTTTGATGCATGTATCAGAATACTTAAAGTTTTATAGCCTTTTCTGGTATCATTACCATTATGCTTCTTTGAAAATAAACAGACATTAGTTTCGTTTCGTAAATTTCTTTAATTATCGAATACAAAATTAATGTCCTTCTTTCATCCAGTGCCTGGAGTGGTTCTGCTAATATATTGTCAGTACCATATGCTGTTTTGGTTTTAAGATCTCTCAGCATTTTTTGTATTCTTCTTTTGTTATGCTTGGAGCCAGATTATCTTCTACCTGCTCTCTTTCTATTTCGTTTATATCTTTTTCTTCGTCTTTGTACAATTTTTCAATATACTGCTTCCATCTTTCAGCTATTTGGTTTTTTCTAACAGAATTCTTCCTTTTTCCGCCCTCATTGTATTTTGTTTAATCTTAGGGTTACCAAAATATCTGTTGATTAAGTTGTATGATCTTACTGAGTTACCTTTGTTCAAGTTTTTGTCTCTCTACAAATGTACCATTTTTTTGTATTCTCAGCTGCTCTGTTAACTGCATTGCTAAATTTTTATATTTTTGCTGTCCTAATCTATAATAAATCTAGGTTTTTGGTTGCCGCTGTGATAATAGCAATTTTTAGAAAAGTTTTTCCTATTTCTCGTTTATAGTTACAGCAGAAGTTTCGTCGCCATTGTTTAGTTTTTGGTTGGCCGCTATTTGGTATATATTGGTATTTTTTTATTTTTAGTTTTGCTCCCACTTGTTTGGTTAATGTGCCTTTAGCCTCTTCCAAATTGTACTTTAAATTGCATGAACACATATCGCGGTCACTGTTGATATCTTCTCCTAGGTATGTCTTTACTTTGCATTACATATTGTAATTGTTTTCTTCTCACCATGATATTGTCTATTTGGTATCTGTCTGTATCACCTGGTTTGATCTACGTGTATCTTCCACTTAGCGGTTGTTTAAACAGTATAGGTACCTTTATTATCCAGAATATTTTTTTTTATTAAATACTCTAGAATTGTATTATACTTTATTATTTTTTTTATTATTATTATTGCAAAGATTAGTGCTGAGGTGTAAAGACCTATTAAGCAGCAAATACAGATACAAATACGCCCGTACGCAGTAAATAACATATAGTTATGTATAGTTACATATGATTACATATAGTGCGGTAAATGTAGTAATCCCAAAACTAAAGATAATAAAAGAAAATAAAATACAATTATTCTACAACAAAATCAGTTATCGGTAGAAAAAACAAACAGGTAAATGTAAGATAGGCACAAACACACTGATTTTTATAAAGTTTTCTTCAAGGGAATATAAAAATCATGCTTGTTATTTTCTTATCTTTTTTGTCACTAATACTCACCCAATTTAAAATATCACTTAGGGCCGGTTCTACAAACCTAGGATAAAGTTATCCGGGGAATAAATACGATTGCTGTAACAGGAAACTATGCGAATTATATATCGGATAGCTTATTCTAGGTGTTTTCTTGCATTGTAGAACCGGCCCCCCTTATTATCAAATTTCTTATTATTGTAATTATTTAAATTACTTTTTTTTAACTCGGCAGTGAAGTAGGAGGCGCGGTAAACGTCAACCGACGTTAACATAACCTACAAAAGTTGGTTAAAATGTTGTAATTTCACGATTTCTAGATTTTTGAAAAAAAAACATAATGTACTCCTCGGCACTGAAGTTCCTTTTTATCTTTCATGTGGTTTATTTGTCTTGGCCCTACGGGTCTCGGCAACTAAAACCACATTCGTGATAAAGAGCTAAACTTCAGTGCCTTGGTATACAAACTACTATTTATATTTAACTACTTATATATCTTGTATTGTTTGTCTTTATCCTTTTAACCATTATTATGAATATAAACATATGATTCTCATGTTCCATTAAAATGAAACTATAATTTTAATCTCATATTGATAATTATTTATGTAGGTACCAAGTTTTGTAAATAATACTCATTCATAAGTACATAACCATTACAAATGATATCACTGAAGAGTGAAATAGGGAAATTTATTTCAAGAGCAAATTGTAAGGCAAAATCGAACATCTGTGTGAAAATTGCCCTTATGACAATAACACTTGAATCGATTTGTTTATTATCGGTGAAGTACTAGTTGATGAAACAGATGTTGCAACACATATCTGACAGGCCTATAACTTTAAATTCGCTTGCAGTGCCATTAGTTGTGATTTATTACAAAAATTAATGATCTTCCCTATGTTACTTATGCCATCCGTATATTGCTCTCATGTTACTAAAAATCTAAAATCTATTATCGAAGATTGGTCGTTGGTAGTAGGTACATATTTAAAGCTACAAATTCCATCAAGCCCCGTTGTCTCGCAAACATTCCAAACTGTGACAGACAACTCTGTGCTGGAATCACCTATCAGCCAACTTTAGTTCTTATTTACAACATCGAAGATCTAACGCGCCGCCTATAAATATTCCAGGAATAGCACCCGATGAGTCAGAAGGGGTGCTGCGGCCACGCCAATAATCTTCCTGCGGCGGAAAGGAAAACACCTGTTTTCGACCCTGCTTAAAACTGAAAATCTGCAAATTCGTGCGGAAGCACGTCTGACGTGTGCAATAACAATAACAGTACTAAAAGCTAACAAATTGCACCTAATGCAATTGCAATAAAGCCCGGCAGTGTCTTTCTACTCGCCGCAACGCAGTCTGTGGGCCAGGCCGCCGCCAATAATTTCCCAGAAGAGTACCTGGAGAGAAAAGCTGTAATTTCAGGTGCAATTGCAACGTGCATCTGCTTAACACGTTTCGCCGGCACCGTGTGAAAGCCACTGCTAGCTGCTAGCTTTCGATTCGATCCGAATTTTAGATAAATATAGGATGGGGATGCAGACGCACACCCTCACGCGGTGGAGATCGCCCCACACAGGATTCACGGCATTAAGTTTTATATGTATCTCTTTGAGGGGGTGTTGAGAGCCAGCTGCTTCTGTAAGCAGGATCCCAAGTGGGAACTGACATTATATGCTTGTCAAAATGCGATTCTTAATATACAGTATTGTCCAGAAATAACAAGTGGCGCGTCTAACAGCATCATAATAGTGTATGTAGTACAAGTACAAGTGAATAATGAGACATTTTATCTATTGGGGGAAATTAATTTTCTCGAATAGATAAAATCTCTTCATCCATGTCTGGTATATAAAAATTTTCCAGTGGTCACATGTAATTATAAAAATAAGTACTAAAATGTAATCAATAATTTTATACACAACGATCTCATAATTGGCCCATAATTATGCTCTTTAGACGTGTATTATGGCACCTATTATCCACTAGTGGAATAAAGTGACTTTATTCCACTGTTAGAAGAATGAGAATAAATATTATAAACCAAGTGAATTAAACATATGTTTATTCGCGAAAAGATGTTGAACTCACGAACACGTAGTGCGAGTGACATCATATCTCATATCTTTGAGTGAATAAATATTTAATTCACTTGACGTATATATCTTTTTATTCAATTTTGACCAAATTTTCGATAAAAAATATTCAAATCAAAATATAGTTGTTATAGAGTTAATAATGTCACATTAAATTATCAAAATTGAATAAAATAATGAACACAAACCAGTCAAATTTATTGAACTACTTATTAATATTAACATTGACATTTATATGACCAGAAAACTCATTGTTCTTTTTATTAAATTTTATCTCGTTTTCGTTGATAACAATCTTATTGTTGGCCATATCTTTGAAAACCGTAGTGTCTGGCAGAATGTTTGAAAATTTTGTGCGAATTATGAACGGGCAAAGGGAGACTTTCCTGGAACCGAAAGATTCTCCTTAAAATGTCCTTGCAATATCGAGTTTATTCAATATGGAATCCCCTATATAGCTTTCTGCTATAGTGGAGGACCACCATCCACCATGTCGTCTAATAGTTGTAATATCAGCACCTTCATAATTATTGAGGGTACTTTTGCCAATTTGTTGATTCCAACAGGCTGCACAGTACATATTTGATTCCATATCGTAAAAAGAATTTGCTATGTCACAACTCCTTTGGACGTAGAGAAATATACGTTCTACAGAACCCTACAGCATAGAGACTCCATCTTCGATAATAGTGAACCTACGTAATATGTCAGTTTTCGTATTGGGTATTGAAACAAGTAAATACGACCCTGTATCTCGAACATCACCAATTTTCAAATTCGTCAATTCACAACAATTCTACAGGCACCTGCTGTAAATGTGGCCTAAGAGGACAAAAACATTGTGGTCATGATTTTATTTGAAGTTAATAGTTTTAGAACAATCTAGTTAGCAAAGAACAGAATAAAAAATTGTATTTTGACAAAATCGAGAAAAAATGCATTTGTAAGTGGACTGTAAAAGAATTGAATTCTGTGATGAACTAAAGCTGTGGAAAACACAAAAAGGTTGTTTATGGTTATCTGTGCTAATAGAATTTGAAGGTTGCCTGTTTGTGCCTTTTCGATTGATAAAAGCCTGAGCCGGGTGTGAAAGGCAATAGTGGTAAGCGGTCGAAAAACGCTTTTGTGAATTGAACTGAGCTATAGAAGTTTAAACGAGAAAACCTGCGACCCCCATTATTACTGCAATCTAAAATAATTCGAAATGTATTCTTTCTCCAAAAGTGATGCTTTCTTCGATTTATAACCTTTAGTTCACGCTTCAAATAAGCTATCAGCTTGCCATACTTTGAAATATCTAGTATATTTCACGACGAACTAAATGGAGATAATCAAAGGATTATCCCCCCTAGGGAGTTACGTTTTTAAATGATTGTTAATTACTTTTTTTAAATTATTGTTATTATATATATTATAAATAAATCGAATATTAAAATCTTTAAAAAATCTTATTTACAGAAGCTACATGCAGTAGGCGGTCACTAATGTGAGCTACTAAAATTAAAGCCTATTCATATTGTTGACGCTGTTGGAGAGGCACATTATAATAGACAAATTAAAGCTAATTGTTGGCATTCATTTCAAAAAAATTAAGTATGTATCTATAATATGTTAAAGAAATGTTATTATTATTAAAAATAATACCTACTTCTAATATCACTGTATAACTAACGTAGAGGTGATTAGTTTCTTGTTTTACATATTTTCACAGTTTTTCAATTATTATTTTGCTTAGAACGATAATATTAAAAGAAAACTTATTTTTTATATATATTACTCATCAGAATTAAGGTTCTCGTCAAATGGTCTGAATATCAACAACAATTTAAAACAACTATAATTTTTAATTGAAATTTTCTAACAAATATTTAGAAATCAAAATAATTTCCTAAATAACGCTTTTGAAAAATAAGGTTATTTGATTATTGAGTCTAGCAACAATGTGGGGTAGGGGTAGAAGATATTTCCAAAACTAGTCCAGTCTGTAGAGACGAAAAAATGCCTTTGCTCAACAAAAAATGGAGTATGAACGGTTTTTATATATGTTGTTCAGGTCGGGATCCTGATGAAAAATCCAAGTTTTCGACCTTGGAGGGGCGCCGCGCGAGCCGCCATCTTGGATTAAAGGTGCTAAAAACTGGTTTTTTCCAACTAGCTCCGCAACGGTTGATCCAACGTCAAAAAAGTTCAATATAAAGTTAAAGGAGACAAGATTGTTGACATTTTTTGTATATTAATTTTTGTTGTAAGTGTAATATGTAACGAGTTACAGCGGCTGAAAGTTGAACATTTCACCAAAATATCGTTAAACTTTATTTTTGTTGGTACATTTTGTAAGAACAACTTACACTATATTGTTTGTAATATTTTTATACATCAGAATCCCGTTCTATAGGGAAATACATTTTCATCTAGTATAGCTATGGAATAGTTCTTAATTTATAAACGCAGCTATAAGTCACTTATATACTCGCACATGCAGTCGTTGTTTTTGATGGATATCGGTTTGATGGGGACAAAAAAATACCAAGACTGCAGAAAGACTTCTTCGATCGAAAAAGCAGCTGTCTGCGGATGTTATTTCGATGAAACAACGCCGGTTCTAGTTTCCCAAGAACGATTTCTAGCAAACGAAAAGAATAAAGTCCGTCTGATTTCGATGCTGTAAAAACATTCGAACATTACTGTATTACAGGTAAGCAGGCTGAAGAAGATGCTGATGTGTTGATTGTCAACACGGCGATTTCTTTGTGCTCAACATTTGATGCTATTTTCGCCATTGGAGAAGACGTCGATCTTCTAGTTCTGCTGACGATATTAGCAACATCTACCTTCGCAAACTTGCGACAGGCAAAATTGTTAAAAGAGTGTATTCTGCAAATAGTTTTAAATATGAAAAAGCAGCTGAGAACATTTTGTTTCTCTATGCATTTAGTGGCTACGACACAACGTCGTCCGTCTACAACCAAGGAAAAACAATTTTTTTTCGCTTGTCCAAAAAAGCACAAGACTCAATGGCACTATAGGCATATTCAAACATCACGATGCCAAACCAGATGATATCGCAGATGCTGAAGCACGTTTTCTCGTTGCTTTGTATGGTGGCTACATGGAAGAAAATATCTTGGACGAAGTCCGTTACCAAGAAATTCAAGTGCAAGAAACACATTTAATTTTGCTTCTTTGCCACCAACGAAGGACGCTGCACGGTATCACGCATTTAGGACGTATCACCAGGTCCAACAGTGGTATGTAATTGAAAAAAATTCACAAGACTGGGGCTGAAAAGTTGGCACGAATGGACTCACTCCAGTAAAAATGACAGAGAATCCATCACCCGAGACTTTATTAAAATTAATTTCATGCCATTGTAAAAAAGGATGCGGCGGAGCATGTGGCTGCAGGAAAAGTGGGGTGAAGTGCTCTATTCTGTGTAGATTCTGTAATGGCCAATCATGCGAAAATGCACCAGAAGTTTACATAGAGAATGGGGACGAAGATGAGGACATTTCATCACTGGAAGTTCCAAGTCTCTGGAGCAATGACTTCGAAGATAACATTGAGGATAAAGAATCTTAAGGAGACGCCAACATCTACCGACCGGGTCCATCAAAAATTAAAAAAAACTAAATAAAATAATCGCGAACACGAAACATCACTAAACTGGAGCATCTGTGGTTTGGGCCAACTGGGGATACCACAATAAAAAGAGCGCATATAACTCTACCTCATGGTGATGTGGAAATAAGTTTACTATACGTTTCTCAAATTATTATTAACTTATATTAACTACGTAACGAATAGCTATAAATAATACAAGATAAAATTTAGAAAATGAGAAATTACACATTTTTTTAGAGAAATGTTCATCTTTCCGCCGCGGTAACTCCTTTCATATTAGACTTACAACAAATAGTTATATACAAAAAATCTCAAGAAGCTTGTCTTCTTTAACTTTGAATTAGACTTTCTTGGCGTAAGATCAACCGTTGCGGAGTCATTTGGAAAAATCCAGTTTTTAGCACCTTTAATCCAAGGTGGCTGCTCGCGCGGCGCCCCTCCAAGGTCGAAAACTTGGATTTTTTATTAGGATCTGGACCTAAACAACATATATAAAAATCGTTTATACTCCATTTTGTGTAAGGCAAAAACCTCTACTGACTGGACTAAACTACGAGAATTGCATAAAAATCGTGTATTTAAAAGTTGTATGTACGAAAGTGGTGCGCATTACTTTGATCTTTGGTTATACGGAAGGTATCAAAAAGTGTGGCAAATCAAACTTTCCTTTTTGCAATGGGATGCCCTATATTTAAGTAGCTTAAAAGTTTTGTACTGAAATCCTGATCATTTTAATATGAAATTGTATGGGTTTAACGTCAACTGTTTTGGAGATATTAACAACCTTATTAAAAAAAAGCAGCTTCTGTAAGTGACAGAAAACAATTGAATGAAGAAGAACTCTACCAGAAAATTATGTTTTTTGTGAATTACTTTTCGAGTGTAAAATGGTAAGGCGGGATATTAATGCTCAACATTTACAAATTTAATAAATTTCGGAGTTCTTAAATCGAACATCCTGTATGTTTTCATATTTCTGAAATTTCCTTTCAATGAGCTTTCTTTTGATATGTTACTTCATACCCCTAAACTCAATTGTTTTTCAAATATGTTTTTTAGCATAAAAAACCTCTAAACGAGTTTACACGGAACTTCCCTCGTACGAATTGCATCAGTTTGCAAATAAAAAATATTGCATTTGCTGGCATTCGAACTCGGGCTGCCAGGTTCGCTTCAACTTGTGCAGCCAGACGAAATCGAATTATGTGCTAATATTGCCCGCTTCAGGGTTTCTAGATGACGAAAAACAGGTTTTCTCAATTCCATCTGTCTGTCTGTCTGCCTGTTGCCGATATAACTCAAAAACTATTTGTTGGAGAAAGACAATATTTTATATGCGCATTATATGCCTTCCTGGCATGAAACCGAGAAAATTTTGGTACAATTAAAGTAGGGTGAGCACCTTAAAAAATAAATTCTTTCTATTTTTGCTTTAACTCAAGAACTATTACTTGAATGAAAGCAAAATAGCTCAGGTTTTACACTTGACGTAAATGGGATCCAACAAATACAGGGTAAATATAAAGAGTCAAGGAGGGAGAACAATAAGTGCTTTCTGTTTACTATTGCCGCGCATCGCAGAGATCTAAAAGATTCTGCATGGTCCAGTGCAACAGGTTACACCCGACCTAAATCGCATTCGCAGGCGTTGTAGTTCAAATACCACCACCGATAATGTGTTTTTATTTGATAATTGAAATAATTCGCTTTAGCAAGTGTTTTCTTTTATTGTTTCAGTATTATTAGTAACGTTGAGATTTTGTACCCCTAGTTTCTTTTGATTTTTAAAATTGTTTAGTGTCACGTCAGCTTGCAAGGAAAGTTCTGAGTAAGGCCCTTTCCAGATTTTGTATGTCAACGTTTTGTTTCCAACCACTTATTTTTTCAAAAACGGGCAAGTGCGAATATAGTTTCTATCTCTATCTGCTTCTTTGTATATCAGACCAGACTTAACCCATAGCACTTACTTACTATTCTAAAATCTAAAAATAATAGCGAAAAACAAAAATATTTAATGCAAAATGATGTAATGAGGCTGCTTCTACTTACTTCAACATCCAATGCAAAAAAAAATGCAACGAGATTACATTATTATGCAATCTGCCTTAAACTTTATAAAAACTAAATTAAAATTGCTTGTGACCAGTGATGTGGAATAAAATCACGTCGTTAGTATGGTGGGGTATCACACATCGCACACCCATTATTTGTGTTTGTTCTATAACAAGTAATCGATATTGAAATCAATAGATTGTTTTTAATTATTGCAAAACCAAAAAACTACATTTTGGGTATAAATATTTAAGGTGTTCATTGCATCTTGTTTCATCACAGCTCACACACATGATATGTGTTCTTCGATTTGTTGTTCTGTAATAAAGAAAACATTTTCTACTACTAGTCTTCAGCTCTTTGGGAACTTATATCATATGGTTTTTAGCTTTCTTTGGTTAGACGTACAAATTATCGCGCTAAGTTTTGAATATATAGGTCTATTATTTCTGAAGTCAATTATGCGTTGAACTGTTGCTTTAGAAAGTTTTTTCTATTTTAAACTATGATTTTTGGTATTGCTTTTAATGCAATTACACCGGGAAACCAAATGTTCACCTTTCTTGTCCGTATTCTTATATTTCTTTCAGATTTGCGTAATCCATTTATTTCCGTCTTTTCCTGAACAGAGATAGATTTTTGTCCACCTTCTAGTTCTACTGACGTAGTTGCTCTTATCCTCTTCTTACTTACAGGTTCCTTTTCACTGGCTTCATATGTACCAACTCTAAAATGGCATTTGCTATTGGAATGCCTGCCATTTTATTCTACCTCTGGTTCGAAGTCATTAAACGGTGTCTCCCCCGATTCAACCTCCTTTCACAGTTCTAGCTGTCGCCATTGCCTTTAATCGAATGATAATTCAATAAATTGGCTGTATACGGGTGGACCAAATTAAGTGGGCACCATTGCTAACTTCGATAGTATTAGAGCTACGAAGTCGGTTAAATTAACAAACTAGTAGACTGTTTTTTCTGATTACGGTTCTCGAGTTATTTTCATAAATGCATATTTTTAAATGGAACGCCTAATCGCACTAATCGATGTAAAATCAATTTCTGAACAAAAATACCTTTATAATTTTTTTATGAAATTGAAAATAAGCGAGTTACTTAAAATGACTGTTTTAAACAATTGGAACAGAACAATAATTTATAATATTACAGTAATGTAAATTATTATGATTTTTCGGAGAATTTTTGGGTGATATGTATGCACAGCTGAATTTATGTAATTTCACTGTTTTCTTAGTCTTGATTTTTCATAATGTGCAAAATATGTTGCTGATATGATGTAAGTACTACTTCCGATTTGATCATTACTTGTAGTTTCATTATTAGTTATTAGTTTCAGTATCACATTTGTCTAAATTATTACTCATATTTTGTAAAGTTCCGTAGCTATTTTATCAGATGCATTAACTACTCGCTCGAATTATGCATAGTAGTGTCGATTAGTTGTATAATATACAGTAGTTTTTTTTTAGTGTGGTCATAGAGATTTACGTGTTAATATAATTACCCGGTTTCATTAGTTATGTTAGGTAAATAGCTTCCTAAACCTCCATAAAAACATTTAATAAGTGTTATTTAATTATTGAACCAATAAAATTAAATTAACAAACACAAACCAGCGTTAACTAAAAATCTAAAAATTAATGTATTAAAGAAATAGCTCAAAATGTTTTCATTTGGCTGCTAAACATTTCTCAATAACAAATAAACACCACAATAATTATTTTTCAGTAAGCAATGTAACATTTTAGGCATCTTGATTATTCTCGCTCAATTAGTTATGTTTATTTCTTTCAACTTTTAACGGTAAAACGGCAAAACCATAATGCGGTCGTACTCAATATATGTAAATTCACTGGTATAGTAAAATTAAGCCCAAACCAAAATACTTCTTTTCTTTTCATTATTCTTCATAGTAATGGGAAAATTTGTTGCAGATTTGTATGCTTCTCATGGGTGTAATGGAATGTTAGTATTATGGCGGTACCGATTACGTACAATAGTAAAAGTAAGTAGGTATGTATGTATTTAGAAATTTCAATTATATAATTAGTCGAGATATTCACTTACCTTAAAAACCCATTTGATGGCATAGTTTTAAGAGCAAAAAAATCTCAACTGATTTTAGCCATTCTTCAGCTCCAGATTTTGTTTTAGCATTTGCTCCAAAAATGCATGAATACCTACTTTCTTCCACCAATATCTGGGAAAGACGCTTGTAAGTAATCCCTTAAAGCAAAATAGTCTTAAACGACCCTGTCTTCTAGTTAAGATTGGTCGTAAAATCAAAACTTTTCAATTCCATTGACCCTGTATGTCCTAAAAATCTGATTTGCTATACTCTTACGTAAATACTAAGTAATTGCCGCTTCTCCATATAATTGTCTTACTTTTTCGTTGTTTTTTCTTTCCCACAGTTTTCCAGTTTTCCTTCAGAAAAATTCCTTAAAATTCTCTCTGCATCTAATTATCTCAGAACCCAAATTTCACATCTATTAACGGTTGGTCTTAACATGGTTTCATACATTTGTAATTTTGCTTTACATGATATACCTAACTTTTGTAATGCTGCTGCATGTCCACCCCCTTTTACAATTACGGTGTTTAATTATTTCCCATCATCTGTTAGCCACACCCTCAAATATGTGAAACCTTGTACACTAGATATAACAAGTGATTAAAAAAACTTTGATTCAGAAAAATATATCACTTGCAGCTGACAGAAGAGAGCAAGGCTCAAGAATTTTAATCAGTCATGGTTTTTACTGATGAACAAAAACGGTCTATGTTGGAAATTTATTTTAAAAATGGTTGAAGAATTAATGGTCAATGGGTTTACTCTGTTAGAGAAGTCTTTACTACATTTGACAGCTTTTGTAAATGTATTCAGAATATTGTGGCTTTGTATAGGGACACAGAGAGCATAACTCGCAAAGAAGGCAGTGGCAGGACGTACTGAGCAAAATGTTGAAGCTGTTAGGAAAATAAGAGAGGAACAGCGCAAGACCTCAATTCGGCATTTGCAACAGCAAATGGATCTATCTTCTTCTTCTTTTTCTTAAACAGGACCTGCAACTCCATCCCTACAGAATGCAAGCGTTCCACGAAATACTTCCTATTGACAGGCCCCAAAAACCAGAAAATCTTCTTTACAGATGAAGCTTGGTTCCACCTTTCTGGATATGTCAATTCCCAAAATAAGAGAATATGAAGCTCAGACAATCCTCACTTTTTTAAATTGCAGTGTGAGCAGCTATGAGTAAACGAAGGATTATCTGGCCAATATTTTTGAAGGTAAAACCTCTTATCTAACTATTACTATGCGCATGTATTTGATATTTTAGGAGTTCTATACGCTGATAGATATAGGATGGAAATCTTACCTCCGTTCATGGACATGTTACATGGTGACGAACTAGTTGAAGGCTAGTTTCAACAAGATGGGGCACGAATTCACACTACCCGAGTAAACCTGAATTATTTTATAATCGGGTAATAAGTTGAAATGCACCAGTGTCATTTCCACCTCGGTCTTGTGATGTAACTACCGGTGATTTCTTCTTATGACCATACATTAAAAATCAGTATTTGCAACTCCTGCTGTTAATATGTAAGATCTTAAAGAGAGAATTAAATAAAATCGAAGAAATCTATATCAACCGACACTGCTGGGCAATGTTATTAATTCTGTTAACAAACGAATCAGAATATGCATAGATGAAGGTGGTGGTCACATATCCCATCTTGTTTACTTTAAGCTTATTTATTTAATATTTACCTTATATTTGTATTAATTTTTATTTGCTATTTAAATATAAATATTACATTTATTATTCATAAAATCACCTGTTTAAACAATTCTTTTTATTTAATAAAAATGAGAAAGCACAAACTATTATCGGGAATGATAAAATTGTTTACACCCAGAGAGCAAATTTGTCATTGTCTTTAAAATATTAAAAATAACATCAACGGCGAAGACGCGAAGAAACAATAATTCAGACTTTGCCACTCTGGCCCAGGAATGCTTCCTATTTTTATGTGCTTGCATACTACTGAATTTGAAACTGCCAAACCTACAATTTATGCCATAAATCAAAGAAAAGGCTTACAAATATCAGGACTTCCCTACAATAACTTTGCTGTACCCCAGTAATGCGTAATTCTCAGACAATCCGGCACCCTTTCAGCAATTCTCAACAGCATGTCGCCAGGTATTGCAGATTAAGGGCATTTCCTTGGATTAGTAAAGAGATTACAATCCACTTTGAAGTTCGGCATTTCCAACAGCTTTAAGCATTTACCATGAAAGTTTCAAGGTCGGAACGGTTTACATTTTTGTGGCATAGCCACCTTTGCGTAAAAATGTTTCTTCGGTTTAAATTATTGAGAAACATAGTTGGTTTAAACTTATATACTAGATTTCTATAATGGCCGGAATGGCCCTGTTGCTTTTTGGCTTTTATCAATATCTTACAGCTTACACAAATAATAAGCCATGATGCAGCAGCAGTTCTTCTGCAAAACTTCTATTAATCAGTTATGTGTATATGGTGCAAGTTCTAAGCTTTTCTGCACTAAAATAAAACAAATATTTGAGGTAGCACTGCGCGTATTATCTATAAGGAATCCTATGCCACATAAAAGCTCATAGTTTCTAAAACACTCCGTATATACATACTACTTCTTGTTCTAGTTTAGGTTCCAGCAATAACACCAGCGGGAAGACAATTTTAGAGCAAAATATGGGCAGAACTCTATGATGTTGCAAAAGGATTTGACTCTAATCCTTTTGTACAATAAAAATGCCAGATGCTAATAACAAGCACTTCGGTTTTGGCATGTCAGCTGACAAGCAAGGGTATGCTAATTTGAAGGGATTGAAATCACCGCCAGAAAAGGCATTTTAAACCTGAGAAAGGTCCTACTAGTTTGTCTGTAATCCAATTCAAAGTATCTTACCTCCGCTTTAAATATTTTATTTACGTGCATCTTCTCAGTACCTACAACTTTATATGAGCAAATATTATGGTACTTTTCAAAATATCTTACGTACCCATATTGTTTCAGGACTGTGTATACGTTTTCATATTTAACGCTTTGGTTTTTCCAATAACCAATTTTCCCAAATTTAGAACATACCTGACAGAAATAGCATTTTCAATACATTCAAATCCAGACAGAAAGCTTATGAATAAATATCAAGCCCCTCCACCCCTTAATAACCAATATTTATTTGATCTACACGCCTCTGCAGCATTATTAGACAGCTATTAATCTTGCCCTCTATTTTTAACGAGCCCATAGGGCACGGACGCAACCGTTCCAGAAGAACTTTTTGCTGGTAACTTTGTAACATCGTATCTGAACGGAATGGTCATTAAAGCTGAAAGTCTAAGGGTTGCAGCCCCATGGTCTGCCTTTTCACTTAACAAGAAACATCACACGCCTGTAAATGCCATTATTTCTGCTTTTACAAACAAAGGGTATTCGTCAGTCGCCTTTACCAGCTAGAGCATAATGGACACCACCCAAAATTTTACTGCGAAAACTACAAAGTGTCGCCCCACGGCCCAGCCCGGACAGCTACCTGATCACAAATTTATTTGCATGTCAAACTTCAAAATGCTGGCGATGATTTAGTTGTTGCTAGTCTTGGATAGGGTGTGTTTATTACATCAAATAACTGAAGAAAAGCTGATGAGTTAAAAATTACTAGTTTTCACGGCCTGCTGAATTGTGTGACAAGGTTTGCCACACAATTGAGCAAGCCGTGCTAGTTTTAATGTCATTTTACAGGGTGAGTCAAAAGTTACTCGCCAGTGTTTAGAGATGTATGCTACAAAAATTATGAAAATGGAGAATACGAATTACTTGAAATATTTCTCATTTAAATAAAAAAATCATTTTATATGAAATTAGCGGAGTTACCAGGCGTTGCTCGGAGGCTAACCAGTACCTAGAAGGTGGTTTAAAAAATGCTTGATTACCAATGTCAATAGCTACAATTCACATTGTTAGTTGTTAGCAACCATCTTACTGCCTTATTATTGAAACTTTAAACCCCCATTTTACCCCTTAAGCTATGAATTCTTAGTGCACGTCTACATTATATGAAGAATCACCATACAAAATTTCAGCTTCTTAGGCCTTGTGGTTCTTGAGATACAGTGATGAGTCACTAAGTGACTCAGTGAGTCAGTGAAGACACTTAACTTTATATATTTAGATATGATCCTGAAATTGAAATTGCTGGTTAAAATCTGTATTAGGTTAAAGTCTACTTTAAAGTGAAAATAGTACAAATATGTGTCCAAAATCGAATTCCTCCAAAGGTACAGTGTAATCGAACTATCATTGTGAATAAAAACGTGGAAAGTTGAAAAGGCACTCCTTTTCCATTGAAAAGCATAAAAATTTATTTTTTGTTCAATAAACCTTCGAAAACATCACCATTTTGTCTGCAATGTTGCACATTATAAATGAAACAAAGAACAAATCAAGAGAAATGGATCAAGCAATTAACCTTTTTAATCTCTGAAACTTCATTGTGGCGTGAATCTATAATTCATATTTTTTTTGGGTATTTCGCCACTCTGCAAATTAAAATTATTAAATAACGTATTAAATAACGAACGTTTCGAGGGACAATCTGCTCTCGTTATCAACGATTAACAATTAAAAACAAGAAAACGTAGCTTTTTCACGGAGACTGAAAACCACCAACCTCCAATGAATTGCTTGACATTGACGTTTGTTGATTGTCTAAACCTACTTGATCTGATCTTTAAGAACATAGGTTACAAAACGATAACACATTACATACACGAACAACATTAAACATTGATACCATTATGGAACTTTTAACACTATGCATTAAAACGACATACTTTCAACTAAACAATGAATTTTACCAACAAGATTTCGGGATGGCAATGGGTTCTCCTCTATCTCCTATTGTTAGTAACATTTTTATGAAAGACTTTGAACAATAACATGTGTACACATACACCAACAAACCAGTAGTTTGGTGGAGATATGTCGATGATGTTTTTGCAATTTGGCCTCATGATATGGTTGAGGTGGATACATTTCTTGAACATATTAACAGTAAAGAAGCATCCATTAAATTCACATTAGAAACAGAGCAAAACAATCAGTTACCTTTTCTTGATACACTAATCACACGCACAATAAATACTTTTGAAACATCAGTATACCGTAAAAAAACCAACACTAATAGGTACTTACATTTTAACTCCAACCATCACAAAAACATAAAGACAGGTGTTGTAAAAAGTCTTTATGACAGAGCCAAAGTTGTTTGCTCTAATGATGAAATTTTCAAAAAAGAGAAAGAATTTATTGTTAATTATTTACAAGATAATGGCTATCCAGAGAGTCTTGTTCGGAACATTTTCAATACACGAAATAATTCCACACGCGTACAAAGAAATGACACTCAAACATATAATACTCTAACTATACCTTATATTCCAGGCATATCTGACAAAATTAGACGAATTGGGAATAGATTCAATGTTAGGACGGTATTCTAAACGTTGAATACCTTGCGGTCAGTTCTTACAAAAACTAAACCGTTCAACGAAGAACAACATTTAAAGAATTGTATATATAGTATCCCCCGTGAATGCGGGAAATAATATATCGGTGAAACATCAAGACCTTTAGCAGTTAGAGTTAAAGAACATAAAAATATGATGAAAACCTATCAATTCAATAAGTCTAAGCTGACAGAACATGCTTGGGATAACAATCAAAAAGTACACTGGCATAACATAAAGATCTTGTCTAAACAATCGTTGTCAACTAAACGAAAAATTAAGGAGACGGCATATATTTTACTTAACAAAGAAAACTGCGTGTCGTCTTTCTCAATATATTTAGACACTAGTTGGCTATCCATTCTTAAAGATCAGATCAAGTAGGTTTAGACAATCAACAAACGTCAATGTCAAGCAATTCATTGGAGGTTGGTGGTTTTCAATCTCCGTGAAAAAGCTAAGTTTTCTTGTTTTTAATTGTTAATCGTTGATAACGAGGGCAGATTGTCCCTCGAAACGTTCGTTATTTAATACGTTATTTAATAATTTTAATTTGCAGAGTGGCGAAATACCCAAAAAAGAATATGAATTATTAACATTTTTATATAAAACTTGTGTGGTGGTATTCAATTTTCACTTATAATTACACGAGACCTTTTTTTGTCGAAGTAAACTTGACATTTTAATGAGAATTTCGTTGCTTGGCAATTTAACGAAAAAAACTGCCTCTGAAAAAATTACGAGTCCGGAGGAAGAGTAATTTTTTCTGGTAGTTTTTTGAGTTGAGAAGTAGAAGTGTTCAAGCTTCTGGATAAGTCCTTGAAGCTGCACCTTATCAAAGGCTGTTTTAAAGTCGAGATAGATAACGTCAATTGGTTCATTGCGATCGAGTTCTTTCGTCCACTCATCAACCCACTGAAGTAAGTTACTCAAGATTGACCTACGAGGCATAAATCCATGCTGTTTAGTGTTTAGTGTTGAGAACGATGTCAGCGATACCTGTCTGTAATTTTTTGCATCGAATTTATTGCCTTTCTTGTAAATCGGAATGACGATAGCTTCTTTCCATGCAGTGGGCACTTTTCCCTCTTCCTGAGATTTTAACATTAGTCTCGTTATAGGTTTAGCCAAGGACGTGGAACAGTTCTTAAATAATGTTGGGTGCAGCTCATCAGGACCTGGCGATGCATCTAACTTCATGATTCCTAATATTGCACTGACTTTATCTTCAGTGATTTCAACAAACTCAATGCTGTTATTATTGCATGCATTTTGCGTTTCAAATAGTTGCAGCTCCGATATGTAGCGTTTATAGTTGTTAATTCTATAGTTATCTAGAGCAAGTTTTACTTCACGTGTGGCACGATTCAGTTGCGTTTTGATTAGTGCGTCTCTGGTTCTAGCCCATACTCGCCGTAATCTATTTTTATTGTTGATAAGAGTGAGAATGGGTTTCGGAGGAATTCCATATTTGAATTTTCGTTTGGTTTGGATAGTAGTTGCATGTGTTACAGCGGTGCTTATTGCAGTAGTTAGTTTGTAAATTTCGTCATCAATTTCTTCGGGAGATTCTATAGATATAGGACATGATGTGATGTCTTTCAGCGGATCTTGGAAGACGGGCCAGTCGACGTGGCCTTTTATTAGTCTCGGCATTGTATTTTTGCGGTTGAACGAAACCAAAACAGGAACGTGGTCTGAATCTAATTCCATTAAAACAGTTTGTGATATTGGTAAACGGAAATTTTTGAGCAAACATAAGTCCAAAATATCGGGATGATGGTCTATTCGGTATGGGTGGTAGGTTGGTTCAGTTGGAGCAGACAGTTGAATTGCATGATTGGATATGAAGGCATGCAGTCTACTTCCACTAAGATTATTGGTTCTACATCCCCAAAGAGTGCTTTTTGAATTGTAATCACCTATAGCAAGAGTTGGAGTATTGCCTTGAAATAGTGTTGCAATATCAGCTTCCAGCAACCTTTTATTGGGTTGTTTATAGACAGCAATGGTGATGACATTTTCGTTGCTTTTTAGATTTAAATTAATAGCAACGACTTCCAGGTTAGTGATTCCTGTTAGTTCGTAATGATGTGCAGATAACGAACGTTTGATAATTATTGCGACACCACCAGATGCAAAATTCGTTTCACGGTCCTGACGGTAAACATGGTACTGTGGGATTTTAAAATTTTCCCCGTCTGCTAAATGCGTTTCTGTGACAACTAAAATGTCGATGTTGTGTCTAGCTAAGAATGCTATAATTAGTGATCTTTGTTTATTTAAACCATTGGCTTTAAAATTTCCAATGATGAGATTTGATAAAATATGCTTTAAATTAGCCATTGAGAAGGGATGGAATAAGTGCAAATATAAATGATTTAATTTGTTCGTGAAATGGAGTTAAAAGGGTCCAAATAGATGTAATTAGTTCGGAAATTGATGATGACTGTGAGGAGTTAGGAGTAGGTTGATGAGGGTGGTTCTCTGGTGGTTGGGCAGCTGCATGGGCGTAGGTCGTGCCTGGAGTTGTGTAATGGTAGAGGTTGGGCTTTTGTACTGCAGTTGTACGTTGCGGCAGAGATTTCTTTTTATTAGAGTTAATGTAATAACTGCAACCTCTGTAGTTGGCAGGGTGTTCGCCTCCACAATTTACACACTGTGGTTTTTGTGTCTGTGTTTTGGTACACTTCGAGTAGTGGTGTGAGCCTGTACATTTTACGCATCGAGGGCTAAGATGGCAGTAGTTTTTTGTATGACCCAATCGTTGGCAGTTTGTACATTGTGGAGTGTCTCTGCTGGAGCGCCGGGGTTCGATACTTATTATGCAATGTAGTAGTTTGGTGAGTTTATAGATTTCTTTAGACTTGTCGTTTTTAGTAAGTTCGAGTGCACAAATAGGTATAGGTTTTTTGTCTTTAAGTAGTCTAGTTACACGAACGACAGAAAATTGTTTGGATATGAGCTCACTCTTGATTTCTTCAGTAGTTATTGATATGGGAACGTTTCTTATAATAACTGACAAGTTAGCGGTCTCGGGGTTGCGGAAGGTAAAGTAAGTAATCTTATCTTTATTGTTGTCGTAGAAACTAGTTAGTAGGCGATAATCGTCAATGTCTGTCAAGTTCACGGGCATTTTTGACCCTTGGTTAGTAAGTGTAAATTCTTTTTTTACAACAGATTTTATATCTGTAATTGCTGCTTGGTAGTTGTTGGCATTAAGCAAAAAGATTGGCTGTATTTTAGGACTGGTGATATTTGGCGTTTCTGTCGCTGTACTTTCATTTGCAGGATCAATATGTGCTGGCAGATAATATTTATTTTGGTTAAGCAGGTCACTGTTATCAAATGAGTATTTCTTGTTACAATTGTCAGCTGCGGGCGATGTGTTTGGTCGTTTATTGCAGTTGGTTATGTTGTCGTCTTTTGCTGTTATGCTGGTTTCCATATCCTCGGATGCGTTTGAATTTTTATAAATTAATGTTGGTTGTTTAAGATTTGTATGTGACATAGTTATTTTTGATGTGAAAAAGTTTTTAATAGCTGGTGCGACTGGCGTAGCCAAAGGCTAGCCCTGTATTAGAAGTTTAATTACTTTTTTATTGCGGATTGAGACGGGATTACAAGTTAAGTTTAAAAAGGAGGGATAAACTCTGTTCATACAGTTAATATTGACTCACCCGCGTTTAGTTAGAACTAACAATACGCGTCCACTCACGAACACGGCTGCGTTCGAACTCCTGTACAAAAATTAATGATATGCGTTAAAAATTGTAGGACAAAAGGACCGCACAATTTAATCATGAATGCACTAATACCATCAGGTCCAACTGATTTAGTGTTAATTCTATTTAGAATACTATTTATAGTAAGGATATCGACTACATTAAATTCAAAAACAAAACCTATTTATTTTTAATACAGGATAAATAAAGATTGATTAATTCAGAATCATCAGCATCATTTTCAGGAATACTATTAATAAACAAGTCATTTATTTTATTAACATCTTGTAAACCTGACGGTATCTCCGTGTATTCGAAACACTAATCTCTAAACGTTTTACTTCCTTTCAGAGAGTTTCTGCAGAATTACGCTCCTACATTTATTGAGTTAGAACATTCTTTTTTGGCAAATAGATGTAGTTTTAAAATATTTAAAAAGTGGTTTAAGGAATTTTGAAAAATATACCACCAAGGGGTTGAAAAGGGCTACACTGTGTTCCTACGAATTCCTCAATATCTCTTAGACCTGATAAGATATCTACTTGGTATTTACTTGCATAATTATCTAAGGCAAATGTCTAAAAACATACTTCAGGATTTTGCCCTAATCAACCCTAAAGGTGTCAATTTGCATTCGGGGTGAATTATAGAGCCCCTTGTATCTTCTTTGTTTGTTGTGTTAGAGCATTCTTTTGTGGCATATAGATATGTTTTTTTAAAATCTTTAGAAAGAGGTTTTAGGGTTTTTACCCCTAAAGCGGTAGAAAGGGAAAACTGAAAAGGGATAGGGGGTTAAAATTATTATTTTTTCCTTCTGGGTTCATTTCAGGATAAAACGATCTGAAAGAATTTTTAGCAATTTTACCCCTAAGGGATGAAAAGGGGTCGACTGTGTTTTCACGAATTTCTTAGAATAAAATAGCAGAATTTCTGAAATTCCATCCCTTTGTGATGGAAACGGGCATTCTGCTTTAATTTATGAATACAACTTCTAATAAGATGTATTTTTTATTTTATCTCATTGTTATACTAAAACTATAGTTTTATCAATCTATACAAGAGTAGCGACAATTACATACACATTTTCAAGGGGTACGTGAAGAAAAAAAGAGTTAAGAAGAACTTCTATCGGAAGAATATTGTTTCACTTTACCTACAATATTGTTTTGCAGCCTTTGTTAGTTTAGCATATTGAGTGAGGGGAAGGAGGGCCCCATAATTCATTTAAGATTTAGAAAAAGAAACAAACATTTGTAGTCCGTATGAAGAACGGGCATCTTGCTAGTTTTAAATAAAACACAAACGCTTCGTCAATATTCGGCAATCACCGTCGTTGTTGTTTAATTTCCCCATATAGTGATTGTTTATTTGCGCCATGACAGTTCTACAATATAACCTACAATATTTAATTCTAAACAATAAGTCATATTACCGAATTTATGAGTAGTTGGAGAAAAAATAGTATGTTTCATTCGCACAAAAAATGCGTTTTCGGGGCGCGCAAGACTCGCCGGACTCCGCTGAGCGTCGTCCGGCGATCTGTCTTACTTGTCCCAAAATCATGCATTTTTTGTACTAATGAAACAAATAACTATTTCAAATTTTAAATTTGAACTCGTATACAGTGTGGTTTAGAAAGTTTACAACAAATAATTATGAGTTTTTGTTAAGAGCTTTGTTAAAATATTACTTAAGTATAGGTATGTTTACACCAAAAGGTATTAGAAAAGGTCCGGATTATGTATGTATGTATTTATGTATATGTATGCATCTCAGCGGGGAACCCCTTTTTCTTATGAATTGAAGCGGTACTATTTTTAAATGCAAATCACAAATAATACAAAATAAAAAATGCATTTACTTAGAAACGTAGCCATTTCTACCATTTCTAAATGAACATAAATAATTATGTCCTTTATTAGTTAATATTGTTACTTATGATACTATTCTTACACATTAAAAATGAGGGTTTTGTTTTCAAATGCACCAACCTGTATAGTACGTAATATACATGTATGTAGATGATAAAAAAGCTGGGTGTATTTAATAAGTTAAATCCTCTTATGAGTAAATTACCCTAATTTTTCAATATTTCAAAATTTAAAATGAAAACGAAAGCTGTATTTCTAGAAATGTATTTTACTCTTATTAAGCAGAATCCGATTTTTTGTTCCACCCTGTACATCACGCAAGTTTTCATCCGTGCGATTAAGTTTCTAACCAAATTTCTATGGTATTTAATATTTTAGTAAAACTGCATTACAAATCTATTTGTTGCAAACTTTCTGAAACGCAGTGGGGAATAACATAACAGTTATTTATGCTACAAGTAATAAAAGCAATATCTTTTTATGACGTTTATGTTTGATATATCAATCTAGCCAGTGAAAAAGATGTTTTCATAGATACATGTTCTATAAGTAATCTTTTGCAAAGTAATATCTTAAAACTCGAGAAATTTGGTTGAGAAGGACTTCAGAATTTATAGCTTTCAAACTGATAATTCACAATTTCAACTAAGTAGTTAAAAAAGTGTCATTTTCTTTACTATTTCCAAATGACTGCGGTGATCATTATGCAAAAATAGTACATTACATACCAAGGAACTAAAATGTGCCACTTAATCCCCAAAGTGAAGCTTATATATAGGATATTTCCTAAATACGAGTAGAAAATTGACTGGCATGTTCCCTGCCTGTAAGGCAAAAGGTTTCTATCAACGTAAGTCTGCAGGTTCTTCGTTTTCGAATTTGAGAGAAAAAACCGTAAATTTTATTGATTTTTAGAACACATTGGAATATGAATTACAAACTTGGTATGTGTACATGCGGCGCCAAGAAAATGTTATTGTATATGACTGAATAAGAAAAAGAAGACGCCACGTGGACGCAACTGACATTTTCAGGTTCGGTAATTTTTTAGAATTCCTTGATAAAACCTACAAAAAAACGCCTCTTGGTGTAAGCCAAGGAACATGCCAGTCAATTTTCTGCACGCACGACTCAAATTCGAAGTTAGCGGGTTAGGGTTTGCGTTAGTTTTGACACAGACTGATGCAAAACCTAACCTGATAACCTCGAATTTGACATAGACTTATAGTGCCACCAACATATTATTCTGTGGTATAATGTCACATTTTACTGACGTTTGAAGAAAAATACATTTCTATCGTGCAAAAAACGTCATAAGCATCACGAACGTTAAGGAATTACCGATCTCAGACAATAATTGGAGTCGTCGCTTCGCTCCTCCTCCAAACAATTCTTAATACTTAATATACTATAGTCTCGAGGTGTACATGTCATTTTTTACACTACCGGGTCACAAATTCCAAAATAAATCTAATTGTGCTGTCAACGTGACAATCCAGATTTTTAAAACGTCAAAATTAAAATATCTAGTGATTTGGGGGTAAAAATGGCGCTTTAGTCCATCTTTTGGAGAAGTAAAGTAGAGCCTTCGATGTAGGTAATGCAAAAAGTATTAAAATTTGGAGACACCGATTTAAAAAACAGAGCGGGAAGCAAAATTGGTAGTATTTTTTGCGGAAACAAACTCTTTGTACAGATAAGTCGCCATTTTAGAGCATAGGTGAATCTCCCGCGCTTCCGAAGCCGCGATACGCAATTACAGGATCCACTCACGTAAAAATTGAGGAAGAAGAGGGCAGGTGATTGGGCGAAAGTTCAGGTAAATCCTCAGGTAAAGGAGGGGCTACACATGAGGCACCATTTTACAGAACACGTTTTACAAGCGGATTCCGCTTACAGACATGTCACGTTACAATCAGTTCTTCTGGAAGTAGAAGCGATCAGTTGGGCAGACGAGCTAATAATCTATCTTGCACAGGACAAACCGAGCCGTCGTGGGTGGACCACGTCTAATGCAAAAAGAACCGTATCGCAATATTTCAAAGCGACTGACAGAAGGGCCCCTAATTATCATCAGTCACAGAATTATAATGATCTTCTGTCGGCCTTGCTCGCAGGCTGTTATTTTGCTGCTCACATTGAATTTCGGATTGCTGTTGGCGGAGGCTCAGAAGTAAGCCGAATGTTTATAAAATATCGAATGTCGGGACCTACGAACAATAGCCTCTGGCCAGATATTTTTTGAGTAAGTAAATACGGGTCCAAACTCAGTTTGGGATAGTTAGCTTTTGCAGAAAGGTCACAGACACGAAATGTACTAATACCTATTGTGGTAGTAAATAATTGGTCGATTTTAATAAAAAACATTAAAATAAATATTAGAAAGTATCAAATTACGAATATATTAACTATGTATAAAAACTGGCTGTCGCCAAGAAAATGATTGGCGTTCTATGTGAGGTTACATACAGTATGTGCCAAAAAGTATGCATCAATAGAAAAGTCATTTGTTATTAGTAATAGCCGCGACAACGAATCCTGCAGCTGTAATTGCGTCCGCAAAAATCAACTTTATCTCGTTTGCGCTAACAATAAGTCCATTATGATACCGAAAATTGCTCAAAACTAATATTAAATATTAAACTGTTTTTGATAACTATTTGTTTTTACCTGCTCATAATACGACAAACGTCTGATGTCAAATACATAACCACATTCTCTGAATTGCATTCATCAAATTTATTATAATCAAATGTAACTTGCATGTAGGTACTTTTTAACGAATTAATTAAATACAACTATTTGAACAACACAGGAACAAAATTTAAACTAATTCAAATGTTAAGAGCAACGAAATTGATAATGTGTCCATTAGTAGAGGACTGTCAATGTCACTTGACAATGTCGGCATCGTTAGGTGTAAACATTCCTACATTGTAATCCAATAAGTTTAGTATCAGAAATTTTTCATTTCTATAAAATCAATAACTCAAAGTAAATAAAATAGTGTATTACTAGCAGTCCAGTGAGACAAATGTCTCATTTAATAAAACAAAAAAGACCGTTTTGCAAATAGAACGCGTATTCACCACACGTACGTATATGACGTCATTGTTGGTAGCAAACTACCAGTCGCATTCGCCTTGATAAAATTTGCCTAGAATCTAACCTAAAAAGTTAGGATTAGGATATAATTAAGATAATAATTAGTGTTAGAGACTGAAATTCGGTTCCTGACCTGACATGACCATTCCAAACATATAACTTTAATATAATCTCTGAAACTTCTTTGTGGCGTGAATCTATAATTCATATTCTTTTTTGGGTATTTCGCCACTCTGCAAATTAAAATTATTAAATAACGTATTAAGTAACGAACGTTTCGTTGACAACGAGGGCAGATTGTCCCTCGAAACGTTCGTTACTTAATACGTTATTTAATAATTTTAATTTGCAGAGAGGCGAAATACCCAAAAAAGAATATGAATATAACTTTAATAACTTTTTTCTCTATCTCTTACGGTTTGGCTGCTGAAACAGCGTCCCAGACAGACAAAACAGCGTCCCGGACAGACACGTCTATTAGATAAAGGATATTCGTTTAATAAGAGGCACTTGAGCCCACGCGTGCTACAATGGACCCTCTTATAAAACTCGTATAACAATATACTATTTTCGCAGTGTCGCACAAAAATAGTTATTTGTATAAGCATAAAAAGCAGAATTTTCTGCACCAAGTGCATCGTTTCCAAACTAATCGTAGGGGCAAATCAAGGAGAAATCGGGAAAGATAAATATAAAAAAAAAATCGCGAAATGACAAGAACACTTTACAATTTTACTGAAAATGGACAGTGAAGAGATAGAAGAGAAGTCAGAAAAAGAAAGAGAGAGGCGGAGGTGCACACTGCACACACATATAATGCGAGAACGAAACATTGCAGTTTAAAACCAGAACTACCAGAACTGGTTCCCATATATGACTAAATTACAAGTACAAAATGAAAAGCAATAAGGCACCAGATGAAGATTATGTTCCAGCAGGGCTGCTATATGCATAATCAGGTGGAATGGACCTATGAGAAAGGATACAAAACGTAATTCAGACAATATGGAAAAACGAAGAGATACCACGAGCATGGAATAGAGGGATAATTCGCCGTATAAACAAAAAGGGGACATACAATATGTTCCATATGTTCAATACAAAATACAAAGTCCTATCTCAAGTGCTATTAGAGAGACTAAAAGACTAAGATCATTGTAGAAACCGACTAGGGAATTGTCAACCGAGTTTCAAGAAAGAGAAATTTACAACGGAACAGATACTCGGTATACGACAATTTGCAAAGAAATCAAGGAAACACACAAGTGACATACGCAGTATTTTGTAGACTACAAAAAAGCTTATAACAATGTCATACATAAGGTATTGAAACGGGCTTTAAATAATTGCGAGGTAACGCAAAAACTAAAAAGCTCTGATGGCTATTCAAAACCGGCAATATAAAACAAGGGTAGGAGCGGAGACAACGTATCCCATTAACAGCAATGTATTCTAATTTACTCAAGGCAAGGAGATGCACTATTATCAATACGTAGCGCTAGAGGATTTTATACAAATAAATCCTATAATACACGATAACTATTCACTCACATCAGATTTGGTGCTACACAGATGACATAGTTATGATTAGCAACGAGCAACAGGAGGGAAGTTGACATAGATCGAACAAAATGAAAAAACTTTTTTCATGAAAAACAATTTTTTAATTCCATTGCCGTTTCCTTGCCAAAATTCAGTTACAATTTCGGAATCCAAAAATGCTTCAAGTACAAGAATTTAAACTTAACGCATCATAGTTACAAAACATCTGGTCTGAACAAAGATACTGATCTTCCATATCTCGGCATCTTATCGTTTAAGTTTTCCCTTTGAATTACGCAGAAACTCGAACATTCTCTTGCATCTAAGAATGTGCGAGTATAGGATACATCCATTTTCTAACAATGCTGTGCTTAAACTATGGCTGATAGGTCGTAGCATGTGAGCAAACGAAAATCAAATCAAGCTTGGCTTTGAAATATTTGTTGTATGAATAATATGTTGGTGGCACTGTAAGTCTATGTCAAATTCGAGGTTAGGTTTTCCGTCAGTTTTGACACAGACTAACATATATTTATTACTTCTATATTGCTAGCGAAGTGGAGAGTTCGCAGCGTTCTACTTACTTGGTGAGCTGTGCGCAAGCGTCGTCCGCGCGGTGGGTCAAGTTTAAAATTCGCTTCTAAAGGCGGCTTCGAATTCTCAGGCATGCGCAGGAGACGCGTAGTACTCAGAATGAAACTATGTCGGCGCCGTAATGTTGTCGCCCGTTCCCAGACTCTACTAGCAATATAGAAGTAATAAATATATGCACACTGACGAAAAACCTAACCTCATAACGTCGAATTTGACATAGACTTACAGTGCCACCAATATATTATTCATAAAACAAATGTGTCAAAACCAAGCTTGATTTCATTTTCGTTTGTTCACATGTTATTTATGTAAATACATACCACCCTGAAACTCTTATTGGTTAAATATTTAGTAGAATTAGATAGTAAATTTGCTCTCGCTGTGCGTGAAATACTATAGTTGATTTCAAAATAAAAATTAAGGACACCGAAATCCAGCAGACATTGCAATTTGTCGGTTTGGTGACCAGAACGCCAACAAATGAAGTGGTTGCGTCGTCGCATGACGCAATAGCGAAGGCATCGCCATGGGGAGCTGCGGCAGCCTATGTCCGAGTAGCTGGCATTCGTCAGTTAGTAGATGGGTAATTTTATACGGTAATTCTTGTGTTCGGTGCACACTGAACTTGAGCATATACGCAGTAGGCTATCAAAGTGATTTAATATTATTTTTGGTGTGCCAGCGCATGTAGGCACCGTGAACTAGTGGTTTTATTATTAGTACTGGCAAATAGTGAAGGAGATAATATATGAAAAGAGATATTCCAACGCAATGGCGTGGTCGTTAATACAAACAAAAGCAATGAAATGAGGGTATTAAGAAAAGTAGATGTACGTTCAAAGCATTAGTGTTGTCGAAAAATCCTGATTATACAATAACTTCATTACATGAGTTTCGTCTTTCTCCACCTTTTGTAAGACTTATTTCTGGAGTTCTTCATAATATGCCTTGTTGCCTCTACTTTTGCTTTATTCTGCATACTGTACTTTTCAACCTTAAACTAAACAGTCAGTTGTCGTGTAGGCCAGTAGTTCTCGATCTTTTTCTTCTCGTGGCCCTCCTGATAGTCAACCACATTATTGTGGCCTTCCAAAGTCTTGCTCATTATTGTGTGTACTCCTTTCTACCATCATTATTTTCAGAAGGTACGTCTAAGTCCTAAGCTAATATATTTTATTTTAGGGCAACTGTGTTCAAATGTTTCAAGGAATCTGTTCTCGAAGTAATGTGTGTACACAACATATGTTTTATTTTATTTTTGAAGCTTACCGTGCCCCCCTTAAGAATTACTCTGACCCCTATTTTCACCATATAATTATTATTTTATCCCTTTTAATGTTTGAATTACTTTTCCTAGTTTGTACTCGTTTCCCGATGGAAAACTTGTTTTATCGTTTTTCATTTTTCGAAGAAGACAATGACATTTTATTTCTCAAAATAGATTTTAAAAATTTTCTTGGAACAACCAAACAAGTTTTTAATTAACAGGAAACAAATCCACAAAACTACATTTTCTAGCTACACCATTATTTATTTATTTATTTACAGTCAGACCTCGCCGTTCGCGGTTTTTCGGTTCGCTGATTTGATTTTACGCGGGGCACCTTTGTGCTGCCTTTTCTTTGCCGTTCGCGGATATTTGCTTTGCCGTTCGCGGATGGAATTGCCAATGTTAATTGTTTCAACTTTCACACACTAACGGCCGGTCTTATGAAGGCCACTAATCTGACATTAACTTTAATTCGATGTTAAAATAAACAAAGGCACATAAAAATTTATTTACTAATGAATAATATGTCATAAGCGCCAACGTTTTGATGAGCTTTTGTTTAGTTTAATAGCGATTTAAAGTTAACATCACGTTAGTGACCTTCATAAGACCGGCCGTAAATAAATAAAGCAGACGTATGCGGTTTATGGCATAAACACCTAAATAACATTATTTATCACAAACTTGTAAACACACTTATCGAGCCTATTCCTTTGAATCTCTTATTACCAAATTGGACCTGAAATGAATTGTAAAATTATATCTTGAATAAACAAATGGACATTCGAGCTCTAGATTCAAGTGGCAGACTTATGTTACGTATGGAATTTTAGTTCAAGCTTTACTGTCTTCTCGAGCGTTTCTGCCGAAAATTCAATTGAGTTTAATTTTTAAAACACGGAAAACCACGTCGTCAAAGCGTAAAGTTTCTGCTTCAGATTTGCCAGACAAACTTTTGGTTTTTTGAGGTTGCATAGTATAAATAAATCTAGTTAATGGAACCTAGCCCCGTTTTTATCATTTATGTATTTACATGCGCATCGCGGTTTTGCGCTTCGCGGCATTCTTCTAGAACGTAACCCTCTGAGACGGCGAGGTCTGACTGTATTTATGTCGCACTTAGCCAACAGCCGTTAGGCCAATTATAGGCGTCGCTGTGCATTTATGGGGACTTCAAACCCCACTAACTACTAACATGATGTTGTTATGACCGCCGGGACCAACTATTTCCGTGACAGCCGTATCACCAGGCGCCGATAGATGCAGCTGTAGAACTCCCATCCAAGTTCTGACCAGAGAAAGCGTTGCTTAACTCTTATATGTATCATTATGCCAAATTATTGATTATAAATGGTTTTCGAAGGTTTTCTATGCTTCTGCAACACGTAGAATAAGGTTTCTTGACATATTATAGAATAAGTCTATCGTTTGTAGTCTCCTGGTGCGTAAACTATGGCTGAAATGTTTCTAAATATACCTGAAATTTTTATTAGTTTTTCAAAAAAGTACAATTGTTCATCTCATTGACGTTAAAACCGGAAGTATCTACTTCGTTTTTTTAATTGATAAGGTGCATTTTTATGTGCTTAAGTTTTATTAAGAATATTTTTTTTACAACTGGCGTGAACGAAGTTACGTAGTATAAGGTCTCTCGCTCGGCCTGTGACACCCTGTATATTACAAGTCTATTCACTAAGATCATGTTTGTTAATGTTTGTATTAAAGTTTCTGATGAATGGTTAGCAAAAACATACAAATAATTTTATATGTAACAGGATGTTATGTCATAAGAAACTTGTAAACGTTGCTACGTGTATGTTTAATTCTTTTAACAATATGCTATCGCCAGTATTTTACGGCTGCTCTGAATATTTTACTTCTTTTTAGTGGTAAACACATCTTCCATGGCAAAAAAACAAAAAAAAATAATTACTCAAACTCATAGGATTGATTGAAGCGAAATATATTTTAAAATTGTATTTTTGCTGGACACAATTTAAGTAGTTTGCAAACGTCGAGAATATATTCCATTAAAATACCAGCCATTCGTCTGAGTTACGAAATTCTACCAATGAGCAGAAAGCTGTAAACCAGACAGTTTTAGCTTTAAACCTTCAAGTACCACAACGCGGTGAATTGTTTTGTGTTTAAGACCGTTAATTATAAATGTTTACTCTTTCGTATACACAAACTTGTAGCCATCCACGATTTCATAAAGCCGTCTTTTATGTGAACCACGTCGACTATACTCCTCTTTTTTGCGCGAGTATTGAACTGCTAAAAAGTCTAAAAGGCGTTATAGATGCACATAACCCCCATCAAAGGCTCATTTTGTCAGTAGCAGCTTCACGGAGTATACAATAGACCTTTTATAATAATTGCAATAAGGATGTTCTTATTCCTCGTTTCTGGAGACTGGATAATTTGTAATAAATTTAAATTTTCCTAGATATCGGTGAGAATAATTAATTTATACACTTGCCAGTTACTAAAAGGCGATTTACTGTATTACAAATCTAGCATTCGTGTGGAACGTTCCCAAGGTCCCCCCACGACTTTTCTAAGCCACTAATTAAAGAGAACATTTCCGCTGCCTGCTAATTAAAACTTACATGGGGTACTGGGTTGGACACGAAGATCAAATAACGTGCCTCTATAACATGTAAACAGGTCTTCCAGGAGTATAAATTATTTTAGCTTCGACTAATCAACGTTGCAGGATTTCAGGAAATTCAATTATCGCGCCCAGTATAAATAAATTCTTGCTTGCAGGAAAGTTATACAATTCAAAGCATACACTGGTACGTAAATAAAGATATACATTCACACAAAGAATATATTTAAAATTAAAATTAACTCTTGTCTGTTAAGTTAAATTGTAACATTTTCTTCTGAGAATATTTATAAAATGTAAAATGTTCACGCTCACAATGTGACTCAAATTTAATATTGAACTGTTTAAAAATTATATTTTGTAAGAGGGAATAAGTAGGCATATCTTACTAATTCATAAAGTCTGTTTTTCTTCTATAATAACAAAGTGTTACAATGTTAGTAGATATGTGATTAAATCGCTAGGAAATTTTTATACCTCGTGTTGGTGGAACTTTTTCAAAATTATGGTTATGTGTCAATTTTGAATGTCAAAGTTTCTTAATTTGAACTCTTGACAAATTTCTTTTTTTAACATGGAATCATCATCATCATCAATAAAATCGCATAAAAAAACCAAGAAATATTTTAAATGTAAAAATGAAGCAAGCGATATTAAATTACGACATATCTGTCAAAATGACAATAATTTTCTTAGTGGAAGAAAAGAACTAAAAATCTATGTACCAACATTATTAAAACTAGGGACCCTGCAGGAATGCAACTTATCCCCTAGAAAGTTGACCTTGAAAATTATTATTAAAAAAATGTACTTTATTTATGCTACCACCTTTGCACACTTTTCAAAACGTGAGTACGAATTTTAATACTTTGAAATGACTGAAATCAATAAAAAGTCGTCTTCAACTTCTATAGAATGAACATAGTGGATAATTTTAGATGATTTTAAATGGGAAGCATCGTCATTATTACAGATAAAAAGTTGGCAATGTAGATTGCCTGAACTTTTCCATACTAAAAAGACATTAGAAGCCACACGTAATTGATTAAAACCAAGTGAAACACTAATAGATGGAGGCGATGGAGCAAAATTTACAGGTATGCGTGTTTTGTATATATTATCGGTAACCTCACTTTACCTTGCGGTGTAGAGGATAGTGCTTTATACGCTTGCGTCTGGCGGTATAATGCTCAACTTGTTCCGGATTCGAGTTACAAAGTTGGTGCGCCTGTTACGCTTACGCATTGTGTGATGTGTATTGGTGATGTGTTGACCTTGTTACTGTATCTCTTAGGTCTGTTGTTCTGAGTAGAGCCCAGTTAATTTAGTGCCCAACTGTGAATGGTCTCACCGATAGCGATTTCAATCGCCAAGGTTGTCGAAAAATTCCGGTCCCCGCGTGATTCAAACGGAGGACTTGCTAAATGTAAGCCTATATAGCGCTTTCCCAACTGCACTGCCCGGCTTCTTGTCAGTCTATAAATAAAAATAACAGTCACGAACTTTTGACATTTAAGGACTTTTAATCGTAGCACTGCTTCCAATTATTGTATTTATGGTTTACAGTTCGATGAGTAACTGTAGTTTACTAAACAGCTGAAATTATTTTTTATCTGGTAGAGAACAAGACATTTTTAAACGGTTTAGTGGTGCAAAATTCGTCATCTTTTGTTCTACGTACATTTTTCGGTGTACTTTAATTATAAAAAAGTTCTGCTGACCAAATTTGAATGCACTTTTGTTAATTCACATGCAGTATGGTATTATTTGCACGACACCACCGTGACGTCCTCGGAGGGAGTCCAGTTGTTAAAAACGAATTCCGATTCAAATATTTAAAGTATATAAAACAATGTACGACTAATAATAGTAATTTATTATACAAGACGATAAAGTTAAATTTTATCCACGAGTGAATCGTTTAACGTTGAGACGAAGTCGAGACGTTAATGATTCAAGAGCGGATAGAAATATCTTTATCGTCGTGTATAATACAATATTTTTTTCTATAGCAAGAACTTTAATAACTTCAAAAGAAAATAAGGACACTCAATCTCATTTCAAAACGTCTGTGGCTAGGTTGGGTTGCTACGATAATACGAAGCTGTCATATTTAATTTAAACAAAAGTTAGAAAATTAAATTACTTTATTTATCCTTGATGTTAAACTGCTACTTTATCTACCCTTGCTGTTAAAGTAAAACTTGACCTTTTGTTTTGAGTTGATAAAAGCACACTTTAACATGTGCTATAGAAAAATATATTTAATAGTTCAGGTATCTAACTTTGCTGTAATTTTATGGATCCATAGTGTCTTGTAAAGTTATCAACTATGTATTCGTATACTAAACAATAGATATTGTTAAGTAGTTATATCAGCGTACATACATCAAACAAGTAGAGACACTCATGCCAAATGTTGAAACCTGTCTGGAGTGCCTGGGACAGTAACTCGGGGGGTATTTCTAAGCTTAACTACCAGATGGCAGCACAAATTCTACCAATCAAAGCCAGTTACTAGCTCTGCTACCAATCATATGTGTCAAAATAATGGCGCCATCTGTTAGTACTATCGGAAAGTACCCCCCAGGAGCCGTTCAAGATCATCGAAATCGGTATTTTGACATCAAAGGAACAGTGAGTGTCTCTACTTGTTTGATTTATGTATGCTGGCTATATGAACCTACCAAATTTTAATGCAATTATCCAGTTAACTTCTTTAATTCGAAAATGAAAAATTGCAAAACTTAAAAGATGTATTTTTAAAGTTTATTTAAAGCCAGTTTCAACGATTTTTAATTGAGCTGTAAGATATATAATCTGTCAAATTCTACCTGTAGATAAAATACTATCAATAGTTCAAAATATTTTTTTTTTCATAAAAATTAAAAAAACTTATAAGAAGCGTCATACCACAATTTTAAAACTAAAATTCAACTGAAACGTAAGTGCAAGTTTAGGGTCCATTTTAAGAAATTAAGCAAAACATTCAACTGGTTTTTGAAAAAACTCTAAATTAAAAAATGACTAAATAGTAGATTATGCAATGAGGGAGAGAAATTGCACTGAAGCAAAATAGTATTCTCTCCGAGTTGCATATACTATTTTTTCTTCAAACGGCAGTAAAATATGGCATTATACTGCTGGATTGATGATGCTAAACTGTCACTTTATTGCCAAGCGGCAGATAATATTATCTGCCGCTGACGACTTTATCTGCCGTTCGTCAGCGGGAGATAAAGTTATTATCTGCCGCTGACAACTTTATCTGCCGCTCGTCAGCGGCAGATAATATTATCTGCCGCTGACGAGATCAAGTAATTTTCTTCGAATTTTGTTCACAAAGTTGTAAATAATTTGTTATAAAAACGTTTGAAGAAAAAATACTATATGTTATTCGGAGCAAAAGTATCTTTATGTGGCTCGGCTGTACTTATCTGCCTCGCAAGCTCTGCAGATAACCCGTTCAGCCTCGCCACATAAAATATAACTTTTGCTTCTAATAACATAATATACTATTTTCACGTTGCAGGAAGATTTAAAACGAAAAACCTGTATTTTTGTCATTATGACAAGAGCTCACAATTATGTCAAATTCGAAGTTATCAGGTTAGGTTTTGCGTCAGTTTTGACACAAACTGACGCAAAACCTAACCTGATAACTTCGAATGTCACAATCTGACGCAAAACCTAACCTGATAACTTCGAATTTGACATAATTGTGAGCTCTTGTTGCTCAGTCATAATGAAAACTCCCTAGGGACATTTCTCCACTCTAGGGAGTAATTCATTATTTCTCTCACGATTTTGGTATTGCAGAAACCATTTTTTGTTCCCAGACATGAAAAAAAAATTTACTTACAATCAGTTAATAATAGGAACGTTTGTAACCTTCAGAACAGTAGGAAAGCGAGTCATTGTTTACTTTATTAAAGTGACTTATTAAACTGCGATACAAAATACGTATTATTTGAAACTTACGTAATTAAATAAATAATAACAAAAACCGATTGTGCGTAAAATAGTATACATACCACGATAAAAAGTTTCATTCCTGGAAACGCTTTCCACCTCAGTATGTAATATACTATAGGGCATAACAATTTTCGGATTTACTACTCAGAAAGACATCAATAAATTTTAAAAAAATGCATTTCTTCGGTAATAAATAAATAAGAGATTGAAATCATCCAATAATGCTAGCCACTATAGATTTCGGATAAAAACTGTTTGGTAGCCTGTAGGTACAGTTTACTTTAGAATGACGCAGCTATGTTTTCTAATCTTTTACCTGAGACAACAAACGTCTTTTTTTACTTCCTTTTACTATAAAGGAAGTATTGGATTCACCTCAAAAATTCGAAATTGAGTTTTCAACAGATCTTCACGTTTTAGAGTCTCCTGATCCCAAAAAACATATTTTTTTTCATTGGTCTGTGTGTCTGTGTGTCTGTGTGTCTGTGTGTATGTGAACAGAATATCTCAAAAACGAAAAGAGGTATGGCATTGAAACTTCTTATATAAGTTTTGTGTACTATGTAGATGAGACAGCAAGCTTTTGAAGAAAATCGCATAACCGGAAGTAGGTGTTTACTCTTGTGATTTTTCAGTTTTTTTCGATTTTTTCAAAAACGGCTCTAACGATTTTTTTTAAACTTTACATTTTTACTACATTTTTAATGTGTATTGATGTGAAATAGGTGATTTTCCAGTTGAATACTTCTAAAGTGGGTTTCTTTTGTTTTTTTTTCTATTTTTTTATTAACTCCTATTTTAAATAAAACACCCGGTATATTATTACATTTTTGAATTCACCTTAAAATTCTAGAGAAAATTTGTCTCTTCAACTAACACTCGATTTTGTACCGTTTTTGTAGAATTTGTAATTTTTGAAAATTTTTAACAAATGGTTAAAAATTAAAAATGAAATTTTTGACTAATTATAAGATCACTGTAAAAGGAAGTTGTGTGAGTGTATCACACCAGATTTTTTCTCTTCAAATATGATCTCAACACTTATTTCCAGGTTAATATCGAACTGCTTAGAACTAAGATTGATAACAAAGCTATTAGATTTTGAGAATGACAGCGATAACGGATGTACTTACTCAAACGTTGTTGAATTCTGGTGTGTTAAATAAGTTGCCTATACGATAAGAAACATCAAAATATCTGCAGGAAATGCAAGACATCGTGAAATCAAAACATTGCGTACAAAGCTTGAATTTCAATTGAAGTATGCCACAATGAAATTAGTTATTTAAAAACTCCAATCAGCAATCAAAATAAGCAATTCAAAAGAATTCTTCAAAAATCCAGGAACTTCAAAATCGGAATATACAGGCTGAGTTTTTTATCATGTAACAACTTGTAGGCAACATATTATGCAGAGCCATGCATACTGAATGCTTCTGCATAATGAGTTGCCTACAAGTTGTTACATGATAAAAAACTCAGCCTGTATAGTTGCTAAGAATTGAAATCTAGAATCAATGAATGTGACCAAATTCTGTTATAAATTGCTTGGAAGTTCACGGTGTACCAGAACCACCCCAAGAAAATATCTTAACAACCATTCAACTGGTTGAGAATACTGTTGGTTTGTATTATACACTCTAAAATATGATAAAGTATACATCTGGCAAATATTTTTTAAAGTTTTTCAAGGATACGTTGCCACACTACAAAGTCGGGAAAAATTAGAAAAACAATTATCACACGAAAATCTAATAGAAAAAAATCTAAGTATACAATATAATCTTATTACATATAATTATTAGCTTATTATTTATCACTAGGAATATACCTTAATTATAGTTAGACGTAAATACACTCATTTTACTCCCATAGTGTGATAAGGGTAATTTTCAAAAATTATTACAACAGTGCCTTGGAACTGGAACCAACAAACAAGTTTGAGGCGTATGGAAAGATGAACTTAATCAAGGTGCAACTGAAAAATGGAAAAACAGTATCTTGCACATGGAGAAATTAATTAAAGAGGCATACATTAATGAACACGTGACTGACACCGTAAAACCAGAGGACACTTGGAATAATAGAAACGGAGAAAGTGAAAGCGAAAATTAATTCGATTCCTTTTGAAGTTGGTTTCAGGTCGTAACGAATTGGCTACGCATAATACCTTACTGAATTTAAGAGTTCCGTAAGCTAAAGGAGTTATCGGTTGTACAAACTGCTCTTTGGCCCCCCTGGTAATTTTGAATGTCCTTTGCTATTATAGAAAAAGAACCGCACATTTCTCCACCGTAGCTAGTTGGCCCTCCGATACCTCCATACGTTTTGGTACGCTTTGAAGCTGATTTGAGTCATTGGGCAATATAAGAAAAACATCGGGGTTCGCTATGGTACAGTAAAAAAGTCGAATAATTGATCCCCTCCAACAAAGATTCTTTGCCCAAACTACAGACAGAAGGCGTTTACCAGCTTCAATGTACTTGTGGCAAATCTTACATCGGACAAACGGGAAAAAGCATTGATTTTCAAATAAAAGAACACCAGAGCCACACATGACTTGGAAACACACAAAAATCCGCCATCTCAGAACGATTATTAGGACCAGGGGACCACAGAATACATTACGACTCCGCGAACATACTAGCCAGGACTAAAAAATACTTCCCTCGTATTATTCGGAAATCCCTAGAAATGATTAAAAATTTAAACAATTTCAATCGAGGCTACCGCCGTAGTAATACTTGGAAGGTAGCTCTGCAAAACCAATCAAACCATAAACAAGTTTCACGTGACCAACCAAGCGGGAAAACAAGTCCCAATAACATACAAGATCTACATGAGCAGCCAACCGCAACGACTCCTCGACATATAACCAGGAGCAGAAGACATCAACATCAGTTTTTAGAAAACTTCTGAAGAAGCTGGCAACATGAGCAGCGAAACGCGTCAAGTTCAAATCAACGACCACAGCATAACCCGGAAGAACCTACCCTTTTAGACAACGGCCGTGACAGCCTGAATTCGACTAGTGGTACTTGTACTATAGTTATTGATACTGGACCTATTGATAGTACAAGGTTTATTATTTTTGTTGATTTTTTTTTTCTCCTTTTGGAACCAGATCAGCAATCCAGTTGCTATGCATGGTTGGGTTGTGAGTAGAATGGCTGTGGCTGGATTGACTGGAATGAGGACATCTAACAAGGATTCCTCTGTATCTGACTTGTTAATCGTTGTCGGATTCACTGGAACTTATCCAAATGTCTTGTGGGAGTTGGCGTTTCAGTCGCGTGTGTAAATGTCTTACTCCGAGGGAGTAGTTAACAGCACTCGCGCACTTATTGATGTTTGTTAGAAAAGTTTTGGTTTCCGAATGTGTTGCTCAATGGTAGGTATTTGTAAGTCATTATGGATTTGTGTGTTTCGCACGAACCAAGGGGCGTTCACAGCAGATCTCAGAACTTTATTCTGTAGCACTTGTAACTTGTTTATGTTGGTTTTACTAGTGGCGCTCCACACCGGACACCCATAAGTGATTATAGGTCTTAGAATAGATTGGTATATTAGAATGGCGCATCTAGTTTTTAGGGGTGATTTACGGTTTATGAGTGGGTAGAACATACTAAGACGGGCGTAGCACTCGTTTAGCTTGTTGTTGATGTGATGGCTCCAAGTGAGTCTCCTGTCGAGGTGTACTCCTAAGTATTTTACTGATTGATCGGGCGGGTTCCAGTCTACTATGCTATTGTTTATTGTTATTTGGCTAGGGTTAGCTGGCCGCCGGAGCGTAAATATTTTTGTTTCACATTTATCTGGATTGATTGCAATGCTCCATTTATTAAACCATTCGAGGGTTTCATTTACAGTTGCTTGGAGGTTTCGCGCTGCAGTATTTATGTCGCAATGCTGCGCTATTAGGGCTGTGTCGTCGGCAAACATCGAGATGGTTGAATTAGGCAGTTGTGGTATATCGCTGACATAAATGTTAAAGAGGTGTGGAGCCAGTACAGAGCCTTGAGGTACGCCGGCAGTAATTTTTGAAGTATCAGAAATTTCTGAGTTGATTTTTATGGCAAATGTTCTTTTGGTTAGGAATGATGCTATAATATTTATTAGATAGGCAGGGAGTTGTAGCTGTAATAATTTATAAATGAGGCCGTTGGTCCAGACTTTGTCGAATGCTTTGGATATGTCTAGGAAAGCAACTGCAGTGTGAAGTTTGTTTTCGTAGCCTTGTTCGATGATTTGCGTGAGCCGTAGTAGCTGGTGATTGGCTGAGTAGTTTTCTCGAAATCCGAACTGGAATGGTGGTATAATATTTTTTTCTTTTAGTTCATTATGTAGTCTGGACTGTATGATCTTTTCAAAGAGTTTAGACATCGTTGGTAATAGGCTTATGGGCCTGTAGCTGTCTACTGAGTGACCATTCTTTCTTGGTTTTTTAAATAACAGTATATGGGCAAATTTCCAATAGTCGGGGAAGTAGCCTAATCGTAGGCATGCATTGAAGACTGAGGCAAGGTAAGCCAATGCTTTTTTTGTAAAGTTCTTGAGGACTACATTTGGTATCATATCGTGTCCGGGGGATTTTCTGATAGGAAGTTTATTTATTTCCCGTTGTATTTCTCTAGGCGACGTATGCTTGAAGTTAAGGCTGTTTAGAGGTATGCTTGAGATTACGTGGTTTTCCACATCTTCATGGAGCCTTTGGTAATTGTTATGGTAGGCTGTAGTAAAAGTTTCTTCAAAGTAACTTACAAAAACCTTGCATTTTTCTTCGTCGGTGCTGTATGTAGAGCCATTGTTGCTGATTGCGGGCATTACTGTGTTTTTTTAAAGTATTTTTCTAGTGGCGCTCCACATTGCTCGATCATTGGGCTGTAGTTCTTCCACATATTTTCTATAGTTGGAGATTCTGTAGTTGTCGAGTTCCCATTTGACTTTGTGCGTAAGTTGATTGAGCAATGTTTTCGTTTGAGGATTTCGGGTATTTAGCCAGGCCCGGCGCATTTTATGCTTTTCTTTTATTAAGCTGAGGATGTGTGAGGGTGGATGTGAATACGTAGGTGTACGTCTTCTGGCTGGGTTTGTTGTGGATTCTTTTACCGCTAGTTTAATGTTTTCTGTGAAGCTGTTTATGTAGTGATCAAGGTCTGCTGAAGCATTAAGGGGAGGGGGTGGTTGGAGTTTGCTGTCTAGCTGTATTTGAAATTCATCCCAATCGATCTTTCCGGTAATTAGCATTGGCGGTCTGGATAGATATGCCGGCGTACTTAGGAAGGAGATCAACACGGGGAGGTGGTCTGAATCAAATTCGTTAACAACATTTTGGTATATTGGGCGGCTGAAGTTTTTTTGTAGTAGGATATCAAGAATGTCAGGAAGTCGATTTCTTTGATAAGGGTAGTAAGTTGGCTCGCTAGGAGCAGCGACTTGAATGCCTAGCTGCGTGGTGTAAGCTAGGAGTCGTTGTCCGTTCGGATTGTTCGCCCGGCATCCCCAAGTTGTGCTCTTACAGTTCAAGTCTCCTAAAAGTATAGTGGGTTCATTAGAAAAGAGGGTGAGGATATCTGTTTCAACTAGTCTTTTATTCGGTTGCTTGTATGCACATATAATTGTGAGTGAACTTTTGTCATTAAATGTTATTTTGACTGCTGTAGCTTCTATTGTGGTAAGTTGTGGGGATTGTAGTTCAGTCAATAAAATGTGTCGTTTGGCGAGAATTGCTACTCCTCCAGAGGCTATCTCTCCTTCTCTGTCTTTTCTGTAGATATTATACCCTGGGATTTTGAAGGTTTCATTATTCATCAAATGAGTTTCAGACACGCATGCAATATCTATAGAGTGTCTAGCTAGAAAAGCAATAAATATTGATCTTTGTAATTTGATGCCGTTAGCGTTCCAGTTTGCTATTGTTAAGTTTTGGATAATATGTAAATTATTTACCGCCATTGAAGAGCAGGGCTGGTATTAGTGAAGAGATGAATGACTTTATTTGGTCCATATAGGGAGTTATTAGTTCAATAATCATTTTAATTATGCTACTAATTGGTGTATTATCAGTGTTGGATGAATTTGTTTCGTTTGGTTGGTTTGGTAGAGATCTTGTGTGTTGGCGTAGTTGGTTGGCGTATGTGTTTTGGTTGTTGATTGTGCTGGAGCGTTGAGTGTGAGGGGTCTAGGGGAGAGTGGGCTTTTGGTTATTCGTTTGTTGTCGTTGATTGATATTCGGTTGATTTCGGTAGTAGGGGCATCCTTTGTAACTAGCGGGGTGTTCTCCTCCACAGTTTACACATTGTGGCTTATCGTCTGGTTTTTTCGGGCAATCTATAATGGTGATTGCCTGTGCACTTGACGCATCTGGGGTCTAGACGACAGTAGTTTTTGGTGTGGCCATAACGTTGGCAACGGGTGCATTGTGGTATGTCTCTAGATTTGTGTCGCGGTTCTACAGTGACAACACAGTAGTTCAGTCTGGTGAGATTGAATATGTCATTTTCTGTACCGTCTTTTTTAAGTTCGACTATAATAAGTGGCATGGGCTTTTTATCCTTGTTTAGCATACGCACAACTTTGAGAACTGGGTATTTCTTTATACAAAGTTCAGTCTTGATTTCTTGCTCTGTTATTGATAGAGGAAGTCCTCTAATTACTGCTGAGAGATTAGCATTTTCGGGGTTTTTAAAAGTATGGTATTTGATGTTTTCGTTGTCGTAATATTGTGTTAAAAGGCGGTAGTCATCTGGCGTTGAGAGATTAATTCGGAGAAATGTCCCTTTGTACGATGTAGAAAATTCGTTTTTCGCGAGTGTTTTAATATCTTTTATTACTTCTTGATAATTGTCTGCGTTGTGCAGATAGAGCGGTGGAATTTTTACAACTGCTGTGGTTATCGTTTCTTTATCGCTGCTGCCAGCATTATTTTGAGAGCCTTCATTGGGAATGTAATATTTGTTGCGTGCTACGAGTTCTTCATTGTTAAAGTAGTATTTTTTATTAGGATCTGTTTGGGGTGATTGGTTTCCCCGTTTTCTGTTTGTGGTTGTGGTGTCCATTAATTCCGTTTGCAGTTTAGGCTGGTCATGGCTATTGCTTGTTAACATTTTTGTTGTAATTTTTCCGAATCTCCCCGTGGAGAGATTCGGTTTGAAAATGTGTTTGATATTAGTTATGAGTGTGTTTGCGAAATACTCACGGTTTAAATAGAAATTGTTTATTTATCGCGCGTGCACGGATATCCACTGATTAAACTAAACAGAGGTACTTACTTGACCGTCCGCTTGTGGTCACGGCCCGCACAAGACTCGTTGATTTTTTTTTTAAATTATGTTTCCTCTGTCCAGCTCAGAGCTGTTCCAAGTACAGACAAAAAGTACTCGAGTACCGAGTACAAATACTTTACAAAATTGTAATTCAGTACTAAGTACAAGTACACAATGATACGCATTCGAATACCTACACAAATACAGAGTACCGAGTACACAAGAAGATATTTTGAGTCCTATATTTCAAACAATAGTTTTTCTGCAACCGCCAAAGAAGAATGTATTTAAATTAATACTTCTTTTAATTTAATCACTCATTTATTAAAATACTCTGAACAAGTTTGTAAAATACTGCTCAAAAGGGACTACCGCATTCTTAGACAGTTCGCCCTGATCTCTTCGCTCCGCTAGTCTATCCAGGGATGCGCCCCACCCACCGCCGTTGCGGATGTCCTACTTGATCGTCAAACAGGAATTACGTTTTACACAAATAAAGAAATAAACAAAGAATATCAATTCGCTCCCTAGTGCGATTAATAATCGAAACTGTTTAAAGCACGAACGAGCGATAGCGAGATCTATCCTCCCAGTCGGCTTCTTCCAGCTGTCTGGTTTGCATTGCTTCGTGCACCTCTTTTATCCAAGTGTTACGAGGTCTTCCTCGTTTTTTTCGTTCAGGTGGTGTCCATTTCCAGACTTTCAGTGGCCATCTTTCTGGTCCCATTCGTCGCATATAGCCATACCATAAAAACCGTTTTCGTTCTATTGTGTCCATGATTGTTTTTTCCACTTTCATTTTGGCCTTCACTTCTTGGTTTGTAACGTGATCCAGTCTGGAAATCCTACAGCTTCGTCTCAAACATTCCATTTCCATAGATTGTAGTCGCCTCTCATTTCGTTTATTTATTTCCCATGTTTCTGCCCCGTAGGTGGATACACTTTCCACTACTGTTGTATATATAGTTCTTTTGGTAGCTTTTGTAATGTCTTCAGTTAAATCAATGTTATATTAATATTACTGTCTTTTAGAATTTTATGATTATCTTATTTATGATTCAATTGAATTAAATTTTAAGAACTCTGTAAGTAGCAGATATATTTTATATTACTATTTTCCGTTTATATGTGTCTTGTTTTAAGTTGAAAGTTAATAGATTTACTTTGTAAGCTTCTATCTTCGAGCTTTTTATCTTCTGTAATCTTCTATTCGCCAGATCTCTGCTACAGCTATCCTCGTTGTGGTTGGCAGTACATCCTTGTGTAGTAGTAATCAATGCACTCACTAAGTTTTTATTTCGCACTAATATTCGTCTATCACACTCTTTAGGTGTATGACAATATAAATAGGTACATACCCGTACATTAACGTCTAAAAGTGACTATTAAATGCGATTTCAAATGGCACTTAGTCAATTCAATTTATATTTTTATGCAACCCATTTGTTCTTATTTATTTTTAAACTACCCGCCAAAACTAATGGTTATCCAACAAATGATAATACAATTTTCTTTTATTACTTGTTATGACCTTTCTAATTGTCAAAAATCATATTTTTAGGTTAACAGTTTTACATTGTGTATGTTTTCAACTACATGACCAAATGTAAAAATTAAACTATTATATTACATTTTATAATAATAATTACTTCTTACAGACAAGTCTTGACTAATTTGTATTACAATTGCAATCAAAACTGGACTATTTACAAATGAATTGCAAATACCGTTGTAAGAAACCGAAATTCCAATGATAAAACGAAACCATCACTCCTTTTAGGAACATTACTTTAAGCTGTTTTGTTATTGTGTAGTTATTGAATGCTTTATCATTTAATGATCATATCAATATACAGGGTGTCCCGATTGGCCATAGATTCCTTAGGTTATAATAAACTAGTTTTTCTCTCCAAACTACTTTTCTGCTTGGTAATTAATTTATTAATAATAATTTGGGAGTCATGATCCGCAACTATTACAATATATACACTGTGATTGCTTAATCTCGTTACAACACATATTACGTCCATCGTTTTTTATAAGTGTTTTAACATTTTGATAACATTTTAAATAAACTAATTTTATAGTTGCTGCCCCGGCAACTCCGATCTTAGTACTTCGCAAAATTAATGAGCTTTAATGGTTCGATTAAAATAAAACCACTTGTATATAATGGCCTGACGTTTGGAATTTATTCTATTCATTCTTTTATGTTTTTTTTAATTATTAACACCTATATTAAATTGAACACCCGGGTCGAGAGACTGGGGTAAAGTAGCCAACCGGCTATAAACGCTGTGCGGTGAAAAGAAACCTCAGCTCAGGGGAAAGCCGTGTCTTGCACTCCCAACACGGCCGTACCAAGACCGCTGGGTGATATGTGATCTTAGATTGCATCCTTCTCGTGGTGGCCCTGTTTAAACTAAATCCAGCGGATCTAGACTGGGGCAGTCGATAAACACCCCCCCAAGCCAAGGTGGAAGCGATCGTGCTGAGGGCTGAATGGCAAATGGGTTAATGTTGCCTCGAACGATGCCCCTAGGATACCAGGCGACCTCCTACTGTATTTAGCCTTACCCCCGCAACGGGCTCTGCGGGGGTGGACCTTTATTTCCCGTCTACTCGTGGGAACATCATGGAAAAAGATGAACTCTCTCTCTCTCCCTCCCCTCCCCCCATCCCTGAGCAGAGTGCTTCTACTGAGGCCTCTGCTAACCCCCTCCCCTCAAATAATACGGAGAGCCCCATTCCCGGGGCCTCCACTACTAAGCCGGAAGGTGCTCCCGAAGGGGCCCTCGAGGAAATAAAAATCGAACAACTCAGCCTCCAGGGACCGACAAAACGGAACCTGAGTGGGCTGAAAAGAAAAGACGAAGGAAGGCTAAGGCGGCGGCTACAGGCTCCGAGGGGACTGGGCTGACACCTATGCCTTCCACATCCGGTGCCGCGGGCAGCAAAGCGGGGGGCATTAAGCGTGGCCATTCGGATGGCAGCACCCCGCCTAGCGCGCAGCGGATGGCAAAAAAGAGTCGGGCGGCTACGTTGAGGCCGTCCACTTACAGCTAAGCGGCCAATAGCGCCATGAGGGTTGCCATCTCGGAGTTTAGGTACCCCGAGGTGAAGCTGTCTGGCGCACAAGCGACCCTGGTCCAGCAGGGGCTGGACTCGATTGTGGATGATCTCCCCCTGGGGGACTCCCAACCGATGTTCTTGCCCCGGTTTGACGAGTTTCGCTGGGCCGAGCTAGGCGTTATTTACATAACATGTGCCGACGAGCCGTCTAAGTTATGGCTCAAGGAGAACGTGGCGAAAATCCAACCTTGGAAAGACGCCAAATTAAAGGTTTTGGAAGGGGAAACCTTCCGAAGCTGAGAAAGCTTATCGCCTGGGTGCCCGGCGCGCCGGACCCCACCGATAAGATTTTGCAGCGGCTCCAGCTTTATAGCCCGGGCCTCCAGACTAAGTTGTGGAGAGTCCGAGACCGTCACGAGGAGCCCCATTCGGTGCGCCTCGTGCTCGGAGTCGATGAGGCCTCCGCAAGGATTCTGGAAGGCCAGGGCTATAAGGCCTACGCCGGTACGAAGAGGGTGTCTTTCACGGACCCCAAAACCAATCGCGGGACCGAAGGACCTTCCGAGGAACCACAGGGACCGCCAGAGGTAGCCTCCATGGAGGTAAGTGCCGAGGAGGAAGGCGGACACTAACTTCTCTAGTTAGATGGCTGACCTTCAAATCCTCCAGATTAACTTGCAACATAGCACCTCTGCGACTAGTTTAATTAGTCGTCAGATGGCTATGGGGCACACAGATGTCATCCTAATACAGGAACCCTGGGTTCACCAGGGCAATGTAAAAGGATTAGATGGTGCTGGGACAAATTATTATTGTTCCAACACTAGCCCAAGAGCTTGTATCTGCGCTGCCAAGCAACTGAACGCTCAATTAATACCAGAATTTTGTTTCAGAGATCTGGTAGCCATAAGGACGAGTCTCGTGAAGGACGGTGGGAGGACAAACCTTGTTGTTTGTTCGGCCTACCTCCCTTATGACTCTCCCGACCCACCACCGACTCAGGAACTAATGAACCTGGTCAATTATTGCAAGGAAAAGCGTTCCCCCTTGCTAATCGGATGTGACTCGAATGCCCACCACACGGTGTGGGGAAGTTCAGACGTCAATGCCAGAGGAAGGGATCTCCTGGAGTATCTGTCAACTACAGACCTTGAGATTCTCAATAGGGGAAGTTCCCCCACTTTTGTTACTCCCAGGCGACAGGAAGTAATTGATTTGACCTTGGGATCCACGCAGGTAACCCAATGGACAAAAAACTGGCGAGTTGTACCGGAACCATCCCTTTCGGACCACCGGTACATCCGATTCAGCCTGGAGCTGCAACACAGCGAAGGTGCAGCGTATAGGAATCCCAAGTCTACCGACTGGGCTGCCTTTAAGGTGGACCTCTCGAATGGACTACAGGGAATTTCCTATAGCACTCGCACCACAAAGGAGGTAGAAGAGCACCTCAGTATTATCAATACTGCGGTCAAGGCTTCTTTTGAAAGGAGCTGCCCGCTACGACGCGCAAAAAGGGCAAGGAAAGTACCATGGTGGAACTCCGAGCTCCAAATGCAACGTAAAGAGACACGCAGGCTCCTAAATAGGGCAATGCGTACAAAGTTCGTATGCGATTGGGACTGTTTTAAACAGGCCCAACGCAATTACAAAGATTCTATTCGTAGATCTAAACGAGAGTCCTGGAAGGCCTTCTGTCTCGACATTGAAGGACTACCAGAAGCAGCTAGACTGCATAAGACGCTCTCAAAAAATCCAAGAGCCAAGCTGGAGTGCCTAAGGCTCCCTTCAGGTGACCATACGGCCACTGATGAGGAGACCCTAAGGCATCTCCTGGAGGTGCACTTCCCAGGCTCTGTGGCTGAAACTGGTGATGTCCCACTAGTAAGGGCTCCCCGCATTGGCATTAGCCCAATGGACTGGGAGATAGCCTCGAAAGTGGTAACACACGAAAAGATCAGGTGGGCGATAAGCACATTTGATCCGTACAAAAGTCCAGGGCCAGATGGCATTTTTCCGGCACTTCTACAGGAAGGGCTGGATTTGCTCATCAGGCCACTCTACAACATATTCAGGACCTGCCTTGCTTTCGGGTATACACCAGTAGCGTGGAGATCCGTTAAGGTGGTCTTTATACCAAAGGCAGGTCGAACCTCGTTTGACCTGGCCAAATCATTCAGACCTATCAGCTTAACCTCATTTCTACTTAAAACGGTGGAAAGAATGGTGGATAGGTACATAAGAGACGGCGCATTAAGGATAATGCCGCTGCATCCAAACCAACATGCTTACCAAATGGGCAAGTCAGTGGAATCGGCCCTTCATACTATCGTTTTTAGGATAGAGAAGGCGCTGGAACACAAAGAACTGGCCCTAGGTACTTTTTTGGATATAGAGGGCGCGTTTGACAACACTGCCTTTGAGTCCATATGCACTGCGGCAACGAACCATGGAATAGAGCCCACCATTGTTCGGTGGATGAAATCCATGCTAGAAAACCGCAGGGTAACCGCCACTCTAAACGAGGATACCGCAAAGGTGACCGTCAGGCGTGGGTGCCCGCAGGGGGGAGTACTCTCGCCCTTGATGTGGTCCCTCGTCATAGATGGGCTCCTGCGTGACCTCAACGGAGCCGGCATATACACGCAAGGCTATGCAGATGATCTTGCTATACTCGTAAGAGGAAAATTTCCACATGCCATCTGTGGGGTTACTCAAATTGCCCTCAGAATCGTGGAAAGATGGTGCATAGGGCACGGATTGTCGGTAAACCCCGACAAAACCGAACTTGTCCTATTCACAAGGAAAAGGAAGATAGAGGGCTTTGTTGACCCAGTACTCTTCGGTACCCCTCTGAGGGCCGCCGGAAAAGTTAAGTATCTGGGAGTAATCCTGGACGCCAAACTGACCTGGAAGGAGCACTCGGAACGACAAATACAAAGGGCAACTGCCTCCTTTTGGATGTGTAGACGCACCTTTGGAAGCACGTGGGGTCTTAAACCGAATGTCATCATGTGGATGTACACCGCGGTGATAAGACCCCTCATCACATACGCTGCACTTGTATGGTGGCCGCGGGCCACCTTAGCTAGCGCAAAGAAACGCTTCGGCCAACTCCAACGGCTAGCTTGTCTAGGAGTGACGGGAGCAATGCGAACAGCACCCACAACGGCCCTGGAAGCCCTTCTCGGACTCGTGCCCCTTCATCTAATGATTGAGGCTGAGGCTAGAAGGGCGGCTTACAGGCTTAAGTGTGGGGGCCAGTGGACAAAGGTAGGAGGGACGCTGGGGCATTCGAGGGTCCTGTCATTTATGGCAGGGGCTCACGATACCCTCAGCATGAGGAGTGATCGTATGGTCCCCTCCTTTTCCTTCAATAGGCCATATAAAACAGTCATCCCTTCTAGAGAGGACTGGATTGCCCGTGGCCATAACCTCCTTACTCCTAAGGGACTTATCTGGTTCACAGACGGCTCTAGGACGGAGGCTGGCGCAGGGGCGGGCGTCTATGGCGAATCACCTAGAGTGAAGCGTGCGTTCTCACTGGGCAGGTACGCCACCGTATTTCAGGCCGAGGTGTTTGCCATCCTGGCCTGTGTTTATGAAAACCTAGACAGAGGTTTTACTAACAAGCATATCTACATCTGCTCGGATAGCCAGGCCGCTCTCTTAGCCCTGAATTCCTTCAGGGTGTCTTCGGAACTAGTGTCTGAATGTCGAGCGGCGCTAACGAGACTCTGCGTGCAGAACTCTGTAAAGTTGCTGTGGGTACCAGGTCATAGCAACATTGACGGTAACGAAGAGGCGGATCAGTTGGCTAGGCAGGGCTCCAGTGGTGACCCGCCTGGACCCGAGCCAATTCTTGGGATACCATATTGCAACGTAAAGCTAGAAATGAAGAAATGGGTCTGGACCCGGTTCCTTCGTGAATGGTCTTTACAGCAGGGACTAAGGCAAGCTAAACTCTTTATTGGGGAGTTATCGCGGTCGACGTCCAAAGAGCTTCTAAAACTCAGTAAGAAGCAAATTAGGATAGTAACAGGACTCCTAACAGGGCACTGTCACCTCAACAAACACCTGCACAGAATCGGTATCACAAATGATCCGATCTGCAGGCTATGCGGGGAAGAGGAAGAATCTTCCCAGCACATATTATGCCAGTGTGTCAGACTGATGACCCTGCGACACAAACACTTCGGCGCAGCGTTTTTACAACCGGAGGATATAAGGCTCATCCCTATAGGCCAAGTGCTAGCCTTTGCGGTTGGTACCGGCCTGTTCAAAGACGAGATATAAAAAGCGGTACGCACAATGGGCCTCAGGCCTGAGTGCCGCGGGGTCAACTCCCGCACCGCAAAAGAAGAAGAAGAAGAAATTGATGAACACCCGGTATATTATTACATTTTTGAATTCAGCTTATAATCTAAGAGAAAATTAGTCTCATGAATTAACGCTCTATTTTGTACGGGGTCTGTAGAATTTGCAATTTTGAAATTTTTTCACCAATGCTTAAAAATTTAAAATCAATTTTCGGCTAATTATAAGATCACTGTAAAAGGAAGTTGTGTGCGTGTATCGCACAAGATTTTTCATCATTCTGGTAATTACGGAAAAAAAGTAGAGCACTCAACATGAGGTGGAGGAAGATTTATATATTTCTTACAAATTTCGTAAATTTACCTGATACAGTAAACAACCTAAAAGACTTTGGTTTTGTAAAAGGTATCTATATTTAATATAAAAGTTGTATGCTAATCTTGTACATCTACAATTTTCATAGTGAATAGGCGCAAATAGAGTGGCGGGCTCCGACGAGCCTCATAATTAATGATGTCACCTTTTAAAAAGTTAGGTTAGAAACTCTTTAAAAATTACTTTAGGAATAGTACGTACCTTTGTCACAAGAAAAATTTGATCTGGTACTTCTTTAATATATTTATTCACTTCATCTGGTGAAAAGAGTAGGATTTCTTTGGTCGATGCCCTCGGATAGCCGTTTTAAATACGCTTGCAACTTCATGCAATTTTCTAGGTGAATTGTATTATATTCAACGTGCTTTTTATCATTGAATAATAAGCCCATAATGATGACGACTTATACTTTTTGATAGTTCAATAAAGTATACAATATGAACATTTTCAGGAAATGAAGCTGTTTTCTGTATCGATTGCGAATCCATAAAGCTCTAATATGCTGCATCGTTTTAGCTTTGATTTGTCAGATTGGACATTTTCTGTTGCATTTGCACCTAATTTCAATATTTCAAAAGGCGTATAAGACACTTCACTTCATTCGACATATTTTAAATCGAATTGGCTGAAATAAAGTGAAATTATTTAAAATAATTACAACTGTTGTTTACAGAAAACTTTATCATCACTATAGTAACCACACAGGAAAAATTCAGAACAGCTGTCCAAGAGGAAAGGAAGACGGAAGAAAATAAAAATAGGGTTCCAAAAAGTAATAATTGAGTATCACAAATGGAAATGCAACAAGCATGAAGAAAAGCTAGAAAGTTAGGATATCCAAAGCAGCAAAACGTAATATTACAAAAAAAAGAGCGCAACAATAAGGAAAACACGACAACGATACTGCAAAGAAGTTATTCACGAGGAATAGATTTGGCAACACGGAATATTCGAGGACTGTACGGAAAACAAAATGAACTACTTCCAAAGAAGTAGATATAAATATTTTCGCAATCACAGAGCCAAGAAGAAAGAAAAAAAGGCCACAGAGTTAGAAGAAGGACACATTGTGATATTAAGTGGAGTTACGCATGAAGAAAGAGCTAAAGAAGAGTTTGGTACGTAGCGCACAAAAATATAGCACAGTACTTAAAGGAATGGGAAAGAATAATGAAAACTTCCAATAAAAAGACACAAATACATGAATGAGGTCCTACGTCGAGACAAAAGATTCATAATAGATTATGTGCTAATAAGTAGGAACTTCAGACGGGAAATAAAAAAGTTAATAGAGAACCCGAAATAAACAGCGATCACTATATTCTAAAAGCTAAAACGTCGATAGGATACCAGGAAACCGGCGATAATTAAAACAGCAATAAAGAAAAAATAATGACTAATAGAGAAGTAGTATATAAGTATAGCAACAAAGTTGAAGAAATGATGGACAAGACAAGAACTATTAAAAACTGTAATGTAGAAGAGGCGTGGGAAATCTTTAAAAACATTGTAATCAGTGCAGAAAGATAAATATGCGGCACATTGAAAACAAATGGAAACAAGAAGCAAATGGCATGTTGGAACGACAATCTCAAAAAAGAAAGAAAATTGAAAACATATCTACGCATTCGAAACAATATTATGTATGAAGATTACAAAAAACATAGAGAAAAAGTCAAAGAAATAGTTTTAGAAGAGCATCCTGAGAGGATTTTACAGAAAAATGGAAAATGATTTTCATTCAAACCAAAAACTGTTCTACAAGACACTGAAAAATCTAAGATCTAAAAGCATGGAAGAACCACTCACTAGCATGGAAAATAACATTTCTAAAGATTAGTAGACAGCCATAATAGATAAAAAAGAAACTTCATCAATTGCAATTACTACAGGCGGCTATGCTACTGCCTGTCGCTTATAAGATATATGAGATAATTCTCAAACAAAGGCCAAAGATGGAAAATATTTTAAAAGATGCAGAACCTAGCTGCAGATCACGAAGGATTTTATAACCCTGTTCTGTAACAACAAGAACCAATACCAGGAAAAATTGAGAAATGGAAAGTCCCTCTAACACAATTCACAATATAGCTTAAAGATACATATTAAAGCAGACTGAATTAATGATCATATGAAACGTATCCGAAAAAGTTGTAGTAAATATAAAAAAGAAAGTATACCAAAAGCTGAACAACTGAAATAGGATATCCTGAAGCAAGAATGGAAGAAACAGGCAGAATGGAGGGAGATATGTGGTGTCGGTCCTGCACGGAGCTTTATAAGTATAATACACTTTTTCATAAAAGGAAAGTATCAAAACCAAGATATATGAGTCAGTTTTAGTACCAATGGTCATATATAAAAGCGAGTCGTGGATTCCTTGTTACGGTATAAACCTCTTTTTGCGACACCTCGGGGGACAAGAGTGCCACAAAGCTTATCACGTCCGGAAAACGTCATCACTTGCCGAGAACAGACTAATAGCCACGGCTACTCTCAGGGAGATGGGCATGGTTCTACGAACGGGAGGCCGTAGGGACAAGCTTGACGACATATACAGGGTGCTGCAAAATAATAGGGCGCCACGGGTTTCGTAATTGAGCCCACGTCTGACAGAAACCCGAAAGCCAAACGGGGTGGGATATGTGTGCAGCCTTGGGGCACCTGGAGGCGGCAGCTGAAGCGTCCGTACCTACCTTGACTCTCACAAAATTCGTCCAGGATCCGCTTTACACCAATCATACACCAGTCACCAATCGGGCGACGACACTACAAATTGCTTAAACTGAAACACAGCATTTAATACAAAAAAAAAATACAACGGAAGCGTTTAACAAATAGGTTCTTCAGACACATAAGGCAACGCAATGTTACAATGCAAGTTACAGAAAAGGGTCGTGCGTCTTAGCTGTTACATAAAATGTTAGGCAAGTGGCACTGTATAATGAAAGTCTACGAACACTGCGTATCGGAAGAATCCGTTGAAATAAACGTTACCTATTACATAAATACTGAGCACCTGCAAATGGCACTGTATAATGGAAATTCTGGGCACACTGCGTATCGGCAGGGTGTGTTGAAATAAACGTTAGTGATTACACAAATAATGAGCGCTTGCAAATGGCACTGTATACGCACACTTTTTGATTAGCGCGGAATTCTTATAAACAGTAGAGTACCTTAGCTTAGCTTCACCTGTGGCAGTCGAAGGGAGCCCCAACTGGGAGCCAGACGAGTTTCCCAAGACTACGAAACAGGGGCGAAAACAAAGGAGCTCGAAGCGTCGGCGTTGGTGATGTCCCGCAGTTTCCTAACTAGAAGCCACGATTCAACTGGAATAATCGACAAGGCACGCCGGTTCGCATGTAGAATTAACCAGGGATAAACCTCTCTTCTCTAGATCCCCCACAACAGGGGTTATATCGGCCCACGGCTCATTTACTAAAACGAAGAAGCGCCTGGATTTCGACAAGACAAGCACAAACAACCCTCACACACAGAGTCTTGTGACCGACTTCTTCGAAGTCTGGGAACACATACAAAATAACGGGAACTCACTAATAGGGAGATTTACTGCACGAAACATAGCAACCGAGAATCGCCCGCCCCCACGGCACGAGGCCGCAGAGGGCGGCGAGAAACACCACGCGTCAAAACTACTTGTTGCCTTCGGAGCCGGATGCCAACTGCTCTGACAAAACCGCGCCCAACGGCTTCGAAAAATGCAGTCAGACAGCGCGATCGATAATATGAGGCAGGAGTGTTATAAAGTTTTCTCTTTAGCACCCATGGCCGCTGTTTGTTAATTTCACGTCTCGGAACGTTCTAGAATGCGGCTGCAGACAAAATCGATATTTGTAACCTAGCGTGCCAACGAGTATAAGCAAAGATACAAAATGAGTGCCTTTCAGATTCGACGGCGGCAAGCGGATGACACAGCTGCGTCCGATAGAAACCATAAAATGCTTGCATAACATTCGATAAGCCTAACTTCAGGCCGAATAACACGAAAAACCCATATACAAGTGGGGTTGTAATTTAGGAAATAGGCTATTTATCCGTACGTTCGTACAATTTAAAAATGTCCTGACATCCTCAAACGCTATTAAAAGCAAAATAACGTACACATATGGTCCAAAAATACACCAACACATAATCACGGACGTTAATTAGCGTATTACTATTAAATCTGGCACAAAATGGGATCACTACCGTTAATTTAGTCCGTGAAACATGATAGCGGGCATTAAACAGTACACAGAATATAATTATTGACATTAGTTAGCGTACAAAATGCAAGGGATGAGTATTGCTATTAAAACTTGCCCAGATGGGATCACTAGCGTTAATTTAGTGCGTAAAACATGATAGCGGCCATTAAACATTACACAGAATATAATTATTGACGTTAGTTAGCGTACAAAATGCTAGGGATGAGTATTGCTATTAAATCTGGCCCAAAATGGGATCACTAGCGTTAATTTGGTGCGTGAAACATGATAGCGGCCATTAAGCAGTACACAGAACATAATTATGGACATTAGCTAGCGTACAAAATGCAAGGGATGAGTATTAAATGCGCATAGCAACGATATAACGGCTAACATCTAAAATACATGCTACCTTTAGTATCACCTGGCTCTCAACTTGGAGGCAGGACTCCGCTTCACAGCGCGGCATGTCACAAGGCTACAGCTGCAATTGCTGATGACGCATACTCCAAAATACCTTCGCAGGACACGATGCGACGGGACTCGCATGGAAATGAAACAGGGTTACCTTTTGCACGTCCTCGTTTGATATGATTCCACCTACACAATAGTGGACACTTGCCTACACGGCACACGAGATTACGGGGGCGTTGGTCACCAAAGCGGAGCATCACCAAATCACACACAACTGCACGCCTCAACGGCTCGAAAAGCTCTCTCCGAGAACACGCTATATAGCGGAGCACACTCTAGGAACCCGCTCGCAGTAACTGCACGAGAACAACTGCCAACAACTAACTCTTTGTCAAACAGCATGGGCAAAACCATCTCGCAGCCTAAGCCAATCCTTTTCAAAGAAAGACGACGCCGGACGTGAACCTTCAACACTCGACTCTCCACCTGCACGCGCTTAATCCCAGCTGCTAACTGACTCAAGCCGGATCACGCCACCCTGCCGATAGGCAAGATACTGGAGGAGCGTCAGCTACGCAGACAGAAAGACTGCGATGGAGCGAAAAACCTTCCAAAAACCTCTCTTTTGCTCTCACAGACTGGCGTTTTAAATTCAACCAAGAAACACGATTAAGTACAAGCCCGCGACGACTGCGAGGCGAAAACAGCGCACGTATTCAGCCAGACGGCCCAAGGCAAAAGCGCAACTGTTGCAGCGGCCTGAAGCTAATAATGCCTGCATAAAACTTGATATACACTTAAATTGAAGCGGAAAAATATGACAATTCTATATACACACGGGGTCGCAATTTAGAAAAATCGATAAATGACTCGTACATTTGTAAACTTTAAAAATGTCCTGAGAATCTACAATAATAAAGGTACTTTCTATTTAAAACCATCGAAAATTATCTACCCTGTATACTCAAATGTTGTAGCTAGAAATACGAGAACACAAAAAAACTTGCCATTGCAAAGAAAATTACGCCTTCATCAATTTATATATGTATAATTAATCATATAAAATATTTAACACGGAGGTGGTTTTGGTGATAAAGATTCATTGACCAGAGGAAATCTGTCGTAGTAATGAAATTTCACCAAAGGTCGCGGCTGTGCATATTCATGTTCCAGTTTATTCCGTTTTATTTTCAATTCAATTGGACAACCATGATCCATGACACAATAATATCTGTGCTTGTAATGGTTACTAGGATAATATGCGGCATAGATAATATTGTCGACTGTGTATAATCTTATATCCGTCTGCTCCTGAACCAATACACCTGACCTAAACATCCTTTGTAGAATCTGAAAATGTTGCAAGAATGTAAATAATGTTTCATCCCATAGAATCGCAGCGTACTAAGTTCGTTTTATGGTCAAACTTGTTGCCCCAGAAGAAAAAGAACCTCAGCATGTACGGCTTTTTGATGCTATTTAAAATATCTATCATGCCTGTGTTTTCTATTTTATTGTAGGTAAGATCTAATAGCCTGAGTTTGGAGAAAGGCATCCCAAAACTGAGCGCCCTGTAATAGAATTTATTAAAATTAATTTTTGCTTCAATCGTGCTGAAAAGCGTTATACGTATACCTGGCTCCAGTGTTGCGAATATTGTTTCCCGCCACATTTAAACCAAGAAGATTCGGCCTTTGTTTCAACCATTTGGCTAAGAGTTCAATACCATGGTCTCCCATACGATTGAAGCCCAAATCCAGAAATAGCAGGGTTTGATTCTTTCTCAATCCAAGTAGCAACAACTCTATGTCATGACCATCAAACTCATTTTTTTGAGCATGGAGTTCGACTAATGTGGGATTAACCTTTACATGACAAAAAATTAGACAAACAATGAATTTAAAACTACGTTTTTAATTTTCGATTATGTTCGTGTTAATTGTACAGAATTATTCAAATTCGAGGATATCTATTGTTGTTATACCCTTATTGAAGGGATAATACACAAATTTTACAAGGAACAATATTGTGCAAACAAATCTCTAATGGTACTCATGCAAATCTTAGAGAAACTAAAAATGTGATTTTTGGTCGAAGTATTTGCTTGAAACGGGAATCTGGCGTTTTTGTCTGAATGATTTATTTTGTTGCATGCATTTTTATTGTTAATTAGCCTTAAACGTAGTAATCTAGCATAATAAAAAGTGCGACCTCGGGTCTGTGCAGTAAGTAAATCGTGAAACTTGATTTCTCAGGTGCAGCTATAAACACAATTTTGAGGCCGGTTAGCAGGAAATAGCAGTTGCTAACGTGTCGGGTTCAAAGTCGCACGTTTTTAAACTGCTTCTAAATAAAAGCTGCTTAATAAAGCCTTGCAATAGTGAAGCTGCTGTACAAGTCTGAGCGCAGCAAACAGGGCTTGGATGTTCAGCAAACGTCATTTAAATCGTGAACAGAGTGACGCAAAATAGCCACGTAATTTCATAACGTACATTGTTGATGCCGTGACGTGAGCCAGAGTAGCAGCCAGGGATTCTCCCGCACCGTGTGTGGTAAACTTCTACACGTCGTCGTCGCACCGTTCAAGGCTTAGTGACTCAATCCAAGGTGAGCCCAACTCGAGGGTACGTTGCATTTTTCAGAGCCCGATCTCCTGGTAACTTAATACCTACAGGAAGTGATCGCGCTAACTTAAAGGAATGCGCTTACAAATGTAAATCGCGCCGGGTTCTTTTGCATGCAATCGCGTACAGAACCCTGGTTTAGATGCAGTTTAACGTTCGCGTTTTTAAGGACATTTAATTAGGCGCATTTTTAATATTCATTAAGTATAATTGTGTGGCATATATAATTATCCTACCCTGTTGAGTGTCCATTTATATTTTATTGTTTTTAGGAATGGCCATTCATTTGAGGTTTTAATAATATTTTCGTTAGTTTTCTATATTATTTTTATATGTGTTTTAAAGTCACTATATTTGTGTAAGCAAATTAGCGTTTCTTGTGTGTATTGTTTGAAGTCAGATTTAACCCGAGACAAACCAACTTTCTGTTTTTAGCAAATTGCTGTCGTTCGTAACCACGACTGGGTATTTAAAAGAGTTTCATGTACCTTGAGCTAGCTGGGTAGACAAACAGGACAAGTGAGTACGCTAAGGCATACGGGATATCTTATTTTTTAAGTTGAACATCCCAACGGAGGAGCTAACAAATGTTTTATTTTATGCTCCGAATGTAAATATTTGGCTATGCACTGTTTTGTAAAGATGTAATTTAGTAACTTTTTCCACTGCAGTAGTACATTTTCTTGCTTCGCTTATAGTTAATCCTCTCCTCGTCTATTCTCTTGAGATACTTTTGTAGAAGTAATTTTTTCTGCGATCGGCCGAACATTGTAGTTTTCCGACATGACCGCAAAATGTATAATTTCGACATCTTTATGTCATTGCTAGACAACAAGAAATAGTAGTACTCAAATGTTAGCGTTACTATGACAACAAGAAATAACAACAAAAATTCTGTAAGTGCCAAATTTAAGCGTGCTTTCTATCTCTTCAAATTATCAAGATACTGAAATTTGAATTACCCCCTTATATTAAACCAGAGTCCATCAAACCAAAGTTTTACTATAACTCAAACTGCGTCCCTAATTCAGACAAGGATTTTACCTTCACCATTTCTCCCAAACTTTCAGCAAGATGGGCAGCATCATACTGATACATTTTTGACAAAGGTATCACACGAGAGAAATCTAGCACCCTCAACGTCTTATTTGTTCCAACGTCGTGACGGATCATGGACATAAAGTACTGCACGGTAGCAAGAGTTTGATCTGTGTCTCCAACGTCTAAATGCTGAAGTGTTGTGCTTTCTCCCAGCAATTTGGCCGTGCTACGGCCGCCCTACTTTTGAACTTTTGTTAACCATTGCTTAACAGAATATCACAAAACTTACCTCGAAACCAAGCTTGTTACCGTTAATTCTGAGAGTTTTGAGGTGTAAAGTGCCCACTGTACCATACAGGTGTTGCATGCCAAGTGGGCCAATATTGCAGCCGGCTAAGTTCAGATGCTCCAAAGTGTTTTCTTCATTTTTAAAGTATTTATCAACTAGTGTTGCCATTCCAGCATCTCCGATGTTGTTATAGCAAGCATCTAATTTGGTTATACTCGGATTATTGCACAGAAATTCAGCTACTTTATCCATGTCTTTATCTTTTAAACGTTTGCTGTAAGGTATGATTTTCAATGAATTGTATTACATAGGACAATAGCTACCCAATTCTCTGCCATAGGTCTCTTCCTTTCAAACGTAAATTTTTTGTGCCATCGGAATTTTTTTCACAAAATAAATGTAGAAACGTATCAGTGAGTCTATCCCCCATGCTTGTGGATTTAACAAATACAGATGTCAAGTTTGACACTAGTGACAATCTCATACTTTTGTTTTGGATAAAGTAGTTCTACGAAAGCTTGATATATACCGACACACGTCTCAATGTTCAACGCTTTGCATATGCACTTAGTGTTTTGAATAACCTGCCTTTTGTTCAAATTGCAAATTCAAAGCCATAATAGCCAGATACAATTTTTATAAAAAGAACTACTTCCCTCGTGTTATTCGGGAATCCCTAGAAATTATTAAAAATCCAAACAATTTCAATCGAGAAGACGGCTATCGCCTTAGTAACACATGGAAGGTAGCTCTGCAAAACCAATCCATCCATAAACAAGTTTCACGTGAGCAACCAAGCGGTAAAACGACAAATCCGAATAACATACAAAATCTACATGAGCAGCCAACCGTAACGACTCCTCGGTATATAACCAGGAGCAAAAGGCACCAACATCAGTCTTTAGAACACTTCCGAAGAAGCTGCCAGCATGAGCAGCGAAACGTCAAGTTCAAATCGACGACCACGGCATAACCCGGAAGAACCTATGATTAATATAAAAGAAATCTGAATATACGTCTCTTTTCCACGTAAATTATAAAAATGTGGAATGACGTTTTTATTCTTCAACTGCAGATTATTAGTGATTTGTGAATGTTGCCTTCTTTCACACAATATATTAGGTAAGAGGCTTCGGTGGGTCGGTGGTTTCGGTCCCCGCAGCCGAAGTCACAGTGAAACACGAAACGTTGGAGCGAGAGTTTAACTCCCGGTCCAAACGTTCTGGTTTCATTCAGTTCAACAGATATTAGCTTGCATGTGAGTAAACAATGTGCAATAGCCGAAATCGTGGAGTAGCGACGCTCACTTACTTCGTAGTCGCATCAGGTATATTCTAATACAAAGTGAGCCCAATGTTAAGCTACAATCCCTGAAGTAACGGGAAAGCGGTTCCAGAGCGAACGGCAGCACTCATGGGTGAAAAAGATCTATTATACAGGGTGTTAAAAAAGGTCGAACATTTTACCCAATTATAGATATCATCAATACAAACAAAAAAGTCCTAATGAACATGGGTCCGGAAACTCTTCGTTTCCGAGGTACAGCATGTTAAAGTTTTCTAAAAAACTCTTTCGACGATTTTAATGAAATGTTTACAGTTTGTTTATAACTTTATGGGGTATCTTTTAGACCTATTACAGTTAATCCAGTAATTCCAGGGCCGTGCCTACGGGGCATGTCAATTAAGTTTTGCTACAAAAAAATAGTGCCCAGCAGATTTTTTGCAATTTTCATATTTTTTTCTAATAAAGCAACTAAAAATTGAACGTTTTTGTCTCTCAAGTTTTTTCGTATCTCGGTTTATTTTCAAGAAAAACAAAATAAAGCCATATTTTTGCACAGCCCTGAACATAAACCACAAAAACTAAAATGCTTCAAAATCTTAAAAACCCCTTAACCAATTTTAGTTAAACTTTGAAGGTTTATTGATGCTATTAAGGATCATGTTTTGGCGAACTTAGATTTAAATTATTTATTTCAGGGGTAGCCGGGATTTTTTTAACACTTTAACACCCTGTATCTTGGAAACGAAGAGGAGTTTCCGGACCCATGTTTATTAGGACTTTTTTGTTTGCATTGATGATATCTATAAGTGGGTAAAATATCCGATTTTTTTTCAACACCGTGTATATTTTGGCTTTTTTGTTGCACAGTAACGTCTACTTTACAAAGTCGTAAAACAATTATATAAAATATATTTATTTATGGTACAAGTGTGTTGTACCGCTCCGCTCCCTTGGAAGAAGGGTGGTCACGACTTGGGCTAGTTTTTTAACTCTCGGCAGAATATGGCGTAGTGTAAGGACTAGGCAAGAAAATGCTTCGGGCTTTAAAATTGAACAGTAGAATTATGAAAATTTGGGCGCCTTGTCGTTACTCACAGCATAAAAAACAAAACTAGTATAATTAATAATTCGCTTCGCTGCATACCTATATATATTGTACATGTGAAGGGGTTGCGGAAAGAACACAAAAATATGAACAGAAATAGGGGCATTTAATCAAACCCAGAAATCACACTAACACATGAATTATACATATACACAAGCCATGAAGGCTAAAGTGACAATTGCCTAACAAGTAAATAAATGGGAATCGAATTCCAAGTATTTAAGTCACAAAATAGCTAACTATAACTCGGGTTACAACTCAGGATTGCCACCTGTGGTATCGCATTTGACATATGTGCACGACGCCCACGGGACGCGGCAGAAGTTAGTTTTAGGTACATCCTTGTTTTAGCAATTTGGGAACGATTAATCACTCGCTCGTTAGCGCTATTAATTGATTGAATAAAAGGATTAATTAAACACGCTTCCGTTTGAATTTCTAAGATCTTAGCAAGAACTGATTATAGTTGCGGCATCTGCCTTTGTCGATAAAAAAACGCTGAGAAGTGCAGGTACTTGCAATTTGATTCGTTGTCATGTACAGTGATCGTGAAGGGGGGAAATCCTGGTATATTGCATCTTGACCAAAGAAGACTTCTAAGCCGGATTTGGCTGCATAATTCATAGAATCCAAAGACTCCACTATGAAAGAGAGCAGCTAACTGCGGCAAAAAGGCGGCCTAGGTATTCTGAAATTTCTGGCCAGCTTCTAAGTAGAAGCGAAAAATGGGAGGCTTTGTTATTCTTTAGCAACTGTAGAATAACCCTTAAGGAAACCGCATGGAGTCCGGCCAAAGCTGTTTACGGCTGTTTGTGCAGAAATCAACGCCGCTCGCGGTTTTCGTTTATGAAAGCCGTATGGGAACCGGCCAAACTGTTTGCGGCCGTTCGCGAAGAATCAACGTCCTGGAGGTTTTCGTTTGTTTAAAACAAGGACAACCCTGGCCTGCTCCAAGAATTTTACATCCCCGAAGCGCGCTTCGTGAAAAATAAATAATTGAGCAATTCGACTATTTTCAAGCAAGCTTACTTAGGAATTGAAAGCACAGCGAGCGTGCCTCTACCAGAAAAGCTTGCAAGTGTCTTATCTCTAATGTCAGACGCTTTATGCGATAAACCTGAATTCATTTGCTACATTATTTAAATATAAGGTGGCCCGAAAGAAGATGCTAATTGCTAGAACTCGCTATTAATACAGTGTTATATTTCAAAGAAGTTACGTGAGAAAAGTTGAGCCCTCGATGTCGTCAGGCCGATTATAGTTTTTTCTCGAGTGAATTGCTCATAATAATGCACGTGTTCTATACACAATTGTATGCAACAAGTTAATCAATACCAAACTAACATAATTTTGTTTTGACAACAGTAAAAGTGTAAAGTCGAAGTAGCATGGGGTGGGCTATAGTACCTGTACAATCACATGTGGAATATGACCTATTTTTCCACGACCCGAAGAGGAAATCAATTTGTTACGGTCTTAAACTGACTTTACGACACCGCACCGGCTCATACATAAACGAAACGGCCAGCGCGTGCCGTAATGGACGAAATCGGGACGAAAGTTCTCCTAGGCCGCTACCCAGCCGCAACAAGATAGGCCGGCTAGACTTTCAGTGGAGTTGGGCGGGTTCTTAACGAGATTATCTAAGGGTAACGGCCAGAGGGTCGGTAAATAACGGTAAAATAAAGAGGGCGCCACCAAGCCTGTCTTAACCCGAATAACCGGGCCTGGGCGGTTAGACGGGGGGCGAAGTATTCAAGACACTCCGTCGATAGGGGCACTCGTGAATTATAAACTCACACAACGATTTCGTGATGGCAAAAATACTTAGATCATGAAGTGGGGCTCTTTCAGTCACGGCAATGTCACCACCAAGCTTACCTGCACGCTCTGATCTCACTGGCTCCACCGTACATTTATCTCCTCAACGATGGGCGCACGCTGAAACAGAACATGCACAAAGCGACCAAGAATAAAGCGTCTATTATTCCATTCTTACATTGGGGCAGGAAAACGTGCCGCAAACATTGCGTTAATTCTTATCAATAAGCATCAGCTGATGGGCGCACTACGGTTACTAAACAACACCCATAACTGTACAAAATCAAAAGCAGTTTGACATCTGAGTCCCACAAAGGGAACGTTTGTTCATAAAAATGCTCACATGATAATTTGGGTAAACACAGCAAAGCCCAAGTGAGGGAAGTGATTAGATCAAAAATGAGCGAGCGACGCCACTTCGCGACAACAATTTAAGATGCGAAGGGTACGTTTTTAACGGTGCACAAGATTTCACATCAAGTTCGCGCACATGCAATTTTACCGCGACCAAACTGGCGTTGCCGCCTTACAGCACGTATGCCAAGAGTTCAGCAATTATTCACCTGATTAAGCGCACAGCTCGCGCACGGGAAGTTAGTATGATTCAATGGTTACAAATACCTTAATTTTATTGGTGACGGCCCAAGAGATCGGCATGCGGTCCAGCTGGCGGGAAACAGGTTGCCTGTGGCAATTCATTCGCCGCTAAAACGGCCGACGTGTGAATGGTCTGGATGCGCCCAAAATGGCGACAAAGGCTGGCGCTTCAACAAACGCCGCTGCGACGGCCAAACTAGCCCAAGTGATGTCCTACCTCAACGGAATCCTCGCACAACGAGCTAAAGGAAACACTCCCTTACGTGACGACGTAGAACCGGGCATGGAACTCCATCACACCTACGCCTTGGCGTAATAAGATCGCCGCTAACGACACACACACACCTCCCTTGTTCAATCGCCTCAGTTGAACTCCGACTCTCGCTTAAGGCGAAACAGTTTATCCAACACTTGCTGAAACAGCACGAGACGGAAAAGGCTGACGCCCCCGCCAAAGGCGGGAGCGCCGCACGAACACACACACTATCCGACCTCTTAGATCGACGGCTCACGGGAGAGTCCCCAAGCCAAAAAAGCGTTCGGACGGCCGCAGTGGCGTGAGCCAAAACGGCGTTACCACGTGACTCTCGACAGCCAATGGCAATGCGCCCAATAAAACAAATAAGTTCCGGTGACAAAGACAGCGCGAGGCCTCGCAGTCACACCAACAGCGTAAATTCTAGAAGGTTCGAAAATCCTGCGAGCGTCAACACCCGACTGTCAAAGTACCAACAAAGGGTTGCCCCGGATGACGAGAAATACTGCGCTTGAGGCCAAATATGTGCAAAATCATTATTATGGAATTAGGCGATGAAGCCAAATAAGTAACTAAAAGGGTTTAACATACGGGCACGCTGCCCTAAAGCCTAGGTGGCTAATTAAAATACAAAATGACCTGACAAATTTTTAGATTACAATCATTGTGATAGAAATAACACATTTATCGCTAGGGAGATAATATGAATATTATTTCCCTATGGAGTTTTCATTCTAAACAATGTTAGAATAATGTAAAAACACAATTCAAACGTTGCTAAATATTGCAATATAATTTCGATTGACGGTATAACGCTTTATTTTTGAAAATATGCGTTTCTTGTCTTTCTACTCCAGGTTGTAGAAAAAATACTATATACACGGCGAGACAGAACGCCATTTTTCCTCAGTGTATTTGTAGGGCTCGAGCTTTAAACTTACACCTTGGAAAAATTATGCTTTTTCTTTGGGGTGTAATGTACAATTTTTCACAACCATCAATATACAGGGTTCTCCAACTGATACAACCTATTTAAAATAGGTTGTCATGGAAAACTAAAACATATTTGAAGTTTGTCGGTCGAACCGGTCCGTACCTCACCTTATTCTGCAAGGCGAGCTGCCGCCGCGCCGATCCGAAACACTTGAGTCCAGAGCCCAGCTAGAAAAAAGCTCCCAGAGCTCTAAATATCCATTTGAACAATAAATAACGTCCCATCCAGTTGCCTGATGGAAACAAATTGTATCAAATTGATTGACGTTTAATATAACATGTCATTTTTGTAATAAACACAGTTATAAGGTTATGTTGTTGAAATGCAAAATAAATAAAGAATTGTACAAAATTTTTAACGATTACTTTTTTCCGAAAACTTTTGAGACATACGTTAGATTCACCTGAAGGAGAAAGTCTTATATACTGGTATAATTATGTAATAAAGTTTTAACTTTTAAATTGTTTAAAAACAAACTATTATCACCTTTTACTTTTCGACCGCCGTCATGGTAACGAATTTTAAGTTTGACTAACGGCAGAACTGTCAATAATAGAAACCCATTATACATTAATTTTCCATTTCTTGTTTCAAACTTTTTTTTAATTAAATATGTTTTACCGATTGTGGATAAAATAGTATATATACCTCGGTGGAAGTTTTATACAGCCTTCCGCTATAGCTCACCTCGGCGCTCTGACCCAGGGTAATCTATCTTAGCTCTCGGCTATAATCAAACATTTTCCACTTCAGTACGTACACTATTATTTTTAGATCTCTAAAGATTATTAAAAATCAAACAAGTTCAATCGAGAAGACGGTTGCCACCTTAACTACACATAGAACGTAGCCCTGCAAAAACAAACAACCAAGCTGAATACTGACAAGTCTAGGTAACACACAAGATTTGCATGAGCAGTCAACCGGAACCGGAACATCAGTAAAGTAAAAGTGCAGATGGACACTGGAAAAGAATAAATAACAGTGAAAGCCAAGCCATGATTGGGTCATGTCTATCAAATGCCCGATCGTAAATGTGCAAGAAAGATAGCCTTCAGAGGAGAACGAATAAAGAATAAAAAAAGATGTCCCAGGAAAAAGTGGTTAGAAGCAGTAAAAAACTATATCAGACAATAAATTGGGTATCCAGGACTGGCAAATCTTTAATCTAGTTCTGTTCTGAAAATCAGCCAAATATTTTGCTTGCCATCCATCTTTTTCGACTTTTTACTTTAATTGCAACAAAAATGTGTCTATTGGTCTTAGCTGTAGAACGTTTGGAAGATTCTCTAATCCTGAAATACACCGCCGTTTATTTGAAGTGGATCACTTAAATAAACTAGTTTCTACGAATTGGAAAAGCTAAAATCCCCCAAGTTGTATCCAATCGAATATTTTTAATACTCGCTACGCTACGCACCCCAACGTTGTGTAACAAGGACTGCACGGCTAGTTGAAACAGGAGCCCGAATCGTCACAATACTTCTTGTGTAAACCAACCCTCCACCAACAAAAACCTACATTTGTTAATTATCGACACGCTACTGCCAACTGCTGTACATTAGTTAACTCAGTACACAATAAAACAATGATGGTACATTTAACGAGCTATCTATTGGATAAATTAGATAAATGGTGTAGTTCCGGCATATTAACAAACAATGTCGAATATCAGGTTACGTTCAAGTTATTAAACTGATCTTGCCACTCACTTTTATCTCTAACATTGGACTACCTACTGGCATAGAAACATAAATCATATCCTTACCGGTTTGCGTCAGGATTTTTTTCCAACAAAGGTGCAAAAAGCTGAAGGCACTGGAGGAGCACTTTGGGCAGTGGCATGGGCTGGATCACAAGTAAACAAATAAACAGCAGAACAAACCCAGCACCAAGTTAAACTTCATACGGCATTATATCAAATATCGATGCTTTGTTAAGGTTTCAAATTGGAAAAATCAAACAAAAATGTAGGTATTCAATACTCACCTAACAATTATTAAAACAATGAAAACTACAAAAGTTAGATGTCATAAGTATCAAGCGCAGGAATCATGTAGAGCGCCGAGTCTTCTCTTTCGAACCATCTCCAACATTTTGCCTACTTTCCCCTCCCATTGTATTTCACAAGAACACAATCATTGACAATGCACCTTTCTTTTTTAACTGCTCAACTTTATCAAAGTTATCAGACTCAAGTAGAACCATGGTAGAACTATGGGTAGAACCTCATCACATCATGAGACTAATCCGAATCAGAAAGAAATACCCTCTTTGTTGGCTTGGGTTTCTTATTTTTCTTATCCTTTTCTTCAACTAGTGTTGCTGCGAGACGAGACGAGACGAGACGAGATTTACCGATTCTCGAAAGCACTGCTACTTGACCTCGAACTTGAAAATTCTCGAATTCGTGAATCAAGATTCTCAAATTTTAAATATATACTGTGCGTACCGAATTGTGGCTGAGGTCATTTTACAGTTATGCAGTCTCAGTATAATCCTAAAATAACCACATGCTTTAAGCTTTAAGGTTTTGGGATTCTCTTGATGATATTTATGAGGCATTATACTTGAAACGACAGTTCGCCGATTTCCCTGTGTGAATTAATAGTCTGACACACTTGCTAACATAGGTGCACAGTCATTCGTTCACCTTCTGTGATGTGAAATCGTGTGAATATTGGGTGTTGAATTTATGAGAATTGTGCAGTTGTTGCTTATTTTATTTTTCTAAGACTTATTAAGAAATATTCGAGATCGAAAAATGTTAACCTCGATCTCTCGTCTTGGCGGCATCACAACTAATAGGCCGATTCTGAAACGTTTAAATGTGGGTTTTAAAAATTACTGTTGGGAAGATGTCGAGATCGAGAATTTGGTCAATCTAGTCTCGAAAAATCAAAATCGAAAAGTGTCAATCTCGATCTCGAATTTCGCTTGCCACCAACGGTTCTAAAACGCCCTTATTTTGTGTACCCCAGTTTTCAATCTGTCGGCGCGCTAGAGTACAAATATCAATCCGTCTCCGACTGGCTTTTCTGAATGTTGTGGCGAGCAATTTATTATATATAAAATCAGACGAATTCGATCCGCCGTCGCAAGAAGCAACAGGTCGCGGAGAGCTGTTTTGAGCCCACGCGTGGCTTCGGCCATGCGAGGTGTTGCGTTTGTTCATTGTGTATTAATTATCGCCCAACGGTCTTTTCTTTGAGGATGTGCGTGTACCGCTGTTTATGCATATGCTGACGACCTGGCTATAAGTGTACAACACACTAGCATGGCTGCCATAGAGGATACCTTAACTCAAGACATGAAAACAGTATATCAATACTTTCGACAATGGAGACTAACACTAAGCACTACTAAAACAGAAACAAGCTGCTTCCATCTAAACAATAAGCTCGCAAAACATACTTTGAAGGTGACTCTAAACGAAGACACACTCCCATTCAACCCAAACCCAAAGTACCTGGGAGTTACTCTGGACAGGACCTTGTCATATAACAAGCATTTAAGTAATACTGCTGCCAAACTAAAAACACGGAACAATATTCTACATAAACTTGCTGGTACATCTTGGGGAGCTTCCGCAACAACCCTACGGATCACTGCGCTTGGATTGGTATATTCCGTTGCTGAATACTGCTCCGCAGTTTGGTTAAACAGCCCACACACCAGAAAAGTTGATACAGTCCTAAATCAAACAATGCGTATGATATCAGGAACGCTAAGGTGCACTCCCACTTATTGGCTACCAACCTTAAGCCACATAGCACCGCCTAGAATCCGTCGAAACAAATTGCTCCTACACGAATACAAAAGAATTAACGGTAATCCTGATCTGCCAATACACGATGATATCAACAGCACTCAGTTCCACCGTCTCAAATCTAGACTACCAGCTGTAAAAACCGCGAATATTCTCCTAGAAACTGCCTATAACTGGGAGATATCATGGGAAAACGAGTGGAACTCGCTTGTTCCACACGAATGGCAACCCCTCCTGGATACAAGACAGCCACCCCACGGATTCAACCTGCCACGCCAAACCTGGGCTGCGCTTAACAGAATCCGAACAAACCATGGAAGGTGTGCAGACTCCTATCACAAGTGGGGCTTAATTCCAACACCAGAGTGCGACTGCGGTGTAGAGAGACAAACGGTTCAGCACATCGCATTCGAATGCAGACGAAGAGCCTTCACTGGCACTAGAGAGGATATTCTCAATGCTACACCAGACGCTATTGACTGGATAAACAACCTGGACATTCAACTTTAAACGATAATTACCTTTAGTATCATATGTTTTCTGTAAAACTGCATAACTATTATGTTATCTAGTAATACATGAAATTTTATATATTTTATTATGACTGAAATTTATATATGTTATAATTATCTGTGTGTGTAGCCATACGCTAAATAAATATGTATGATTTGGACTCCCGTAGCTTCAAGGCAAGTGTCGTATTTTATGAGACAACGCAAGTTAAGTGTTTCGTCTTGTTTTTGAACTCATATTACTGCACGTGCAGGCGTGACCGATTGGGGTTGTTGTGTCGTTTACTGTAGGCCTTGGAGTTTTAGTTGTTAAAGGGCGGCAACCCTTATAATACGTCGTGTGAAAGGATTCTTTGTGAGAACTCATTAGCAGCCTGTCATGTGTTCGCGAAACTATCGCTGTCGTTCTGCCATTTTGTCAAGCAGCTTCGCATTTCGCTCTTTGGAAACAGGAGCCATCGCAGTAACATAGGACAACAATTTGCAGCCATCAAAGCTGTTTAAAGGCACAATCTGTCTTATTAATAACGTATAAGAGTGCAACCTAAGTGTATAGGGTGATTCGACGAAGTGTCGGACAGTTGACGTAGCGCTGCGTCCGTTGTAACCTTTTATTATGTGTACTTTTGCATTTGTCAAACCATTATAGTTGTTACCTGACTTTTACAAATCATTTACCGCCAGTTTACATGGGTGTTGTTTAGCTTTATGCAGTGGACTTGTTATTTATCACAACCGTTACTTAATATAGTTTAATTTCGCTTTTTATTACCGCTATTTGATCATAGTTTGATGTTCATCTCGTTTTTCAGTAAGTGCTATAGTTGATGTCAGTTTACCGAATATTTTTAATAGTTTTAGACGTTACTCAACTTACCTAACTGCCGTATACTGACACATTTCATATTTGTGCATTTTTTATATACCTCAAATATTTTGTCAATACATTTTATGTTTATGTTAACTGTGGTTTCTTTGTTAGTGCGCATGCGATTTGCGTATTATATTTTACAGTGTGAGAGGAGTTTGACCAGCTGATCAAGTGGATTTTCGAAAGGTAGGTCCGATGGTGCTGAACCGGCTCGCTGACCAGATTACTGCCATGCTTAAAGTTGAAAGGTGAATTGATATGCTTCCACTTTTTCTCACTGAGTTTACCCGTGCATTTTTTATAGTGATGAAATTGTGGTGGCGCCTTATCATTTTAGATCTGTTTACCGTTTATTAGGCCGTTGCCCTTGTGTTATCTCGTGTTGGACCACCCATCACTCCACTGAAGCCTAGTCGGCAACTTTTGTTATGGGCTGGGCTGCGGTCCTATATGAGTTACATTCCCGATTTTGTGAGTTATTGTACGCGCTAGTCGTCTAGTTTTATCGTAGCTTTTCGTAAATACCTTTACAAACTGGGGCGTTGTCGTAATTGTCGATTTAGCCCGTATGAACCTTACTCCCCTGACTTAGCTCCCAGTGTTTTTATTTATTTCCAAAGAGAGTCTTCGGGGAACAAAATTTGAGAGCGATGACGCTGTTATGGCAGCAGTGTTCTTCTGTGATCAAGACTCTGGGTTTTTCAAGAAATGTGTTGCTATGCTTGAACATAAGTGGGGTTATGTTGAAAAATAATATTGTATTCTACGCTAGGGACAATAAATACTGTACATCCCTCGTATTCTTGTAATTCTATAATTACCTGAATGCAATGCATTGACATTGAATAGTTTTAAACGTGTTCAAATATATAGGGATGTCAATTTTAAACAACATTATCGGTTCATTTGTAAAGCGACACCAAAGAGGACGAATTTACAGTTGATCGGCTTGCCAAAAAAGGAAAATCTTCAACACTGTTGGTAAATGTATTACACGTTCAAAACCAAACCGGAAGATTGTCCAGAAGGACAGAAGATGAAAGTCCGAGATGCTATATACGATATGTATCTCCAAAAAAAAAAACATTAACATTGTACACCTTCGTAGATGAATTAAAACAAAAAGATATTGTGCATATCGGAAGTAGAATGACCTTGTCCAAACTTTTATAAAGTATTCGTTTTAAGTACAAGAAAGAATGTAATCGTAGGTACTTATGTGAGCAAACTAGAATTGTGCAGCAACGAGTGGAGTTTTAAAAAATATATAAACAAAATGCTGTGGGTTTAAAAAGACAATTAGTGATGGATGAAACGTGGATTGTTTCCAAAGGAGAAAGTCGTGGAAGCTGACAGGATGAAAATGGTAAAAGTGTAAGAAAACCTAGTGAATCAGGTGGAAAAAGATTCATTGTTTTATATACAGGGTCAAATCATGGCTTTATACAAAAAGTCAGCTTAGTTTTTGCCTCTACATCTCTCTCAACCTCTGACTCATCATATCACAGTCGAGTTACCGAAAGACATCCAACATCAAACTGGAAAAAATTTGAAATAGAGTTGAATTTTTTTTTTAAATCTGGTGTGACACACGCACACAAGTTCCTTTTACAGTGATCTTATAAATAATTAGCCAAAAATTTTATTTTTAATTTTTAAGCATTTGTCAAAAATTTTCAAAAATTACAAATCCTACAGAAACCGTACAAAACAAGGAGTTCTTTTTCAAGACAAATTTTCTCTAAAATTTTAAGCTAAATTCAAAAATGTAATAAATACCCGGTGTTCTATTTAAAATAGGAGTTAATAAAAAAATAGGAGCAAAACCAAAGAAACCCATTTCAGAATTATTCAACTGGAAAATCACCTATCTCACATCAATACACATTAAAAATGTATTTCAAAAAATCTTTAGAGCCGTTTTTGAAAAAATTTAAAGAAACTGAAAAATCCCAAGAGTAAACACCTAAGAGATTTTCTTCAAAAGCTTGCTGTCGCATCTACATAGTACACAAAACTTATATATGTAGTTTCAACGCCATACCTCTTTTCGTTTTTGAGATATTCTGTTCACAGACAGACAGACCAATGAAAGAAAATATGTTTTTTGGGTTCAGGGGACTCTAAAACGTGAAGATCTGTTGAAAACTCAATTTCGATTTTTTGGGGTGAATCCAATACTTCCTTTATTGTAAAAGGAAGTAATACGTGGTTGTTGAGATGTCGGGCGAACACAGACACGGAGTTCTGTTTTTGCCGCCCTATGATTGTCATTTCAATCCACTTGAATTAATTTGGGCTAATTACAAACGATTTTATGACAAATATATTGGACAAGATGGACACAGGGATCAACAGGTGCTGAATATGCGGAATCAAGCTTTAAGTCAATGTCTACCAGAAAATTGGTTGGAACGGAAAATTGTAATCGACGATATTCCTCCACTTAAAAAACAAGTGATAATTTTACAAGACGATTCAAGTGACGATGATTATTTTGAAAATGATAGTGACAAAAAATAAACTGACGAAAAATTTAAAATTGTGATTTTGTGCAATATTATACGTATATTTAATTGGATTTATAAGTTATTTTACCTCTTCCAATACATTTGAGTTAATTCGTATAAGTGTGCAATTAACTAATTTATGTTAAATTAAAGGAATTTATGGATGCAGTTACAAAAAATGAAAAACTATAATTTGTTACTAGAATTTTTATTTGGAATTTTTGTAGTTTGGAATTTAATGCGTTTCGTATTAAAACTAATTTTAGTACTACATTATGTATAATTTATGTAATGAAACAAACAACAAAATACCTATGAAGTAGGTATGGATTTCTAAAGTTTGAGGAACTCTGATTTATTTCTACACAATCTTAAAGCAATTGTATGTAACAAAAGATAATCGCCTTTTCGGTTTGTATCTACCCTTCTTAGAGTTGACTTATATAAATTCTCTGCTAAGAACAGCGTAAAACCGATTGTCTTCTTTCAATGCACAGGAATTTTTGTTAACGCAAGTGTAGTTGTCAATACCAAGCACCTTACAAAACTGTCTTCCCAGAGCGGTCCCGACAAGTTGGAGTTTCTCCATCTTTTGTTTGGCGCACATTGAGCAGCAATGATTTGTACCGCTATCTGCAAAAGGTGCAAGGACTGACTCCTACAGATTATCCGCTGCGGCTACAGTTTTGCGAATGACTGCTAAATCGTACTAATAGAGTGTTACCGTCACTCTGACTGTAAAAGGAGAAAAGAAAAGGCAACCGACTACTCAGCCGGAGTTGGTCGTGGGTAAAACAAAAGACTCAAATATTCAGCTGTAAAATAAAATATGGGCACCAAGTAGCAAGTAACCCAGCACTTTGCTAATCAAAAGGTATACTACAAAAGGCGCTACTAACCAAACCTGAAGATTAAACGTAACGGCAAAGGCACAAATCAGATACGCTGGCATAAATGTCAAGGCAGTATAATATCGGCAATAGGTAGTACATATACAAAGTACACATACATGGCAAACCAGATTAAAATATCACAATTCATATCACAATTACTAAGCGTTGTATTAAAAACTCACGAAAATATTTGTACATAATTTGAATAATCAAAGCGTGAGTGAAATATTGATATAATTTCATTAATTCATGTACGGAAGTTTAATGTCAATAGAGAAATTACAAACTGACTGTTAAGCTGGCTGCACTACCAGAAGGTTGTCGGTAGCACATATGACTACGACAAAATTATTAAATATTAAATTTGGGTATCGAGCTAAATTCGACTATATACTCGCCAATGCAAGAGCATTGACCATAATTTACAATATCGCTCTCACAGACTCAAGATTTTGTTTCTGATTTAAGGCGCTTCATAACAAGGAAAGTAAGTTGTAGATAATTTAATTTCATCAGATTGCAATGTGACGCATGACAGCATTACGCAAATTCTTGCAAATGCGGGGATAACCAAAAGTTGGATTCAACCGAGCTCTATTTCACTAGCCTAACGTGAAAGCCGAGGTCAAATTAGGTTTGTCTTAATGCAGATTGCCTTACAACCCTAACTTCGGTGGTGCGTGAGGTACATCTGCCTCGAATAGCATTTAATCTAAAACTAGCGGAAATGAACTAACGCAATAGTTTCGTTACAACAAAACAGTGGTGATGTGAATTGTATGAATTGCTTTAAAGAGGTGAGTAATTACGTTTAAGGTACTTAATAAAAAAATCTAACGTTTTCCGGATACAACATAACCATCGCCACGAAAACATTTTAAAAACTAGTCCCAATCTGCGGTTCAGTCCGAAGTGTGCAATTAGCTCAGGAGGAATATTAGAGTAGGTAAAACAGACTACCAGCAGCTGTCCAGGTGGTGGCGGGCAACTAGCAAAACCAGATAGACACCAGGGCAGCCAGGTGATTACGTCAAGCTTAACCAGAGCTACTCCGTTAAGGCTATAGGCTTGCACGTAGGTAATTCAACGACGGGGGCTTTACAAGAGTTCTAACTTCGATCCCTTTTGCAGATATTGATTCTACACACACACAATACTCAAGGCGACAGGTGAGGGCCAAATTTTATCCGCGTGGGAACAATAATTATGGGCACAGGAACAAAAGTTATCCGCACAGGTACAAAAAGGAGTTAGAAGAATGTAAAGCAATAGAATCTAACTAAATTGTACCAAAAAGAAACCTACCCTTTGATGTTATGCTCCGTTTTCCAGAATGGTAACATGTGCTCTGCTCATATAAATCGAAACCAAGTTGGAGCTTGGAAAGTTATCACAAATACCTCTCACAAAGACTCCATTGAGATCTCCGGAAGGCCCACGATACGGCAAAATTAATTTCCCAAGCAGGATGCTTGTGACAAAACCAAAATAAGCCACGTTTCAAAACGTAGTCTCACAGAACAACCTTTCTGAAGCAGGACATCATGGCAAATGGCCGAAAAGACAGATAAATCAAAATTTGGAGCCTTGAAGAAAGCTCGGCATATGCAACCTAAAAAGCTCTATTGCGTGGAGTGAAGTCTACCCCAAACGTAAACTATTTATAAATTGTGACTTGAAAATGATAAGGCAAATAGTTACATGAATAATTTATTATAAATGACTTTTGAACCGTAACAAGAAAATCAGAATTTCCAATACACGTACTGGTGATGGATGAATGCTGTTTTACTAAGAATGGTGTTCTCAAATTCCACAATTTTCACATATGGGCTGATTAAAATCCGCACGCGATCTGCCAGCTTTCAGGGGCGCTTTAGTTTGAATATGTATGCTGGTATTTTGAACAATTTAATAGGGCTGAACAAATTACAAGACGCTTTTATGGCCATACGTATTTGCAGATTTTACAAGAAGTTCTGCTAGAGCTCCTCGAAGATGTTCCTTTGTCATGATGTGCAAGATTATCTCGACACCATCTTTCCGCAAAGATTAATCAGTCGGGGTGGATTCATTTCATGGTCCCCGCGCAGTCCGAAAAAAATGACTGTAAAACTCAATTTTACACTAGGAAAGTATATGTTTGTGTGACTGCTCATGTTTTACAATAATTTCGTCATATATAATTCAAATAAACGTTATAGGCCAGCCTTTTTTGTCAGCTATGTATCGGTTTTTCTCTTATATTTTTAGGATTCATACCAAATGTCAAACTGACAATTTTGAAAGTATATTTGATTCCCAAATGGTTGTAATGATGACTTTGTTTTGACCAACCACGGCCATAGTTATGATTACTACTTAGTTCCAAGTACTGCGAGTACTTGAAATTTAGTATAGAGCTACTTATTGTGCTTCAGTACATAGAAATGAGTTTTGCTCAGCTTGGTTATGTTGTGACATTTAGAGTCACTTTTATATAAAAAATTTATATTTTGCATTTCTTATAACATGCGGTAAAATAGCATACGCAACGCGTCAGAAAACAGGGTTTACTGAACTCGTATAGCCGTTGACGTAGTGGCTAACGCTCGTACTCAAACCAGCTATATTTGTTCAGTAAACCATCACTTTTCTAAACTAGTTACGTAATAGTATATTACTGAACGAGTGGAGAAACTAAGATTTTCACTCACGCGTTTGTCGATTTCTACACGAGGCGAAGCCGAGCCAAGTCAGTGACTTAGTTTCTTACGAGTGCTGTCTAACGTTTTGCTCAATCCTGCCACTAAATTTTTGAATAAATATTAAAATTTTATAATTTGCGTGATTTATACCAAAAAACAAATTTTTGATCGAAATAAAATATGTTCGTGTTGTACGTTTAGCAGTACTGAAATGTCAGTCTATGTCAAATTCGAGGTTGGTAGGTTAGGTTTTGTTTGTTATTTGACACAGATGACGCAAATCTTAATCTACAAATCTCGAATTTGACATATTTTGGGAGTGGGGAGAGTTTTCTACTCACTGTATAGAAAACTAGCTTTTGCGCCCTAGTTTTAGGAAACAAAACTGTTAATTTCCAACCAATTTTTATTAACTCCCGGCGGGAGCCAATATTTTTTACCTCCCTCACACCAAAGCTAAAGTTACTATACTTGAGCTGCCGAACAGATCCAGTGGAGCAGGCAACCCAAATAAAATTTTCAAAGGTCTCTCAATAATATTTTAATTATAATAACTAAAAGGATCAGAGATGGCGACCCGTATCATTAGAACTAATTTCAATTGACATTAAATAACTTTTTGATGTTATGGTGCAAGTACAAATTTCGACCAACTTAAAAGGCAAGCGTGACATTTATGCACTTGTAATTGAAAATGTTTAGGCATGTGGCTTGGCTCTTCCTAAATCTCATTGTTGGTCGCGGCGTCGGAACCAAAACACGTTGAAGTTCGTAACGTTTTTTTCTACGATCGTGTCAAAATGACAACTTTTTGCACAGTTTCTAGTGTCAAAAATGACGTTTGTAGCACTCTTAATATTAGCGCTCGAATTACGTCTTTTTAACACATTGCCTTTGGAGGCGTGTTTTAATAAGTTATTAAAACACGCTTTGCCGTAAGTTTGAATGTCAATATAACCTAGAATATCTAACACAATGTGACGGAAAAAGTGTCACCGAACTAAGTTTTTATATTTCTGTTACGATCGTAGAAAAAATTGCGTATGATACACGTGTATAAGAGCCATTAATGCACTAGCGACGTTAAAAGCACCCCGCTAGTACGTCGTGCTTTTAAACTCGTCGCACGTGCTTTAAAGGCGTACTTATACAGTACCTAGTATCATAATATACTATTTTTTGAGTTCCTGATTTCGGCCATTTTCAAGGACTAAATTGTACATTTCTACTACTGTTTTTACAGTTACACGTAAGTATATAGTATTTAACATTACTAGCTTGATAAAAGGGTTCTGGAGCCAGTAAAACCCGTTACCTTGCGTGTATTGTTGAATATTTTATTTGTTCCTCCCTGGTAAATAACTATAAATTTACAATTTGTTGACAAAGTCAAACTGACAAGCAACTAAATTCATCAATATGACACATACTAAGGAAGACAACTCCCCCTTTGCACGCTATCATTTATCTATGAGCACTGGTGTAAAATTTTACAGGCTAGTCAGTTAAGAAACATTTTAAAGGTGAATACAGTGACTTGATAAATTGACGTTTACAAGTGAGGAACAAATAAAAATATTGACTTATAAAGTACAGTCTCTAAAGGAAATTTTAATTTTTCATACAGCTGCTTGCATTATGCGTAACCGTAGAAACTAATTCGTAGTCAAGGACGCGAAAGAATCTATAGCGACTATATAAAGGAAAAATCAAATGGGACTCCTGCAATTTCTCTCAATCGTTTGCAAGAATGAGTGACTAAAGCAACCGATGTTGGCCTAAATACAATTAAGTGAATTGTTAGAGATGCTTAACAAAGTGGTGGAAGAAAATTTACTACTCCAAGAAAACAAATTACTAAACTTAGACCCAGGTCATCTGTCGATCAATATGAAGAAGAAGTAATTCGAAGTATGATCTATAACTTTGCCATAAAAAGAGATCTACAATGGAAGTTGTGTTCGAAGTCGAACAAAATGAAGGGGGGTGTTAATTTCACTGAGAAGTTACATTCCTTTAGGCAATTGGTATATAAAATGGGTTTTCAATTGAGAAAATGACAAGACAATAGGCGCGTTCTAATAGAGAAGAAAGAAATTCCAGCAAAACATGTTGAATTTTTAAGAAAATATAAAGCCGAATGCCGAAATATTCAAGAGGTCACAACTCAACATATGGTTTAATACCACATGCAAAAAGGAAAAAAAGAAAATGAGTCTGAGAGCTGTACGTCTTCAACGACAGCTTCTCTTTTACTTGCTTGATGTTAAATTTTATAGGTATTAGCCAGTAGTACAACGATCTTGATAACGTAGTGTGCTGGTTAATTTTTTTTTTTCCAATGTGGTGTATTTTTAATATTATTTCTACCTCGTCTTCAACGTTTAAAATCTTAACCTCATTTTAACCTCAATTTTAACATGTGCTTCTACTACTAATAATCATTATGGCCTGAAGATGAAACCTTTAACTTTAAAATACTTACATTTTAAAAAAATATGGTACATTCCTCGAGTATGACAAATATCGCGATATTCGACTAGAGCATAATATTCTGCCCTTAAAATACAGAAGAGAAGTGGCTGACGTTTGTTTTCTAAATAAATTGTTAAACAACAGAATTGACTGTCCGAATTTGTTATCTATTGACAGTCTGTATATACCGGCACATAGAACTACCTAGACCAAAAAATATATTCCATGTACCTACATGTCGAACGAATTACAGACGTAACTCGCCTATGATAAGAATAATTATAACCACCAATGCATATGTTCACCAGTCAGAAAACAATATATTTAACATGTCCTAAATTTTTCGAAAAAAGGTTAATATGTTCTACCATAATAAAGTTTGATTGCAGCCACGTCTACGAAACCCGAACCAGTAGTAGGAATGTTTAGTTTTTAATTTGTAATTATGTATTATTAGTTTGTAGTTTCTAAACTAAAATGTTTAGTTATTAGTTTGTACTTTTTAGTTTGTATTTTTTATTTTCCTTTTTATTTTTATTTGATTTTGATTTGTATTTTTATATTCTACTAGTATATACAGTAAGAGGCCTGAACCGCCAATAATTTAATTGGGCATGCCCCATTTTATTGGTGTAAATAAATAAATAAATAAATAAATCAATCAAATATTCGTGGAGAAGACTATTGAGTTTTATTGCATCTCCGCTAAAAGCATGACGGATCATCTTCTTATCAAACCTTATAAAACCAAATTTATACATACCTTAGACCCTTAGAGGAAAATGACGAGGCAAAACGATTAGACTTTTGCCTGTGGTATGGAGAAAAATATCTTCAAAATCAAAGTTTTTACAAAAATTTTATTTGCTCTGATGAATCCACTTTTACAGCCAATGGAATAATAAGTTCTCAAAATTCAAGATATTGGTCTAAGTATAATCCAGGATATTGACTTCAGTCTAGGCGACAATATTATAGCAACGTAAATGTGTGGTGTGGTATTTCTTACAACGGTATTATTGGTCCTTATTTTTTCGAGAAATACCATTCCATCAGAATCCATTTTCTCCACTCTCGTGTTCAGATCTCCAACATTTATAAGTTCTTGCTTGCTCTTTATTTCCCAGCTCTTTGTTTAAAGTATCATAGAACTTTTCCCTTTTTAATATCGGGTGTGTCATTGGTTGCAGCATACATTGTTAATATGACAATTGCTCTTCCATATTTTTTTAGCAATATTCATATGCGGTTTATACAGTGCTATTATACAAAATGCGAACATAGGTAGTCAAATGAGTTAGAATACAGTTTATGGGCTTTGTATGCGTTAGACAGAAATAGACATATACGATTTAAAATCTAGTATCCTAGGATTCAGTGTTTTCTGAAAACAAACACCTGCATTCTGCGGATGCTAGATGTTAATCGCATTATGTCTATTTCTGTCTAACGCATACAATGCCCATAAACTGTATTCTAACTCATTTGACTGCCTATGTTCGCATTCCGTATAATTGCCCTGTATGTAAAGTAAGTTTTTTTTCTATAATTTTCAAGGTCAACTTTCTAGGGGATAAGTTGCATTCTTGCAGGGTCCCTAGTTTTAATGATGTTGGTATATAGATTTTTAGTTCTTTTCTTACACTGAAAAAAATGATTGTCATTTTGACAGATATGTCATAATTTAATATCGCTTGCTTCATTTTTGCATTTAAAATATTTCTTGGTTTTCTGTTTTTATCCGATTGTATTGATGATGATGATGATTCCATGTTAAAAAAAGAAATTTGTAAAGAGTTCAAATTCAGAACGTTGACATTCAAAATTGACACATAACCACAATTTTGAAAAAAATCTACCAACACGAGGTATAAACATTTCCTAGCGTTTTAATCACATATCTACCAATACTGTAACACTTTGACAGTTATTATAGAAAAAAAACGTACTTTAGTTACTTAATATCTGACCAGTCTGCTGATTTTTTTCTTACCATTACCGCCACACCTGCATTGGCTCTTTCTGAATTACCTACTCCTGCCCAGTAGCAGACGTAGTCTCCTGTTACTACACTTATTTCACCTTTAATTTTTGTTTCTGCAAGTGCAACAAAGTCTATTCCTTGACTATTCAATTCACCTGTCATCTGTCAAAAAGTGACCAATAACAATCCAGAATCCTGACGTTTCTTGACCAATCAAAAAAATATCAGCGGATATATCTTCCTAGAAGGTATTCAAGTGACTATTCAACACAATAACATATAAGCCAATCACATTGCAGACATTTGCTTTTTTCAACCAATAACAGCAGTATATCACTGAATATTGGGCACCATGCAAAATATCCACAAAACAATGTACGTACTCAAAAAATAAATAGCCTTGTTGCGAAGTATCGCTTAGCAACGATGTTCTGTCCTTAGTGATATCCCTAGGTTACGTAACACTAAACCCCAACAAACTGTGTGGCTTGTTTTAAAAGTTTTAAAATGCTGTGTTTTGGAAGTATTCCGCTGAATTTAATTGAGAATGAATAATTATATTAATTGTTGGATTATTTTTCAATAAAGTTAATCGTTATGTATTAATATTGTTAAATAGTCGTCCCAAATACCACTCGAAGTGGATATATATTTTTTAAATATTTTGCCATTTCCATAGAAATTATTGCAAATTTCACTCAACAAAATCACATTTAAATGTCACTCGCCTTCGGCTCGTGACATTTTTGATGTGATTTTGTATCGTGAAATTTAAACGCAATAATTTACATGGAAACGACAAAATATTTGTCAAAAATATATCCACTGCTTGTGGTATTACCCTTGACTATTTTTAACAAATGCGATTTTTATTAGAAAAAGTCAATATTAGTGTCCTGTTACTATAGAAATTGCGTAGTTTGTTGTTAGATTTACTGAAAACTAATTTGAAAAAGTAGTTTGGTTCATTAAATAGTCCCTCGAATACCATTCTTAGTCAAAGTTAAATAGATTATTTTTGCGGTGGTATCACTACTCATGTCCATTGCGCTTGGGATTAGGACTCGTGCTAGCGCACTCGTCCTAATCATACCAAAGCGCAATGGACATTCGTGACACCACCGCAAAAATAGTCGACATAACTTTTACTACTCATGGTATTATAAGTGACTATTCAATTCACCTGTCATCTGTCAAAAAGTGACCAATGAAAATCCAGAATTCTGACTTTTCTTGACCAATCAAGAAAATATCAGTGGATATATCTTCCTAGAAGGTATTCAAGTGATTATTTTTAACAAATGCGATTTTTATTAGAAAAAGTCGACATTAGTGTTCTGTTACTATAGAAATTGCGTAGTTTGTTGCTAGATTTACTGAAAACTAATTTTAAAAAGGTAGTTTGGTTCATTAAATAGTCCCTCGAATACCATTCTTAGTCAAAGTTAAGTAGATTATTTTTGCGGTGGTATCACTACTCATGTCCATTGCGCTTGGGATTAAGACTCGTGCTAGCGCACTCGTCCTAATCGTACCAAAGCGCAATGGACATTCGTGACACCACCGCAAAAATAGTCGACATAACTTTGACTACTCATGGTATTATAAGTGACTATTCAATTCACCTGTCATCTGTCAAAAAGTGACCAATGAAAATCCAGAATTCTGACGTTTCTTGACCAATCAAAAAAATATCAGTGGATATATCTTCCTAGAAGGTATTCAAGTGACTATTTTTAACAAATGCGATTTTTATTAGAAAAAGTCAAAATTAGTGTTCGGTTACTATAGAAATTGCATAGTTTGTTGCTAGATTTACTGAAAACTAATTTGAAAAAGTAGTTTGGTTCATTAAATAGTCCCTCGAATACCATTCTTAGTCAAAGTTAAATAGATTATTTTTGCGGTGGTATCACTACTCATGTCCATTGCGCTTGGGATTAGGACTCGTGCTAGCGCACTCGTCCTAATCGTACCAAAGCGCAATGGACATTCGTGACACCACCGCAAAAATAGTCGACATAACTTTTACTACTCATGGTATTATAAGTGACTATTCAATTCACCTGTCATCTGTCAAAAAGTGACCAATGAAAATCCAGAATTCTGACTTTTCTTGACCAATCAAGAAAATATCAGTGGATATATCTTCCTAGAAGGTATTCAAGTGATTATTTCTAACAAATGCGATTTTTATTAGAAAAAGTCGACATTAGTGTTCTGTTACTATAGAAATTGCGTAGTTTGTTGCTAGATTTACTGAAAACTAATTTTAAAAAGGTAGTTTGGTTCATTAAATAGTCCCTCGAATACCATTCTTAGTCAAAGTTAAGTAGATTATTTTTGCGGTGGTATCACTACTCATGTCCATTGCGCTTGGGATTAGGACTCGTGCTAGCGCACTCGTCCTAATCGTACCAAAGCGCAATGGACATTCGTGACACCACCGCAAAAATAGTCGACATAACTTTGACTACTCATGGTATTATAAGTGACTATTCAATTCACCTGTCATCTGTCAAAAAGTGACCAATGAAAATCCAGAATTCTGACGTTTCTTGACCAATCAAAAAAATATCAGTGGATATATCTTCCTAGAAGGTATTCAAGTGACTATTTTTAACAAATGCGATTTTTATTAGAAAAAGTCAAAATTAGTGTTCGGTTACTATAGAAATTGCATAGTTTGTTGCTAGATTTACTGAAAACTAATTTGAAAAAGTAGTTTGGTTCATTAAATAGTCCCTCGAATACCATTCTTAGTCAAAGTTAAATAGATTATTTTTGCGGTGGTATCACTACTCATGTCCATTGCGCTTGGGATTAGGACTCGTGCTAGCGCACTCGTCCTAATCGTACCAAAGCGCAATGGACATTCGTGACACCACCGCAAAAATAGTCGACATAACTTTTACTACTCATGGTATTATAAGTGACTATTCAATTCACCTATCATCTGTCAAAAAGTGACCAATGAAAATCCAGAATTCTGACTTTTCTTGACCAATCAAGAAAATATCAGTGGATATATCTTCCTAGAAGGTATTCAAGTGATTATTTTTAACAAATGCGATTTTTATTAGAAAAAGTCGACATTAGTGTTCTGTTACTATAGAAATTGCGTAGTTTGTTGCTAGATTTACTGAAAACTAATTTTAAAAAGGTAGTTTGGTTCATTAAATAGTCCCTCGAATACCATTCTTAGTCAAAGTTAAGTAGATTATTTTTGCGGTGGTATCACTACTCATGTCCATTGCGCTTGGGATTAGGACTCGTGCTAGCGCACTCGTCCTAATCGTACCAAAGCGCAATGGACATTCGTGACACCACCGCAAAAATAGTCGACATAACTTTGACTACTCATGGTATTATAAGTGACTATTCAATTCACCTGTCATCTGTCAAAAAGTGACCAATGAAAATCCAGAATTCTGACGTTTCTTGACCAATCAAAAAAATATCAGTGGATATATCTTCCTAGAAGGTATTCAAGTGACTATTTTTAACAAATGCGATTTTTATTAGAAAAAGTCAAAATTAGTGTTCGGTTACTATAGAAATTGCATAGTTTGTTGCTAGATTTACTGAAAACTAATTTGAAAAAGTAGTTTGGTTCATTAAATAATCCCTCGAATACCATTCTTAGTCAAAGTTAAGTAGGTTATTTTTGCGGTGGTATCACTACTCATGTCCATTGCGCTTCGGATTAGGACTCGTGCTAGCGCACTCGTCCTAATCGTACCAAAGCGCAATGGACATTCGTGACACCACCGCAAAAATAGTCGACATAACTTTGACTACTCATGGTATTATAAGTGAATATTTATTTTCTTCACTATATCGTTTATTTTGTTAGTTAGCTCTTGTACGTTCCATGTTCCTATGTGTATTATCCTTTATCGTAGCTTGGTTTGTTTTTCATTTGACCATCCTTGTTTCAAGGCTCTAGCGAGTTTTTAGCAATCAAAAATTTTTTCCAAGAGCTGAAGGTCAGATCCGGCTTCAACCCCCAACCTGGAAGACCAAATTCTTTTATTTAAGGTTGTCTTCCTTTTTCTTCAGCCTTTGATGAACCAACATTTGCAAGGCAGCAGTTCCATTACCCTGGCATGGAGCCCTTACAGGGTGCTATCAGTCGGGACAACTGAACTCCAATTTATTACAAGAGATTGTTACTCCTCCTCTCACGCTATTGTAACCTGGCATGGGACAGGCTTTGACAGGATCTTTTTGTTCTATACTTCTATAATTAGATTATACAGTCTGATTGTTCTAATCTGTTTTCTCCATATTGTAGTGACTCATTTACAACCTTATCTTATCAGTGGTGCTTTGTTCATTTTTAATCCATAATCCATAATTTCCTGGTATGGTACCACCTGAATCATATCTGAGTTAGGAATGTTGCCATTAAAGTAATTTTGAATCTTGTAAATTTTCAGTAAGAGCTCTTGAAAGCATTTTTACAGACTTCTCCAACCTCTTCATATTTCCGTTGTCCACTTTTTTGAAACCTTCAGTGATTATGCATTTTTGTTCCTTATTCTAATCTTATAAAATTCGCGCATTTTTCTTTTTTTGTGAAGTATATTTGCTGTATTTTTCACCCTGTGTTATTTGTTTTTGCTCATTTAACCAACTTTTTTTGTTTTTTCTTTGCTGCTTTGCTTCGTCAAACTGAGTATCAAAGTTCACATTTTTTCTTGACTTCTTTCAAAGAAAAAACACATTTTAGCTGGCGAGATTCGAATCCGCCCTCCCAGGCAGAATCTGATTGCTAATTCAACATTTTAACCTGCTTATGGCAGCATTATAAAAGACATAGTGAAGACATGCCCGATCGCCAACAAACTGCACCCGATTGATGCCAATGAAAAGATGATAAGAAGCAGGAATAACATACGCTTACATATAGGGTTAAAAATAAAGGAATTCTTCAACACTAATACTCTTTATTTGTTTCAAAATATACATCATATTGTAGTTAAAATATAACCAGGATTCTTTACTGTTGATTAAAGGTTTCTGTAGTACTCCTTAATACAACTAGAACAGTTAATAAATAAAGATATTCATCATTAACCTCAAAATGGCGAGCAAATTATTAGCAGTTAAAAAATCCAAATGTTATTAAAGAGTACTGATTTACGTACGCTAATTTTCTTTCAGTGCAACTATTTTCGATTGCCTTCCAGCATATCATACAAACAGCTTCCAGGATTATAAGCTCGTAGCTTATAAACTAAAGCAAGTTAATCTCAAAAATAAACTAACAAATAGTCACTAGCTTCAACTTAAATTTATTATAACTAAGTTATTTAAAGCTCGAAACAAAATACATATGAACAAAACCCGAAAACCTAATATAAGATAAATATTCAACTCAGTTGTTGTTATGGATCCACGTAAGAGCCGCACGAATAGTGGATAATTTAGCCCTACGCAGGAAGCTGGCTATAAGTAAGTATTCGGGATATGTCCGTCTACCGGCTTTGTTGCTGATGACGGCAAATGCTTCTGAACTGCTGTTCAGTTGATTATGGAGCCGCCCCTCGCAAAGGACCTTGGTTGCCATGCAGAGCAGCCACTGAAGAATCTACAAGGAACAAAATTAACAGTGGATCTTGTTCCTGAAAATATTAACTTACTTCTGCACTGGATGGAAGCTTTGTAGATTCCGATTTTAGCCATGTACTGGGGGCCCACAAAAACAGCTGACATACGTTTGCAGCAACTTCTGGATCAAGACGCTAAAATAGAAAATACGCATAAACCCAATATAGACATATTTTTGACAGCACATAAAAACTACCTACCTTATTGGGATTGCGTCGTAAGATATTTCTAACAAGACCCTTAATTACATTCGGAACCCCTTCAGGCAATTCTGGCAATTCCTCCTCCTTATATTCAGTACTCATCAACTTCTTCCAGCCTTTACCATCGTAAAACGGATTTTGTGTACCAAATATTTCGTATGCAATGCTTCCGGCAGCCCACAGATCTGCTTTGGAATAATTCAGGACGCTTAAGATGCCTGGAGTCTGAGATAAAATTTCCGGTGCCATAAGTGCAATATTGCCGCCTGAAACATGACAGCGATTAGCCTCACTATTAGAACTTAACGATTACCAACCTTTATCAATTTCATAACTGCTGTAATTCAACAGTAGCCCCTTGTTTTTATCAGCGAGACAGCAGCCGAAGTCACTGATCACCAGAATGGGGATGTCCACATCCAAGGTGTCCAGAAGAAGGTTGTCGGATTTTAGATCTCTGTGGGCTACACCATGCAGGTTCAAGTGTGAAACACCTTCTAGGAGCTGAGCTAGCAGAAGAATGGATATTCTAAGCGATGGTTCTGTTGACGACAAATACTGTTGTAAGCTGCAGTTGTACCTGCAAACATTATTGTCATTCTTTAATACTGAATTATATAATAGTATATTATGTATCAAGTTTTATAAACGTCATTTTAGTCACGAGTTTTATTAATCACGAGCGAAGCGCAGCGGAGCAAGTGTTTAATAATATGAGTGACTAATAAGTTTATAAAACGAGTTGCATACTATACTTTTTCTAAGATCACAAATTTAGAGAATATAGCATCATATTATTACATTAAAATTTTGACATTTATTATATTAGGTTAAATTATGCTTGACAAACGTCAAAGTGACGGTTGAAAACTAACTTGATTTTAGTTTTGGCTGTGGCTAATAAAGCAAATACTATTTGAACCTAACTTCACCCCATGACTAAAACATCGTTGCCAACTTCAGCTCATGACTAAGAGGCTCTTTAGTCATAGGTTATGAAGGCATGATTAAAAGGTCATTTAGCGACGTGTATGTTAGTATGTTAAATGGCATTTTAGTTACAGGAGTAGAAAATAGTATAATTATGTATCAAGTTTTATAAACGTCATTTTAGTCACGAGTTTTATTAATCACGAGCGAAGCGCAGCGGAGCGAGTGTTTAATAAAAGAGCGACTAATAAGTTTATAAAACGAGCTGCATACTATACTTTTTCTACGACCACAAATTTAGAGAATATAACATCATATTATTTCTTTAAAATTTTGACATTTATTACATTAGGTTAACTTATGCTTGACAAACGTCAAAGTGACGGTTGAAAACTAACTAGATTTTAGTTTTGGCTGTGACTAATAAAGCAAATACTATTTGAACCTAGCTTCACCCCATGACTAAAACATCCTTGCCAACTTCAGCTCATGACTAAGAGGCTCTTTAGTCATAGGTTATGAAGGCATGATTAAAAGGTCACTTAGCGACGTGTATGTTAGTATGTTTAATGGCATTTTAGTTACAGGAGTAGAAAAAGAAATTTATCACCTACCTTTTCATGACTAAAAATAAGGACATGTTTCGTCCCTCTCCATCAGGATAGATCGACGCTGGCAAAGCTGCTGGATACAATTTTCTAGCATCAGGCAGTTCTGGAATCCGATCGGCAAAAACACTGTACATTGCAACTACATTTGGATGTGAAGGTAACTGAATGGTTCGCTTTGATAATCTAAAATTTCTATTTTTAGACAACTACACTTCAGTACACTTAACAGACATACTCAATTTCCCAATTCACACTTGTTTTATTGCTGCACTGTTGGGCTGGAACAGTCTCCCTATACATGGCTCGCAATATTGCCATAGCGTTCGATTGTATATCGTAATTAAACATCATCTTCACAGCAAGCGGATATTTTGCAAACGATTCACCAGAATTAGGTTCATTAATGATGGCTTCTGAACCTCTATTTTCCTTTAAAATTGCATTATTACTGGCGGTCGACTTTAAACTTGCTGCATATACGACTGCACTAGAGCCCTTTGCAATCGCATTTCCAAGAGACAAATCGTTTAAAGATATGAATTCATTTTTAAAAGTTGCCTCATCCACATCGCCTTCCTTATCTACATTCCATTTAAATTTCGAAATTGCTTCCTGTAATAGTTATAATAGTACATAGCAGCTATCACTTCATTATTATAAAAACCAACTCTAATTTCCCAGCACACCCCTTGAAGTTCCTCCTCTTTGGTTAAAATTCCAGTGCCCGATGCTAAGCTGACACCAACTAAGGCAAAGAAGGGACCGGAATCGCCAAACAGAATCCTAAAATCACATACTTATATTTGTTTACGCTGATTACTTGGCTTACCGTCTAGCTGCTTTTCTTCTCAATTCCGATGCCAAGCTGTTGGTGACTCGATTAAGCACATTATCGATGAAAATTCGCCTTGCGTGCACGCTGAACTGTAGCCCGACATTGCGCAGTGCAAAGTTTCGGGGAGCGGCTCCAGTGTTCGATAGTTGTCCAGATTTAGCAGCTGCTTGCTCGATGCCGCCAACCTTCTCCGCAATATTGATGTTGTAGTCTCTCCTGCAGATGTGCCGAACGTAGGTCTGACCATGTCTGAACAGACGTGTTCCCAATGTCCGAATAGACATTTTTCCAGGTTTTTAAGCGGTGCCCGCCCCGCGGGTTTGACAATGAAGACAACAGCCCTGGGTCAGCGTTTGTTGTGCTCAGAAGCCTCTAAATTAAAAATGGTTGCTTGGAATTGATGTCCTTTGACGTTACACTTTACACCCCAAATAAACACTGCGCAGTATCGCTGAGAACATCAACAGAAGCAGAACCTGACATAATTATATTCGTTGACTTTCAGAAGTCCCTTTTGACAAGCGAAAATCGCAGCGGCCAGTGGCGGCACTGGAATGTTTTTCTAGAGGAGTCATTTACGTTTATGTTAGAATATAGGTTTCCGTAAAATAAACCAATACACTTATACTAAACAGAAAAAGGCAAGAATCAAATGAAGGAAATAAAGAAGGGTAGTTACTATCCCAAAAAAACAAGAAAAAGAGAAGAAAATTCCATGAAAAGTATTTTAGTATTTATCATATATATAATACACATATATTGCTAGTAGGGCCTGGAACCGTCCGAAAACATTACGGCGCCGACATAGTCTCACTTAGAGTATAACGCGTCTCGTGCGCATGCGTGAGAATTCGAACTCCGCCTTTAGAAGCGAATTTTAAACTTGACCCAGTCATATATCTAATACTTACTATAAACCGTTCAATAGTTATTTGCCAGATAGGAGGCCATGTTAGGGTGATGAATTTCACCCTGTAAATATGCTGTCAGTCATTAAGAAAAGTTAGGTTATGCCCATTTTATACAAAATGATAATTTTATGTTAATGTACAAAACGTGGTTGCCAGATTTGGTTTTGGATTTTGTGCCACTTTTATTATTGGTTAAGATAAATTTCATGAAAGACAACTTGCTGATTCTGAATACGTGTCATACTTTGTTGAGTAGGAATAATGGTATAATGAAAGTCGTTTTTTTATTGTAATTATAAATTGTATACAAAAATATTTAAATATTACAATTTATGTTTTTTTTTTCAGTATAAATAAATAAAGCTTTTACAAGCCACTTTAGGCCCATTGCATAACAATCTCCATTGTCCTTTATTCATGATTTTATTTCTCCAGTCTTCTATTCCTTTCCTTGCTATGTCTTCCATTACTGCCTTCTCCCACCTATTCCTTGGTCGCCCCCTTCATCTAGTTTCTTGCGCTCTGCCTTCCAATACTATCTTAGTAGCTCTTCCATCTGGCATTCTCCATATATGCCTAAACCTTCTTAACCTCTGAGCTTTAATGAAGTCTACTATACTTGGCTCCCCATACTTCTCCTGTACGTCTTCGTTTGTAAGTCTTCTCCAACCATCCTCCGTTCGAGTCCCTCCAAATATTTTTCGCAGCATTTTTCTCTTCCACCTACTTATCATGTCTTGATCTGCCACATTCATCGTTCATGTTTCACATGCATACGTAGCTGTGGGTCGAATTACAGTCTTATGAGTCGTAGGTCTGCATTTAGCGAGATTTGTTTTGAGGACATTATACTAGTTAACGCGCCCGCACATCTCGATGCTATTAACCTTGATTTAATTTCTTGTGTGTAAGTTAAGTTTTCAGAGATTAATGTTCCTAAGGAAGTAAACTCCTTAACTCGTTCTATTTTCAACTCTTAATATTACGGCATTATTATTGATTTCTTTATTTTTTCCACTACTTCTTTGTTAAAGTTGCTGAATATTGTCCAGTGGAAGTTGAAAAATGGATATTTTTTTTAATATGGCCACAGAAGAAAATCGCAGGGAGTTAAGTCAAAAGACCTCGGAGGCCGCACTGTAGACATGTTTTGACTAATAACTCTGTTTTCGTAAAACTCTCCAAGTAAATTTAAATTTTCTTGTGTTGTGTGAAGTCTTGCCCCATCTTATTGAAAGTAACCCTTTTGTAGTTCATCGTCACGTAACTCTTCAAAAAACGGCGACAAAATGTCAATACGATATTGTTGTGCATATAGCAAACCTAAAATTTGAATTATTAAAATAAAATTTAATCGTTTTGCTGCACTTACCTTCAGAAAATACAGGACCTATAACTCTTCTTTTACTAATTGCAGCCCAAACCCCGTTTTTTGGGGGGTGAAGCGGTTCTTCAACATAAAAATTGGGATTCTCAGAGCTTCACATACTCATATTTTGTGAATTAGTATAGCCTGATAAATAGAAGTATGCCTCATCGGTAAAGACAGTTTTCTCAAACGCATTATCCTTATTTCCTAAATTATTGATAAACCAGTTACAGAATTCCAATCTAACCGGAGGATCGTTTGGCAGCAACCGGTAAGGAAAATAATGCAAATTGCTTCTTAATATCCTATGAGATGTTGTATACGAAACATTTAATTGCTGTCCTAAATGGCGAACAGATACGTGTGGTTGTTCTTGCACAATTTGTCTCGCATTGTTAACTACTTCTTCAGTGCTTATGTTTGGTCGACCACTGCCTTGCTTCCGGTGTACATTTCCAGTTTCGCGGAAGTTATGGACCATTCTTGATAAAGCATCACTAAATACCTTATATTGTATAGCTGTCGCGGGAAACTCCTCATTAAATTTCCTAAAGGAGCCTTCAATAGAATAAATCCAATTTTCATCGACTTTACAAATTAATGCTTCCACATTTAAATAAATGCAAATGTAAAGAATATGAGACTGCGAATGAGATTCCTTGTTGGCATGGATGTCGGTGTGCTGGTCTAAAGTCTAAACTTCGAGCGGCTTTAAATTTTCATACGAGAAATGTCTTGAGCTTGGTTTACACTGGGGCCGGATCAGCGTTGGGAGTTGCGTGGTGTGGATTATCAGAAGATAGCCACTCATTTTCCATGTCATAAACAAGAATTTTGATGCCAAAAACCCCCTATTCCACTTCCATTGTTTCATTGCTAGTATCTGAATCATTATCAATACTTGATTCTGACTCAGATTCCTCCAATGAAATAATGAAAGGTGGAATGTTTTCAAACGAAATATTTCCCATATGTTTCGCCCAGTCTTCCGAAATAGTTTTTTCACAATGATCACAATAATTTTGCCACATGTCGGAGGTACACTTTGAAAGAGCTTCAAGCCATAAATTCTTAACCTTATCCTTGGATGAAAGCTGAGAATTTATATGCTTGTTGTAGTAAGTTTTACAGAACCCCCATGCCATTTCAATAGGATTGTATTGGCAATGGTACGGAGGTAATCTAAGAACCTCATGACCATTCTCTTTCAAAAATTCGTCAGTCACGTAACGTTTGTTATTGTCTTTCCTAAAAGGTTGAATTAAACTCCAAAGATGTTTTTTTGTAATTTTGCCCTCAATTTTGACATTGTGTTTAATCAACCAATCCTGCATCTGATCCTTCTTCCAATTAAGTGAGGGTAAGTTTTCCAACTGCACCGAATGGTACGGTGCATTGTCCAAGATTACCACACATTTACCAGGAATTTTATTCAGAGCAGGAAGTAACTGATTAACCACCCAATTTTGAAAAATCTCCCCGTTCATGGTTTTGTGATAATCCCTATCGTTATTAGTTGAAGATAAGAATAGATCACGCCCTTCCAAAAACCCAAATTTAGTTCCCGCATGCAAAACAGTGAAACGCTTTCCCTCCGATTTAATTTTAGACGGATTGCTTTTAATTTCAGAATCGTGTACCCATTGTCGGACGCTAGATCCATTTTGATAAATCCAGGTTTCGTCTAGGTACACGAATGTTATATTTTCACTAGAATTTTGGTATTGCAAGAATTTTCTCAAATAAGTAATTTTGGATGCAACAACATGTTTCTGTTCACATAGAATTTTACGTCCGTTTACATGTTTGTATTTATAACCCATTGATTTTAGAATATTATATAAAGTCGTTTTCCCCTTATCGAATTCGAAATTTTCACGCACGTCCTTTAATAGTCTAGCCAAAGTAAAGTGCTCATTTTTCAAGTGATAATTCCAAATCTGTCGTTGCAAATCTTCCCGAAATGCAAAATTTTTATAGTATGTATCATTTTTAGGTCGTGGGCCAAAAGGTTTAATTTCAAAATTGTCCCGCCCAATAATACTTCTTATAGTTCTTTCGGACACCTAAAACAGTACAAAGCCCAAAATTAAAGCAACAGTTAAGTTTTATGCATAAATACTTGCATCCCAAATATCAGTAAGCCGGGCAAGGATTTCAGTTTCCGTAAGGTCTGGCCTGTCGGTTTTGTAATGCCTGTAGGCCTTTGTAATTTTCAGTTTTGTGTCACCTTTAATTACTTTTGGCATATTGCTCTAGTATTACAATCTGACAGATAGGTATCCATAACGCTGATGTCCATACATATTATGCCTAGTGGCAAACAAAGTATGAAAGCACTGGCAACATTGCACGTTTAACCTCAAAATATCAAATTAGACACTTTCGTGGGCCTCCTGTACATAACAGCTGATTCTGACAAAGTGTCAGAAAGAGATTCTAGGGAGTTTTAATTTTCTTAAACATAAAAACAAAATTCCATGTCTACCTACTTGGCAAATAACTATTGAACGGTTTATATGTCTGCTTGCCTCAGCATAGCCAAGAGTTTCATAACCCATCCAAATCTAGACACTAAACAAACTTTACTAACATAAGTTATCTTAGAATACCACAATATAATAGTCTACAATAGAAACCATTCAGATTACAGTGGACGTATCCTTATCCTCATCAGAAACTTGCTAAAGTCAACAGCTCAATAAAATTTCAACATAAAAATCTGCGAAGTAACGCCATTATAATCGATGAGTGGAGAGGATGGATCGCTACATCAGCTATTTACTTGAGGTGCTCATCTCCACCTAATTAAAAAAAAAATTAGTTCTTTGATGCTCTAATCTCCACACATGTATTGCACATATTCCAAATTGCAGAAGGTAGCTTGAACGATTTGTTTATCTCATTTTAAATGCTGATCTATAATAAATTAAGCCCAAGTATCTTACAAAGTCTACATTCTCAATAATAGGATTACATGTGCACAGGTTACCTGAACAAATAATATTGTGAAGCACTATAGGTCGGAACTGTTGAAGACATATTTTTGTTATCTAGAAAGCAAGATACTTTGTTTTACTGAAAATAGTATCAGCATTTAAAATGGGATAAACAAATCGTTCAAGTTACCAATAGATTGCGCAAACTAGTGTGCCAATGTTACTCGTTACGTAATATTCTACAAAGAGATTAATTAAAATCTCTGTAGCATGCATTTGTAGAATCTGTTATCACTTATGGAATTATTGGATGGGGAGGTATATATAGTACCAATTTACTACCACTGAAGTATATAAACATATAGTGTGAGGCGTTTGCGGTTACTCGAATTATTCTTGCTAACATAGAATTTCGGCTTAGACCGCGTAGTATTTGTGGATAAGCGATTTTCATTCTGATGATGCAAGCTGCAAGGTCTTGCAAAACGTTAGTGAATATGGGTGCACAGACAGCAACAAAGCCAAATCTGCCTAAGTATCTTCCTTCTCAAGATACTCAAACTTCACGAAAAGCCGAAATTCTATATTAACTGTATAAAAAGCCAAAACGAATCCCAACTGAAGTACTTTGTGATCTGGTTGGGATATTAGATGACAGTTAGTTAACCGTGTAACTACTAGTTACCTACCTGTAACCTGTAGACTTTACCGTAACATATATAAAACTTGTGGTATAGTTCGCTTTCTTTCCGTTCACCAGGCTATTAGCTACTGGGTTACCTGCTTGCTACCTTAATGGTAACTTGGTTGCAACTACTTCATAACTGTCCCTGTCAGCAGATTATACCTTCCTCCACTTCTACTTAAGGTAGATCGCAGTACAGGATGCATCTACAATAATCTAAATCAAACAGAAATCTTGCAATAAAACTGACCATAAGTATAATAATGACAACGCGAATCGTACTAAATATACTTTTTTTTAAATCGGCAGTGAAGTACCTCGAAATCGTCATTAAAATACGAGAAATCGGCAGTGAAGTAATCCATTCTTTTACTACTTTTTGTAGGTGGAGAGACGACAGATAAACGTCACACGACGTCAACATAACCTTCAAAAGTTGGTTAAAATGTTGTAATTTCACGATTTCTCTATTTCAAACCAAAACATAATGTAGATACTCCTCGGCACTGAAGTTTCTTTTTATCTTTCATGTGGTTTATTTACCTTGGCCCTGCGGGCCTCGTCAACTAAATCAACGTTCGTGATAAAATGTTAAACTTTAGTGCCTTGGTATACAAACTACTATTAGAGACATATTATTATTATTATTATTATTAGCTGACCAATCAATAAACAATATAATTACAATTTTTGGTACATCAATGAACATTGAAAAAGTATTTAAATTCAATTAAATACTTTGGTGTCATGTTAGATCAACGTTTGAAGTGGAATATTCATGCTGAATATATAACACAAAAAAATTGAAAATTAATATATAAATTCTATGCAATACGCGATACCTTTAAATTAAAAACTTTAAAAATGGTTTATGTGGCTCTTGTAAAATCAGTAATTAAGTATGGCATTACAGCTTGGGGTAGTTTAAATAAAACTAATTTACAAAATTTGTAAACAACCCAAAACTATATACTTAAAATAATTTTTAAAAATCACAAACTTTATCCAACGTTGAAACTATATCAGGAAGTCGGATAACCGTATACTAGAACTCTATATATACTGCAAACTATAAATTATATGTATAAAAAGTCAGATATATATACAGGGTGAGTTTTTTTCATTATCACTATAGGGATCTCCGAAACCGTGAAAGATAGAAGGTTGGTTAAATGGAGAAAGAATTGCAGTTTTATGAGCTTATTCGAGATGTGCTTTTGTTTCTTTGAAAAAATCCAAGGCCTACTAGATACAAGCAAAATATTAAAATTACTTAATTTATTAAAGTCGGTCTAGCGCCGTTATTATTGAAAATAGAAAAAAAATAATAAGAATAAAAGTTTTAGCTGTTTTTACGTTGTTTATATTACACTTATTAGTTTTCTTCTAGCTTTCATAGTTTTTGAGTTATAACATTAAGTTACATTTTTTTTTGAATAGCAATCATAGTTGGCTTAGACATTTCTAAAAAGAGCATATTTCGTTTGCTAAATGGAGAAATAATTGCAGTTTTATGAGCTTATTCAAAGTGTGCTTTTGTTTCTTTTAAAAAATCCAAGACCTACTAGATATAAGCAAAATATTAAAATTACTTAATCTTTTAAAGCCTGTCTAGCGCCGTTATTATTGATAATAGAAAAAATAATAAGAATAAAAGTTTTAGCTATTTTTAGGGTGTTTATCTTACATTTATTAATTTCCTTATAGCTTTCATAGTTTTTGTTTTCGTCATTTTCTTATTACGAAAATGATTATAAAAGAATTATTTGTCAAAATAGGTATAACAAACCTTATGTCATTTTAAGCGGAAAAGTGAGCTCTTTTTAGAAATGTCTAAGCCAACTATGATTGCCATTTAAAAAAATGTAACTTAATGTTATAACTCAAAAACTATGAAAGCTAGAAGAAAACTAATAAGTGTAAGATAAAGACCGTAAAAATAGCTAAAACTTTTATTCTTATTATTTTTTTTCTATTTTCAATAATAACGGCGCTAGACCGACTGTAAGAAATTAAGTAATTTTAATATTTTGCTTGTATCTAGTACGCCTTGGATTTTTTAAAGAAACAAAAGCACATCTCGAATAAGCTCATAAAACTGCAATTCTTTCTCCATTTAACCAACCTTCTATCTTTCACGGTTTCCGAGATCCCTATAGTGATAATGAAAAAAAACTCACCCTGTATATATAAAACTGAAAGTCCTGACTCACTCACTCACTCATCAACGCCCAGCCCAAACCCTTGGATCTAGAAAGCTGAAATTTTGCACATACATTTCCTTTATGATGTATACAAGGAATAAGGAAGGATATTTCGAAATTCAACCCCTAAAGGGGTAAAATGGGGGTTCCAATTGTGTATGGAGAAATAATATTAAATAGACATATCGACTTGAAACTTCGTAGGAGTACTCCTAAAAACAAATAAGCAAACACGTATTTCGTGATTTTCCGAAAATCTACCCCTTAGGGGGTGAAATTTGGTACATAAGCCTAAAATACGATATGGGTGTCGTTATTGAGGTTTTTTGGGACGTTGATTGCGAAAATGGCATTTATTTTTAAGTCCAAGACGATGGACATGACATAAGGAAAGGGGCAGGCCGGGACTGGACGGGACTGGACTGGACGGAACGGGACTGGACGGGACTGGACGGGACTAGACTGGACGGGACGGAACGGGACGGGACTGGGCGGGAACGGACGGGACGGGACGAGACGGGACGGAGCTGGACGGGACGGGACGGGAAGGGACGGGACTGGACGGGACGGGACTGGATGAGCAGAGACGGGACGGGAAGGAACGGGACGGGACGGAAAGGGAGGGCTGGGATGGAAGGGGAGGGGACGGGACGGGACGGGATGGGACGGGACGGGATGGGACGGTACGGAGACGTGGACGGAGAAAGAGACGGGGACGGGGACGGGGATAGGATGGGATGGGATGGGATGACAGAAAATAATTGGTCATTATTTAATACACAAATAACGAACCTCGCGCGAACGATGTTGCGGGTAACAGCTAGTAAATTATATAAATGTATACAGCACCAGAAGTATTAGTCATGATAAACTTAACATTCCAAAAACAAATAACTTATTTAGCACCAAAAATGTTTAACTGACTTCCAAAACGAATCCGTTCGATAACAATTTAAAAAAATTTCAAGCTGACTCTAAAATTTATATTTCAAAAAATTTACTACTATTTAAAAAAAATATTTGATCAACGATAATGTTTTTATCTACTAGCAACATGATATTGTACATTTTCGTCATAGAAACAAAATATGAAAAGCTACTCATAACTCCTAAGGGACTTGTCAATTTATTTCTCCCTCAAACTCATGGTAACAATGCAACTACAATTAACGTCTTAGCGACCATACAATGAGGCAATCGTTGATGTTACTTACATATTCTAATTTTAAATGTCATTATGACATTTTGAAATTTCATACTATTTTCACGAATATGCTAGTAGATAAAATATTGTATGCACCACGGGAGATATTCATGTTCTTTACCTTCGGTTGACTTACAGACCTCGGGCCAGAGAGAGGCCCTCGGTCTGTAACACATGTCAACCTCAGGAAAAAAAACATATTCATATCTCCCTTAATGCATAAATATCTATTCTTCATCCTTCATACAGAATCCAACCTAATAAGTATGTACTCCCAAATCTAATAATATAACTAAACATTTTTAATCAAAAACACATCCTCGCGAAATCGATTCAAATAAATTCAATTCGTCCAAATATTTCAGTTTCTTTGTTTTTGTTTTGTTTTGTTGTTTAGTTTCTTGCCGTAATTTCATTAAAACCTAAAAAGGAAACTGCCAAAATACAGACTACATTATCTATTAGTCTAGTGCGGCAACTTCCCACTTTGTATGTAAATATTTAAAATAAATTAATTTAAGAAGATTATATGAAGCATGTACAAAAAATGGGGAAATAAATCTATTAGAATTATTATTATTCCTTCTCAATTTAATTCTACACATTTCACTATTAGACGCTCTCGATGACAACCGTTCATTGATTTACTTTAGTTGCCAGCGATTGTAATCGTCAGCTTTTCTTTCAACAGCTTAGAAATTCCGAGGTGCCTTTTATTTTACTCGTTTTACCGTAAATATTTGCAAAATTGCGAGAACACCCCCGTTCTGGAGAGTCGCGGCTTACATTTTAATCAGGTGTACGGGATCGCGGCGGCCATGGCGCTGTCATGTTCAATCATCGGCCCCCGGACTCTCGTTCCGGCTCCTAATCGCGCTCGGCCCTAAGTGAAATCCTCCACCGCTGGCTTATGATTATTAAATTATCCCATTAGTCTTGCTTTGGGGACCATAAATAAGTTGTCTATAGCTTTGCTTAAAGCCATTACTGCAATCTCGACTGCGTCGCGACAAATCCGCCGCCCTTTCAAAAGGTTTGCATTTTTAACTCGATTTCGTATAGCGATGCCCCGAAATGAGAACAAGATGAGAGTTGAGTACTTCTTCATCTTGTCTCGAAATCCGAGAATCTCCTTAAATCTTGATTTCAGAAGTTAACTCCCAATGGCCAACTCTTGAGAATTTTTGTGTGTTTCGGTAACGTACCTACTACCTAGCATAGACACTTAAGGGATTACGCCGATAATATCCAAATATGCAATTGTAAATTGTTTTTCAAATATTGGATTGTTGCTAAAACTACCTTTGAATTTTAAAATTCCACATGGAAAAAAGTTTTTGTTCAATATGAATATAATACCAACAAATCTATATGTTCAAAAACATAGCATATTGCCCCTAAAATACGAGCGGAATATAGATTTGCCTTTTTTTATACAGCAATAACAGTAACAACGCAAAGTCAATTAAAATAATTTTATCTTTTAAAATAATGTCCCTGTTTCAATACTCACTTATCCCTCGGGCAACTGTCGCATACTGACAGAGAAATAGTTTTTTGGTTGCCTGCGAACCTACATTTGCACCTGTAGCATCACCAGCGGACTGCATTTCTAGTCTCCCATATACTGGTTAAGGGGCCCAAAAAGAGGAGACCGATCACAACGCCCACCTAAGATTTTGCGTTTTCATAACGGCCACCGAGTAAGCGTGTTCACAACGGCCACCTTGATCATAACGGCTACCTAGCAGTACACGCGCTGCTAAAAGCAGAGTATATTAATAACGGCCACCTTGTTCACAGCGGCCACCAAAACTTCATGTTCACAAGGGCCACCTAGTTCATAAGGGCCACCGGAGTTTACGTTCACAACGGCCACCTTGTTCATAACGGTCACCTAGGAGTACAAGCGCTGCTGAAAGTAGGGTATGTTCATAACGGCCACCTTGTTCACAACGGCCACCAAAACTCCATGTTCACAACAACTACCTCGTTCATAACGGCTACCGGAATTTATGTTCACAACGGCCACCTTGAGCATAGCGGCCACCTAGAAGTAAACATGCTACTGAAAGAAGGGGCATGTTCACAACGGCCACCAAAACTCCAAGTTCACAACGGCCACCTCATTCATAACGGCCACCGGAGTTTATGTTCACAACGGCCACCGTGTTCATAACGGTCACCTAGGAGTACAAGCGCTGCTGAAAGTAGGGTATGTTTATATCGGCCACCTTGTTCACAACGGCCACCAAAACTCCACGTTCACAACGGCCACCTCGTTCATAATGGCCACCGGAGTTTATGTTCACAACAACCACCTCGTTCATAACGACCACCGGAATTTATGTTCACAACGGCCACCTTGACCATAGCGGCCACCTAAAAGTAGACATGCTACTAAAAGAAGAGGCGTGTTCACAACGGCCACCAAAACTCCACGTTCACAACGGCCACCTCATTCATAACGGCCACCGGAGTTTATGTTCACAACGGCCACCTTGTTCATAACGGTCACCTAAGAGTACACGCGCTGCTGAAAGTAGGGTATGTTCCTAACGGCCACCAAATCTCTATGTTTACAACGGCCACCTTGATCATAACGGCCGCTGAAAATCTCTTTAGATTATTTTCCTTAACGTTAGCCGACATGAATTATTTCTAAAGATCTGTTAATTTTTGATACAAAATACGCGTAGTTCTGTTTTTAAAAAGGTAAAAACTTGGGTTTCTTTTATTACTTACCCACTTAGATGAAGTGTAGCTCATTATACAGGGGTCCCCGAAAGGTCTGTACAAAATAATAACACATATTCCTGAGGCCAAAATAGGACGATTTAACCCAACTTACCTCTATTCAAAGTTGCTTCGTTTAGCCGCTAGAGGGCTTTAAAAATAATTAATTTTTAAAAAAAAATTAACCCCCTGTATAATCATTACCAATTTTTTTTTGAATAGTTACTTTAATTTAGAAGCTATTTCCCCTCTTAAAAAATTTTAGTTGGGTGAACGGTTTAGCCACAAAAAATATTTTCTAAATCCCTACAAGCCTAGTGTTAAGTTACAAATACTGATTCAAGCTTGTAGAAATTTAGAAAATATTTTTTGTGCCTAAACCGTTAACCCAACTAAACTTTTGTAAGAGAGGAAATAGCTTCTAAATTAAAGTAGGTATCCACAAAAAAACATGGGTAGTGATTATACAGGGGGTTAAAAAATATGAATGGATAATTTGTTGTGACAAAGTTTTTAAACACCCTGTAATCTTCAAAATTAGGGTTTATTCTACAAAAAGCTGTAGTTTACTGGTACAAACGCATGGCCAGAAAATGAATAAAATCTGTCAAAGATTTTTCGACTTACTTAAAAAAAATTAAAAAGCTAATCATTTTTGAACACCTCTAGCGGCTAAACGAAGCAACTTTGAATAGAGGTAAGTTGGGTTAAATCGTTTTATTTTGGCCTCAGGAATATGTGTTATTATTTTGTACAGACCTTTCGGGGACACCCTGTATAGCATCTTTACATTTTACCGATAATTTCCTTGAAATGTGAGCTTTTCTTAGCAATGAAAATCTACCTCATTAAGATGATAAGTTAATTTTCTTAAATTCCAAAATTAAAATTGACTACTTTTAAAAATGATTAGTAGAATTTAAAACAAAGTTTGTTTATACTTTTTCTATCTTCGTGTTTGAGAACCATATATCTGTAAGAGAGGTTGAACTGATCTTATGCATACATATAAATTAGTTCCAGAAAGTTTATTACTTATTAATGAATAGCCCAATTAACACAGCTTTAACTGACATAAAACTTAAAATTATAATGTAACTAGTAATTAATTTGTACCTATTATTTGTTATCCAATTCGGTAGTCGATAAGACACTAACGCTATAATACCATTAGGTATACCTATACTCGTTCAGGTTGAGAATAATATCTGGGATGCAAACCAACTTTTATGTGAGCCTAATTCGGACAGTTGCTTTTTGGGCCAAAGCCAGTATTTATTTTAACGCGGCGTACTTAGCAAAGCAATACAAGCAGTTGATTGGTTTATTTCCAAGCAATTTGAGTGTTATTGAACGTAAGTTGCAAAATTTTATAAGGCTGAATGTCATTTATGGAGATGGAGTAATATCGTTTGTCGAAACTTAAAGGTTCCAGATATTCTAAAGCTAGCAACATATTTACTATATAGACAATACGGGGTAAAAATATAGTTTTTTGCTTATAACTTTCTTGGGGAGTATTTCCGGACAATGGTGTATCTGACTTTTTTCCTGCACGGATGGCATTTTAACAATCCAAAAAAGTCATGTGAGATTTATCTAATGACTCGCCAACTGCAATTATAGAGTCGAATCGATTACTCGATAATTGTTAATTGGGCCAAAAGTTAGTTTATATGAAAAATAATTTTAGTATATTCCAAGACTATTTTTAGTATTCGAAAAGCAAGAAAGCTTACTAGTTGATTCTGTAAACTTACTAGCCAATTTAAAAAAAAAGCAAAGGGTTTTACTCAGAACTTCCCTGGCAAGTGGACGTTGTGACACCAAGCAATTTTAAAAATCAAAGGAAACTAGGGGTAAAAATATCGTAACGTTCCTATTAATACTGAAACAATAAAAGAAAACACTTGGTAATACAAGTTATAACAATTTTCTAATAAAAAACGTTAACGGCGATGGGATTCGAACTTCAGCGCCTGCGAATGCAATTTCAACCATCGACCATTACAGATACAGCTCCATTAAACATAACGCACTTATTAGTTGCCCGTTTTTGTATCTTGCAACATTTATCCTGTATATGTTGGGCCCCATTTTCGTCAAGGGTAAAAACCTGAGCTATGTGCAAAATCTTACTTTCATTTAAGTAATAGTTTTTCAGGTAATGCAAGAATAGGACGAATTTAATTTTTTTAAGGTGCTCACCCTGTATATATTTTACCCAAATGCTCTCGGTTTTATGCTAGGGAGGCATATAATCAGTATGAAAAATAACGTCTTCCTTCAGCATATAGTTTTTGAGATATACCGGCAACAGACAGACAAACAGACAGACGGAATTGTTTTTCGTTTAGAGACCATGACACGTGAAGATCTGAAGAAATCTCGGAAGGTGATTTTTTCGCGATTTCAGTACTTTCTTCATCTTTTAGACGAGGGACGTAAAAAACTATAAATGGTTTAAAGAAGAAAAATGGAAATTGCATTTCAAAGAAGTTTTATGTAAAACCAAAGGCTTCCAAATTTTAAAAAAATTGCAAAGATTTTGAATGGAGAATTTGTTGAAAGTTTGGAAATATGGTTGATGTAGACAGAAGTTTTCTGGGTATAAATTAGTTTTAAGCCACAGGAGACAATCGTTTCTTGCCAAAAACATAGACACATATTATTATTACTTTTATCAAATAGTAACTGTAATTAAATATTTTACAATTGTAAGAATACTGTATGGATCTCCCAACTTTAAAATTTTGTGTATGTAAATATTCTTTATTTCATACTGTCCGGAAAATACGACTTTACGTCATTAATTTGAGTCCGGAAAGTGGAACATTACACCATAAGCCCGGAAAGTGGAACATTACATCACAAGGCAGAAAAGCGTTGCTAGGCAACTGCTGAATAATATGTTGGTGACACTGTAAGTCTATGTCAAATTCGAGGTTATCAGGTTAGGTTTTGCGTCACTTTTGACACAAACTGACGCAAAACCTAACCTGCTAACCTCAAATTTTACAGACGTACAGTGCCACCAACATATTCATAGGTTTGAATTTCTACAGCCGCCCCTTATGGACTTTTTCAATTAACATGTATAAAACAGTATGAAATAAAACATTGTACGTTACACGACCGTAAAATATTATTAAATGGTTCGTTTAGAAATTAGAGACACGGCTCGTTCCTCGCCTCGTCCGTAAACATCTAAACTCGTACTTTGATAAGTCATTTTCCGGCCTTGTAACGAAAATTACTATTTCCATCAATCGTACTAGACACATTATTGACAAAATTTTGTTCAACAAAGTCAAACATTCCATTACATTAGCCGTTGCTAGATAATTTACAATAAAACTGTACAGGAATAATATTCCCGGCCTAGGCAGGGAATATTCGAGTACTATTACCTAATTTTTTTAATTACTCGTATCGATCGGCGGAAAATAGTATGTGTATTTTGGACAAAAAGCAACATTCCCAGACTCCTGTGTTGTTGGGATCGGCATATTCACAGTCGTCTGGGAATATTACGCTTTTCGTCCTAGATACAAAATGTACTATTGTTTTTAATAGATTTTATGTAGGTATATAAAAACCTTTCTACGCCAGCGTGGCTCAGATGGTTAGAGCATCGGACTGCGGCGCGGAAGTCTGGAGTTCAAATCCCAGATCGATGCCTGGCGGGCGGCCTACCCAGTCGCTTTAAATAATTGGGAACCTGCGTTCGAAAGAACAAGGGGTAATAATGCGGCTGTCTAATGCGTGGTGCTCACCACATCACCACGTGTCATGAATTTGACACGCGACAGTCGGGTGTGAGAGCGAGGATACGGAAGCTCTAACCTTCCGCCTTGCAGGCCAAGCTCCTTCATGGGGTGTTAGTGCCTCACCATTATTATTATATAAAAACCTTTCTGTACATTATTCCAAATGACACTGCAGTTATTTTGCATATATACAAAAACGCATATTTTATCCTAATTTAATGCATATTGTGTTCCCTGTGGTAACCGACAAACTTATACAACGTGTTCTAGAGGTGATTCTGGACAAAAAACAGATCAGATACACTTTAGGTCAATTCCTTTTCTTTCATTAGATATCGATAAAAGAAATGTGCATCACTTAATGTAAATTTACGTATTTAATTAAGAAATAACATAACAAAATTAAAAAAAAACTAATATTATAATAATCCCGTCTATCTCCAACACTGAAAAACATTAGAAAATGTCGTATGGTGAGGAACTGCGCGATTTGGAAAACGTCAACGGTATTCTTCTACTGCAACACGTTGTGAACAAGGTGGCCGTTATGAACATACCCTACTTTCAGCAGCGCTTGTACTCCTATGTGGCCGTTATGAACGAGGTGGCCGTTGTGAACATAGACTCTGGCGGCTGTTGTGATCGAGGTGGTCGTTGTGAACACGCTTACTCGGTGGCCGTTGTGATCGAGGTGGCCGTTGTGAACACGCTTACTCGGTGGCCGTTATGATCACGGTGGCCTTTATGAAAACGCAAAATCTTAGATGACCGTTGTGATATTGACCCCAAAAATACGATAAGCGCAGTGGAATAAGTCAGGTTTATACGGAGGGTTAGGCAACACTTCGCTTCTTAACTTATCCAGCGTGTTTTGGGTTAAGGGGGCAACATGTGGACGGGCATTATCGTGGAAAAGAGTCACGCGTTTTATCAATAGTCTGCATCGTTCGATTGTCATAGCCTCTCTGGCTTTAAAAGACATTGCTCTAATACTTTGCATTTATAGCATCCTTGCCAACTAAGAAATCTATTAAAATTGGAATGTGAATATTCCAAAATATGGCTGAGCTAGCAGGTCTCTTTTCAAGTAATAGTGAGACATCCTCTCTTTCTCTCGCGCTCTCTCGCGCTCTCTCTCTCTCTCTCTCTCTTTCTCTCGCTCTCTCTTTCTGTGTGTGTGTGTGTGTTTCTTTATTTTCTGGATAGCGTCTAGATGAGGACGAGATCCTTAGTCGTACTTTAGTAAAACACTGTTGACTTGAGGAATTATTTTAGCAGTATGGTAGTTAGATAATTGAAAGCGAAGTATGATCGTCTCCGAAACTCAACTTGACATATGGATATGAAATTGCCTTTGTACTAAATCGGTACTTGCTTTCAAATTTATTAAAAGTTTAAGGTTTTCGTTTTTTAAATTAGATTATTTCTTAGAATTTTGTGGTCCCTATAATGATAAAATACAGTTTTTATTTACCAATAATACCTATCAGTTGAAAGGCTTCAAATTCACTTTAAAAAATGTTTGAGAGCTGACATATCCTACTAATAAGCGTGAAACCATATTGTCAAGGCTTAATAGTTTACCTACAGCTTTTATTAGATTTTTTCTCTAATAATAGGCCAGTGAGAAAAAATGTTACTATTATGTATCATTAGTATAATTGGAAATTTCGATTAGATCATTGAACTTGGTTAGATGTATTATAAGCTTTTAAAAAACCATTTGTCAATAAATGGGGACTTGAAAACGCCAGTCATCTATAAAGAAACAAACTTATTGCAAACCGATATATTAGACTTACAAATATTAATATACGATAATACCTTATAATAATAAATCAAATTTCTAAGAATTTATAAATATAAACAGCATTAAAAATTGTAAAAAAAGGACTGAAACAAATGAAGTCATCCACGTTAGTCTCGAGTTGCCATTTGACTTTCGAGGTGTAAAGTTGTCTTGCAAGTGCAGATAGTGGAAACACAACGAATTATCGTGGGACTTGAAGGTCAAGTGCCGCTTTATTTAAAATCGGTTGTAAGTAACCCAAAAACACGTATTATGGCTTTCTATAGCAATCAAACCATACCTGTACAAAACACTCAAAAATTTATACCGATGCAGACAGATCAAAACCAAATGCAATTTATTCCAAATTATCAGTATACCCCAGCAAATACTATTCAATAGAACTTTACAATAAACGATATTTTGCAATCCCACCCAATAAACTCGGTTCGTCACAACAATGCAGTTGTATATCAATTACCAACAAACCAATCATCACACGAACATAACTGGCAAACAGTTGAAAGCCGAAAACGGGGCCGCAAAGATACCAGTGACATCACACAGAGGCAATCTAAGTCGACTAAACAACCGAATACTGGCCGAATCCCACCAACCGCTTTCAGCCCCTTACTGACAATCAAACAGATTCCAATCCAGATCAGGACATAAATCCAGCAGCTAAGGAACGTAAACCACCACCAATATTCCTATCTGGTGTTAAAGTCATCGAACCGCTTGTGCGCTTACTGGAATCGATCGCGAGATCTGAATACACATTAAAAGTATTAAATATGGATGAAGTAAAAATCTTACCAAATGCACCAGAAAAATACACCGCCATAATTAAGGCCTTAGCTGAAAGAAACAGCGAATTTCACACTTATAAACGAAAACAGGGACGAAACTTCAGAGTAATCCTTATAGGAATGTACAACCATCTACTAACCTAGAAGAGCTAAAAAGTGAGTTAAAAACGCTTGAACATGAGGTCACCAACATTGCCAACATAGAGCAAAGAGGTACAAAAATAGCACTACCATTCTTCTTCGTGGAGCTAAAACCAGCCGAAAACAACAAAGATATCTACAACACAAACAAACTGTGTCACTGAATAGTGAAATTCGAACCACCTAATGCAAAACGCGAAATCCCTCAATGCGCTAAATGCCAAAAATACGGACACACGAAAAACTTTTGTAATAGAAGCCCACGGTAGGTCAAATGCGCTGCAAGCCACCTCGCCGCTCAGTGAACACGTAAAGAAAAAAGTCCTAACGTCAAATGTATGAACTGTAGCGGAAATCACCCCGCAAGCTACAAGGGATGTCAAGTGTATATGGAACTACAACAAAAAATGTACCCCTCGTTAAAAAGCACACATCTAGCACCAACTCCCAGGTTTTCGACACAATTGATCCAACCAAATACCAGTTATGCCAACGCAACGAACTTGAATAAACTGCAACCTCATTACGACACTACTCAAGCACAGCAGCAATCCACTAACACAAACGAGTTACACGAACTTAAACAAATGCTAAAAACTTTAATGGAACAGATGGGCAATATGTTAACTTTACTAACCACAGTCGTTTTCAAAATAAGTAATAGATCTACAACTTAAAATAGCTGTCTGGGATGCTAATGGATTAGCATATGACAAAGAAGAACTCGTCTCCTTTATATCAAACTACTACATAGATGTAATGATAATCGCTGAATATCACTATACGGATCTTACTTTCGTAAAAATTTCCTACTACACAATACATGCCACACAACATCCAGATGGTACGGCCCACGCTGGAACAGCTATTATTATCACGAATACTATTAAACATCATGAGCTACCCAAGTACAACCCAGAGCACCTACAGGCTATCGCCGTGGCAATAGAAAACTAGAAAGGACCGCTGATACTCTCTGCAGTATACTGTCCTCCACGGCATAATAACAAACAAGTGCAATACGAACAATATTTCCAAACCTTGAGTAACAGGTTCATTTCTGGTGGTGATTACAACGCGAAACACACACAGTAGGGATCACGGCTAATCACAATCAAAGGAAGAGAAATATTAAAAACTCTCAAGAGCTCAAGACTAACGGAATTCACTATACCTCTACAAGTAATCCTACACATTGGCCATCGGATCCAGCAAAAAAATCCCGATTTATTTGACTTGTGTGTCATAAAAGGGGTCAGAGCTGGGCAAATTACTTTTAAAAAGTAATTAATTACTAATTACCAATTACCGCCCAATGTAGTAATTTAATTACCAGAGATTCAATTACTCACAGGAAATAGTAATTCAATTACCAATTACCTAGTAATTGTAATTGTACAACATGAAATTACTTTTTCAATTACTTTCAATAAAACTTATTGTCATATAGTTGTATTTAGTAGAATTTTCTTGCAAGTTGCAACTATCATTAGTGTCGTGTCGATTCGTAATCGTTATCTAAAAATACTTGATTTTTATGTTTTGTTAACTATAGTAACCTAATACTTTATCACTCTTGAAGGTTTTTTGATAATTAAATCTTCTAGCTACATGCACCGTTCACCAAAACCAAAAGTTTTCACTTTGTTTCGATGTAAGATATAAGTAAATAAATAAATTCAAGGATAACAATTATAGAGGGTGTCCCAAAAAAATGGGACACCGATTTGGCATAGATTCCTTAGGTTATAATAAACCGATTAAACCTAATATACTTTAGTACAAAGTTCCTTCAGTAAGAAGGTATAGGGACTTGGAAGTTCAAATCTATATATTTTTTTATATTAGTTTCCACATAAGTTATCACTAAAGTTGAGCTTTTTATCACGATTGTGTATTTAGTTGCCGAGGCCCGAAGGGCCAAAGCAGATAAACCACACAAGGATTGAAATGGAACTTCCAGTGCCCAGGGGTACATTGTTTTTTTAAATCGAGAAATCGCGAAGTTACAACATTTTAACCAACTTTTATAGGTTACGTTGACGTTTACCTATCGCCCAGCCGCCTACAAAAAGTTGTAAAACCATGGATTACTTCACTGCCGATTTCTCGTATTTTATTTAACGATTTCGACGTTCTTCACTGCCAATTAAAAAAAAATTCGAATATGAAGAAATGTCGAATTTAATTTTGGCTAGATTTTGTAATGGTATTAGAAAAAATAGCACGCTGAATATGTTATAAAAGTGATTTTTCCATGTTCGTGATAAATTAATCCACTCCCTTTGCATCACTCGCTCGTAAATTAAACGTTGAAAAACTTTTCTTAACTTGTAGAACAATCTATTATTAAATACGCTTAACATGAGGCTGAATGACGAAAATATGTAACTTACCTAAGTACACAGGGTGGAGCATTGGATTTCTTAAGTGTTTGCAGCAAATTTCTATTTAGATTTTGTAGAAGAACGATCCAATTGGCGCAACTTGAGCATTTTTTGTTGGCTCTGTTTGAAAATACTTTTTTACCCCTTTATACGAAAGTTACATTTTCTGTTGCCTGATAGGGGTATAGGAAAAATAAATATACGTGTGGGTCCCTGGTTGGTTTCCAATGGCAGTGGGAGGGAATAACATTGACTGCCGTTGCCATTAGAGACGGGAGACAATGTGATTATTATTAATAATAAATCAACTAGCCTCCTGGTTTTCATATTTAAATATTTTTGAATGCAGCTGATTACAAGAGATAGTCTCATCATAAAATGTAAAAGTGTTGTATGTATAACTCTGGACTAAAACGTCATTTCATCCCTTGCATGATTACAATAAATTGATTAGGTACTGTTCTCGCAAACTCTGAAGAACTAAACTACATCTGTGGGAGGGAATGATACATTTTCCTCCCTAGTAATAAATAGTTATTAAAAGTGTATTAGGTAACTTCCGAAATTTTAAAACAAACTATCAATTTCGTGTTGATCAGGGACAGTTGAAAGTTGACAGATGACTGATAAACCTAGTTGAAATCGGCTGATTGAAATAAGAATTCGTACTTTAGATACAAAAACAAAAGACATTTGCTCAAGCACGTAACAATGAAGTCATTTTTACATTCAAGTGATCTTTATACTATGTGTTCAAAAATAAATTACATCAAGGTTGAATATGGCAATTTTTAGAATTTTCAATTGCGATATCAGCGTATAAAATAAACTTATGACAGCAACAACAGTGATTATGTTAATGCATTCTAAAGCTTGCTGTTGCCAATACTTTTATATTCCATGTCCAACCCTTAAGTAATTTCTTTTTGAACACACCGAATAATAAAATTACTGTGAACGCTCGACAATTAAATTGATCAGGTTGCTTTCATATTTTTACTTCAAATTTCAAAATGTTATTAACATCTTTAATAATACCTATTAATTTTAAGTTTAGGGCAATAAAATATCTGAAATTACGTAAATTGGGTCACTATACACTGTTCTTTTAAAAAACTAAATGGAATTTTGTGTAAAATCATTACGAAGTCAATATTTGAATGTCTCGTAATTAGCAAGGGGGTTTTTAATAACAATCGAAGCTAACATGCTGCAGCAGTGCATAAAAATTATGCACTAGTGCCAGTATACAAAGCAGCATATGAGCATTACAAGGCAAGAAAGCGACAAAGAATGGATAATTTACAAAATGTACAATGCAAGAATGCGGTAAACTTATGCGGCGGCGTTTTAAAATTACCATACTCCATAATGCATTTTTGAGTCAACCAGACATGGGATTTTGCAATTAGGTACATTTTATATATTATGTGTTTTCCGCTGTTTAAATGTTGTTATCGGATTTTGGCCGTTTAATTCAATTCCTCACTCAAAAACGTAATTTTCTGTTACACTTGCACGGATCGTTTAAAACAAGCAAATTGAAATGAATAAATAATCATTATGAATCAATATCGTCTACTGAAGCTATTTAAAATTATTATTTTACCGTAGGTATTGTAATCTGTAATGTACTTACCGCAAATATTCTTATAGCGTCTTACACTTAGCGTCTCTCACAATAAATATTAGTGTCACTAAGTCACTATTACAAGCTACAGATACACGCACTAATGCTCGTGGACGCGTCATACAAAATGTAGAAGTTGCAGTTATTCGACTCGTCAGAGGAAATAATAAATTAGGCCTATATTGCGCGGGGAATACCCTGCGATTTGCTTAATATGTAACTTATAAGACCTTATCTTATTTATGCGTTCTGGAGATTTAGCACCCTATCGAGGTCAGTAATTCCGTAATTGAAATACCACAAAGTAATTCAATTATCTTGAGTAATTTTAATTACCACAAGTAATTCAAATACCTATAATGTAATTTAAATACTTTAGAGTAATTTAATTACACGAAAGTAATTGAGTAATTGAATGCAGTAATTAATTACTTTTAAAAAGTAATTTTCAAGTACTTTCTAACAAAGATGGCAATTCCCAATTACAATTACCCCATTTTGAAAAGTAATTCAATTCCAAGGCAAATAAACAAAAAGGAATTTAATTAGTAATTTAATTAAAAAGTAATTAATTACTGTCCAGCTCTGAAAGGGGTAAATCTAAACTATTTTAAGGCTGCATCTTGTCTCGACCTCACAGATGAGCGCTCACCAATCATGCTAACCATGGGAACGCGAGTGATCCTCAATTCGAAGTATCCTAGTCTCTGGAACAAATACACGGACTGGAATTTTTTAAGAGAGATAATTGATGACCTTACCGCTCGATGTATCCTTAAAAACAAAAGAAGATCTACTTACTGCGGTAGAATTATTTAATCAAACCATCCAGCACGCTGCATGGGCGGCGACATCACCAAGCACACAAAATATCGTTTATATTGATAGGACATGGTAGTGAAAATGATCGCCAAAAAACGTAGACTACGTAGAATATGGCAAACTACCAGGCACCCTGATGTTAAGAGAAGACTCAACCGCAAAACGTTGGAACTAAAACAACTTCTATCGAATATCAAAAATGAATCAGTGCAAAATTACCTACAGCACTTGTTTCCATTCTGGAGAGCAAGAAAGAAACTAAAGCAACCACAGCAACATGAAATACCATTGCGCCTTCCAAATAACACTTGGGCAAGAAGTACTGAAGAAAAAGCACTTGCATTTGCCAACTACTTGGGAACAGTTTTGACACTGTTTGATTCTAAAGTCGCGCAAGAAGAAAAACAAGAAATCCAACACTACCTAGAAGCATCGTTTCAACTGAGCCTACCAATTCTGAAGTTCAATCTTAAACAAGTCCAAACCACGCCCATGGCAGAACTAAACCCAAAAAAATCACGCGCCTACGACCTAATTACAGCAACAGTGTTGAGAAAATTGCCAGAAAAAGGGTTTGTGTTCATCACCTATCTCCTCAATGCAGTACTGCGCTTAAGGTATTTTCCAGAACAATGGAAGTTGCTGAAATAATCTTAATACCCAAATCTGGCAAATCACATACGGATCAAAAGGACACTACCCTCAGACTATTATGAAATCCTCAAGTCATATCTAACTGACAGGCTCTTTCTCGTCAAATGCGGAGATAGTCGCACGCTCCTATTCCCTATACACGCAGGTATACCCCAGGGCAGCGTGCTGGGCTCACTGTTATACCTACGTTTTACAGCTGATATTCCCACCACTACTTCCACCATGGTAGCCACATTCGCAGATTAAACTGCAGTACTCTCTTCTCACTCTGAACCCCATATAGCAAGTCACCATCTGCAGGAACATCTGCAAGAACTCGAACTTTGGTTCAACAAATGACTTATAAAGGTAAACGAAGGAAAGTCAGTGCAAGTGACCTTTACCCTAAGAAGAGGTACTTGTCCTCCTGTTATGCTCAACGGCCCACCAGTACCGCAAGACGAACATGTAAAATACTTGGAACTTTATTTAGACCAACTTGGAAGAGGCATATATTCACGAAAAAGAAGCAGTTGGGTCTTAAGATTCAAACAATGTACTGCCTCTTAGGCCGAAAATCTCAACTGTCCATCGATAACAAAATTTTGCTCTATAAGGCCATTATAAAACCAATATGAAGTTACGGCATACAACTCTGAAGAACTGCAAGCAACTTCAATATCGACATTTTAAGGCGCTTTCAATCCAAAGTCCTACGATCTATGATAAACTCTCCCTGGTTTGTTCCAAACGAAGTTATTCAACGTGACTTGGGTATCACCTCAGTCACCGATGAAATTCAAAAATATAGCATCCGCTATGCTACTCGTCTTAGTTTTCACCCAAATGTGCTAATCGAGCCCCTCCTAGAGGCAGACGACGTCTTGCCTAGACTTATTAGAATAAAACTTTTCCGATCTTCCACACCGTTTTGAGTGACAGTGAGTAGTGCGTGATGTATTCGTAATGAGTGCCGTGCAATCTGAACAATGCAAAACTATTGAGCTTACTAAACGGGAACTCTCATTGGTTTGTTTCCAACATGTTTTCTTTGTGTATTTTATCGTATTGTCAAATCACCTACTGAGTGTCTGTAAGAGACAGATTATAGTTAATAACAAAACTTTAAAAAAAGTTAGTCTCATGCCATTGAGATATTACGAAAGCATTTGTGTAGAAAAAAGGTAAGTGGCTTATCAAAACACATAATTTTTATTTATGAAATCGCTCGAAAATCAAATTTTTGAGTATAGCACATATTGAAGTAATATCATATCTAAACTTAACACAATACGGCGAAGACCTCACTTGCGTAAGGCCGGTGTAGGTCCATCCACCCGCTTTTGCCCAGGGCAGAGGGTGTTACGAAGAAAGGTGATCGGCGCTTCTGTCGAAGGATGACGATTGGTTTAAGGTTTGTTTATATTTAAATCTAAAATTAATATGCACATGTTTATATTCAAAAGTAACCTAGAGAGAATAAAATATAGAGAGTTGTTGTATTATGTGTGCTGCTTGGTAGATGCATCTCGAAGAGTGATATGCTGGGCCGTTGAGGGACCTGTATCGAGGCCTTGGCGGCGGCGGAAATCGCCCCGATGCAGGGTGTTGTCAGCCGGGGCTCGTAGGAGCGGATGTCGACCTGGGGTGCTGGAAACGTTGGCCAGGGCTTCTTGAGCCTGGGGCTCGTGTCCGAGCGAAGTCCTTTGGAGGTGGGGCTGTTTTCACGTGCTGGGCGAACCTGGGGCTGAGCACACTTCGGCGGCCGCGGCTGATGTGGGGGGAATATTAAGGGTTCAGACGCGGCCAGATCGCCCCACGATGACGTAAGCCCGGTGCCAGAGCTTCGATAACCTGGAGCGCTTGCGCAGGCCGAGTTCTCTTCTTGAAGCGGAGTTTCTCTCTTCCTAGGCGAACCGGATTGCTGACGTGGAGGCGGCTGAGGGAGACACCTTCGTCGGAGCCGCTTAGGCTAACAGGACGTGTTGACGTCTGTGGGAGAAGCCAGGCGAATCCTCGATGTAGAAGATACCGTGGCTGATCCTCTGGAAGCAGGCGCGCCTGTCCGGGCAAAGTACGGTGGCGTCGCGGCAGTCCTCACATGTTGGGTGAACCTGGGGAAGGACACATCTCGGCGGCACGCGGAGGGTGCGGGCGTAGGCTTGGGGCATCGGATAGATTGAACCTCGATGGCGGAGGCGGGGAGCCATAACCTCGGAGATCTGGAGCTCGGAGATCTAGAGCGGGTGTTCCGGATGAGTCGTGGGCTTGGACCTTCTAGCAAGCGCGGTTCACTTGATGGACTGCGGGAGCTCGTTTCGGTGCCGGCATGGCTGGAGATTTCTCGCGGTAGCTTGAGTGCCTGCAAAATGAATCGAGGGGCCTGCGGCAGCTCTAGTGCCTGCAGGATGATGAGGTGGTTTTGCGGCAGCTATAGTGCCAGCAGAACTTGTAGAAGAGATCCGGGATCTAGGAGATCGCTGCGGATGGTTGGTGGAGGACTGCTGGCGGCACCTTGGAAGTGCCAGCCAGAAAGCTGGTGATCCGGGTGATCCGAGCCCTTTTACATCGCATCCAATGTATATTTCTCAATTTGCCAGCGCTTATAAGGAAAACAGCGGTCGCCTCTCCCAGTCGAAATGTTGATTGTAGGCGGTGGGAATGTTTTCCGGGTTGTTTTCGCTAATTCGGCAGTAGTTTTTTTTATTGAAGCCGATAGCGAGGTGTCATATGCTTTATCGTATATCGGTTGAAAAGACGCATCTTTTGATACCAAATTAGCTGTGTTTTGATTGATTCTGAAACGTGTTTTATATAACTGTAAGTTTATTCACTACCGATCTCTAGTAGTACTTTCATTTTTCTTCGAGAACGTGCTATTAATCGTCTAATTATTTGCTTCGGTCTGCTAGATATGAAAGGGTGATTATTGACATCTTGTAAGCCTTTCCTTTGTTTCGCGTTTAGGACCGATATTGGAATATTTTGATAAACCGTTAGGTCGGCGGTCGGTTATCTGCTCGCAATTTCTCGAGTTTCGCATTTCTGGAGATTTGAGGTGTTCTGGATTTTACTGCTTTAAAAAAGAAAGTACAATTTCGCACTGTGGTCAGTTTTCTTGCTTGTACCACGCGGCATCTATTTTATTGGAACCGCTTGTAAAAAACCACGTTGCGTGTCGGGACGTGTTGGTGACAGATGGAAAAATAAATTTTTAAATGGGCCGCTTTTCGCGATTTGAAATAATGCAAGACCCATGATCAGATGTCAGAATCATATCAAACTGATATTGGGCTTAATAATATTTTTTCATTGTCCAACAGAAACAAAATTTCAGTTACAGGGCAATGTGCAATTTACAAATTTTCCAATTTTCTGCAAATAATAATTTTCACATGTCTAAGATTTTAGTAAATACTTCACGAATAGTATAAACAAAAGCGGACCTAAGTTGGGAGAAGCTCCTAATGTGTGTTTTACCTATTGTAAGCAATTTTCAAGGAATGGTTTAAAAAATTGCAACTGCAAATCACTAAAGCCGAAATTGTGTAATTTTAATGTGTAATAAATTAATAATGATGGGGTGGTCAATACGACTGAATCTGTATACACGACGTCCACTCGATGATAGAGTCCGACACATATTGTGCGAAATCTAATAAATCCGTGCTGATAAAAAGAGATGTAGTTTCGTACAACAGGATAGATGTGATCATGCAATGTACTTTAGCAAAATTAGATAATATACTCATTATTTTTTGGCCACCAGATTTTAACACAGGACAGATCGTACCTGTTTTTCCTCTTTCAAAAAAGTCAGATCTTTTTAATGGCAGGTTGGAAATGCAATCTTTGACACGGAAATTAAATATCCAGAACCAGAAGTATTAAATTTATGGATATCAGATGCTACTTTATCTTCAGAAAAGTTATATTATAATATTACGGTCTTTATCCAAGTATGGTTATTGAAATCTAAATATATATATATATATAAACTAGCTGGCCCGGCAAGCGTTGTTCTGCCCAAAAATAATTTGTCTCTGAAACCCTATTTCACCACTATAGAGTTTTAATTTGATGTGATGTCCATCGGCTTGGACTTAAAATAAATGCCATTTTCGCAATCAACGTCCCAAAAAACCTCAATAAAATATTGGTTTGGGGGGGGGGGGGATGAAATTTTGGGGTTATATGTTCTGATATGAGAGAAATCTTAAAAATAAAAACAAAAAAATTTGTCAATTTTTTTTTTAATTCCTAGAGCCCGATTGCAGCACCACCAACCGGGTCCAATTGTGAATCTAAACCATCCAGGGGCCCACTCAAACACACACAAAGAATGTTATCAAAATCGGTCCAGCCGTTTAGGAGTTCAGTTTCGTACACACGTACAGAAGAATTATATACGTATACGTATAAGGATGAATGTTTCTTTGTTTGGCCTGTATACGTTCCTATACCATTCATGCGATTGCGATGAAATGTTGGTGAATTGTTATGCGTTATGCGCACGTTCGCGAAGGTTTCTAAACAACCATTTTAAAATAGCGCTGGGGTTAAGATATTTCGATAAATTGTATTTATGGTCCGATTTGGCTCATATTCAGAAGATGTGTGTACAAAAACAAAGTATTTTAGGGCAGAACAACGTTTGCCGGGTCAGCTTGTTATATACAGGATGTTTGTAGATTGCTAAACAGCTCGTAACTTTGTTAATAATCGAGATATCGAAAAGAACTTTCTTTTGTTTTAAAGGCCAGTATACAACCTAAAAATTGACGTGTACCAATTTAAGCCATGGCTTCCTATTTTCACGTAGTGATACACAACTTTGTTTTTTTAAATGGAACACCCTGCATATTTTTAGATATTTGAAATCAGCATTAAAAGTGCTTTATAATAGCATTCTTAAATTTTAATTTTGAAACTTTTATTTTTCAAAATTTAAAAACAAGGTTTAGCCAAAGTAGGCCGTGAATTACGCAAAATCACTAACAATCGAACAAGAAATGCAAAGCAAACTTGAGTTGGGTCTAAAAATTTCTCATGATCGAATTATTGCACCAAACGTACTAAACCAATTGAAAACTATGTTTTTTTAATGGAACAATATGAGTTTATTAAACAGTTGAAAACTACAATAAAAGGGCTTTCCAACTGTATACCATATTAGTCATTTCGTTTAGAAGTAGCTTTTAAAAAATAAAAAATACGTAAAACAATTAAAAAATAAATGATATTGTTAACGGCAGTTATGATACTCATAACATTCCTAGATATGTTCATAGCTATTACGTTACAAGACCGGAATGTATAGTGTTTTGCAGGTCGAACCAAGTAGATTCCAGGGCTCGCCTGCGGCTCGGCCTCGAAGCTTGGAGAGACATGCAAAACACTTTCCGGTCGTGTATCCTACAATATTTTTTTACGACATCCGAGTCCATATTTTCAAACGTGCGAATTCACTTTCAAAAACTCAAAAAAATTATGACATTAGTATCTATTATTTGACTTGTCCAAACAATAACACACACTTGATTCCATAGTAACGAAGGCATCAGGAACCGGCAAAAGCTTTTACCGGTCTCTGATGCCCGTTTTCCGATCTTAACCGGCAAAACGTTACTTTCTGGCGAAAAAATTCTCCAGAAAGCGCATATTTTCTAGTCGGTCGTAAAAAAATATATTTTTGTATACTCGTCTGGTAGCAACTATCTACCAGCTTATCAATGAGTCCGGTTACGTACGTTTTTATGACCTACACTAAGCAATACCTGTGATTCGTGTTATACGTTTGGCAGTACTGAAGTATATTGTTGCTGGCAATGTCATACTATGTCAAATTCGAGTTTAGCAGGTTAGGTTTTTCGTCAGTTTGACAAGCTGGCGCAAAATCTAACCTCGAATTTGTCATCAACAATACACTTCAGTACTGCCAAACGTATAACAAGAATGACAGCATTTTTAATAATTATTTACTATACAAGTAGTGTTATGTGTGGGTAATACCTCGTAACTCTACGCGTGCAGTACACACATTTTATCCACACCTCTGAATAAACTCAGAAAGAGTATTAAAACAAAAATGTTTGTTTGAAATTACAGTACCTGTATGTTTTAACCCTTTTTGGTTGCCAGGTAACATCAGTATAGAGATGACATTAAACAGTATTGCGTAAACCAAAACTCACTAGCTGACATACGGTAATTAAAAAGTCACTTGTGTGTAATATTGACATTGCGATTGTTGAAATTGCTGTAGTTATGGTGTGTTTATTAAGAGGTATTGGATAAAGCAAATAGTTTGAGATAATTCTTCAATAAAATTGAAATGGTGCTTGTTCTTGTTCAGTATATAAAAAATATATAGTAATGGCATTATGTTAGATATTATGATTATTATGATTTAATTTAATAAATACACACCCTAAACATATTTTTATTTTTATTTGATATCAAATTTTTACTGATTAAAAGTAAATAATTATAACTGTATCAATGGGTTCCTTGAATCTGTGTTTTGCCTTTTTTTAGTATTGCACACATCTGCAAATAAAATAAGTTATGGCTAGCTCATTTTCGATAGGCATGGACTCAAGATCTGGTTGGGTTTACCCCTTTGTTCAAAATAAAAATCCCCGTGTTACGCCACTGGGCTATGAAATTTAGAAGTAGCAATCGCTCAGACGCGCTGCGCTGTCAATAATATCTATCAGCAAATTGATCCTACGTGCAGTTCATTTCTGGATAATTATAGAGAATTTAAAAGCAAATCCATGAACAAATTAACAGGTAATTCAAATCTCGCGCTTTATTAAGCGTCCCTAATCGTGTTTTGTTTTAGATCGTTCGCGGGTTCCTTCGTAATTCAGATGTTTTCAACGCGTCCCTAACATAACCTCAACTTAGATTTTACAATTTCTGGGACACCTGCTCTAATTTGACGTATTGTAATACTGAGATCGGCTTCCTCTCATAGTACTGGTTCCTCATGGTAAACCACTAACCTGATATTTCTTAGGCTGCGGCTGGTTTCTCGGACAGCTTCTCCTGATGCTTGCGGCCGGATGCTGGACCCCGGGATGCTTCAACTGCTGTGCTGGCCTCGTACACACCGGGCGGAACTGATAACACCCTCTCTTAGGCTCTGGACCTTGGCTGAAGCCCGCAACTGATGATCGTAAACTGGATCTGGGCTGCCGATCTTGTCGGAAGCGGACACCGGAGAAAATATTTTTTATGCGAAGGATTTTTACACCCACACTCTCACATGTACACTGTTAACTGCTGATCACGCCGGTATAATTCTTTTTAATTTATTTTTATGTTATATAGTATAAAAGTTAAATAATCTGGAGACACAGTTTGGCTTGTCAGGAATTAATTAATTTCAATTGTTTCTTTTTTGCGTTCGTTAACAACAATTGCCTATCTGGCTACATAAAACACGGATCTTAACTGAATACAATGCAATTACTTATAATCTAAATTTACAACTTGATTTATAAAACTGTACATATTTTTATTTCTAAATTATTGTTTGTTGATGTTTACAATTTATCTCAGTTCTAGCGCCACTCACAAAGTTTTATTTTAATTGTCTGTTCACTTGTGTCATTACACTGACTTATTTTTATAAACACAAATCTTGTCCATTTCCTGTAGTGTTATTTTCTTGCAATTTTATAAAACCTGTCTGAATTTCACTAATCTTCAAATATTACTGCTCCATTTTCTTATAGCCTTATTCGATCTATTATCGTGCTCTTTTGCACTGTATTGAACATTCTGTCCTTCTTACCTTTATTTAAAAAGTTCATAGAACCGTACTTATTCAATTATACTGACATGTAAATTTAATTTATTTCATACTGCATCGTAAAACCCATGTTTAAGTTAATGATTTTAGTCCGGAAAATGAGGCTTTACGGTATCAGGTCCGGTAAAACATTTTACCGGACTCGAATGAAATAAACAGGTCCGGTAAAACATTTTACCGGACTCAAATGAAATAAATCAATAATCAAACTATTTATTATTTTCAATTGAAAATTTTTTTTTTGTAGTTTTAAGTAAAAATCTAATAATTGCAGTATGAAATAAAACGCATTACGACATACGTCCGGTAAACTTTTACAGTAGCTCGTCTCAACATTCCAGACTCGGCTCCTACGTCACCTCGTCCCGAAACGTTTGGACTCGCTACTGTAAACTTGCGTTTACCGGACTTATAACGTAAATTACTATAACCTGCATGTAATAAATCCCTTTGGTGATAGATTTGTTGAATTTAGATTGGCTTTACATTGCACCAACCTCTTAATTTATGTTAATTGATAAAACTGTGATTCCAACTTAAAAATTGAGCTCTCCCTTATTGCCATTCATTCTAAAGTAGTTTCATTTAATATCGGCAATGCTTGACCGATGTAATCATAAATTAAAATTTTAAATGTGACTTCTTGAAGTTGCCTGCTTACCCCAGCTCTGTGCTTTATTTGACTTGCTTTAATTATTAATTCTGCAAGCAGAGTTGTGTAACGGGCTGAAGACCATTTCAATACAGAGCACTGCTAGTATTCACGTTTATAGCCTCGCTAGTTCACGTGTTTCGCCCTGGCGGGCTCGACCGTGGTGTACTAGCTCGGCTGTAAATGCTTAGCTACCGGCCTAAGTCGTAAATAGCTTTAATTCGCGTCTAACTTAGTGCTATCATATAAACTATAAATTGAATCAGGCTCATGTTACTTTTACAACTATATCCGCTTATAAGCAGAAACACGCCCCTTGTTGTGAATGCACAGTTGTTTTCTAGAAAGTTCTGTTGAGGCTACTAATTACATAAGCCTGTCCAGTTTTGAACGCAACATATGATAAATACAAAAACGATTCTGTCATTTCAGAATCAAGTGCTGTCTGGTACGTTGCAAATTAACAACGGCATAGAGAATTAAGAATCGGAAACCTTTATGAATGCAGCAGTATACACCAACATCAACTATGCACAACGGAAATTCAAGTCAGATTAAAAAGATGCTTAGCTGAAGACTTAATGGCCCCCTCCCCCCAATTTATTAATTAAGACCTCATCGATCCATGAAGGAAGTAATTTTTCCTCTCAACAGTTTAAAATATATTTTAGTGTGTAGATGTGATATCATAACCAAATTGTGAAAAATAATTCTGTATATATAAAGGTGTTCTAATAAACTTTTTATTAGAAGTTAATGATTAAGGCTACAGCATTAGTGTTTTCTCATTCTATATTCACCTTGATCTTCTAAACGAAACATTAAAAAATATTCATAGCCGTACATTTTTATGAGGTAAATGAGCTCTAGCACAATTGTTATTATACTGGAATCCATCCTCGAAATCCGAACAAACAAGTAGCAGCGGAGCAATCCTACCATGGTCGGCCATAAAAACTAGCGCAGAGAATCATTAAACGGAAATTAACCTCTTCTGGTGGTATCTCGGCGTCCCTTATCGGAGGTTTTTGTCTCTACATGGTAAATAATGCGTTTGACAATCGGTTTTCGAGTGTGGCGTCGAGATCAGTCCATATTGTCGCGATATGGTTGTTTATGGACTGGTGGAGTGGCCATGCGGTGCGGATGGAATTGATGGACTCTTATCATTATCACCTGTACACATTCTGTCACGATTTTTAAATTATGTATACTCCATGATACAGTATAATTACGCTATTGTACGGAATTTGTCCTACCTGGGAGTTTTTAACCCGATACGTAAATTTAATGAAACGATGCCTACTTCACTATAGAAAATAAGTTGAAGTAAAGTTGTCGGAAAAACTGTGTATTAAAAGAGTCAAAGCCGTAAGTTGATTATTGCAATCAAGAGAAATCATGATACTTTTTTATGGTATGCACATGTTTTTAATTACGTACTCCACTTGTTAACAAATATTTCTATATTTTTCATTAGTATTAGAACACTAAAAATTTTCCATTTCAACTAACAAATATTAAATTTCCTGTAAAAGTATTTCATTGTTTTTGTTGTGTCGAAGGTACATTTATACAAATTTGAGAAACAAAAAATGTATTGCACGTCTTACCAACTGGTTCAGTAATATTTTATAATTGTTTCGCTTTGAATAAAAGTTATCTGAAACACTACCTAAATTTTAAATGTTTGTTTCTACCGGGTTTCATAATAAGATTATTGTATGTCGAGTAAAATTTCTAATTTTAGGTCTATCGCATTTATGATTCAACATTTGTTTTTTATAAAGGGTGTTTTTTCAGAGGGATACAACTTTAAATTGAAATAAAACACAGAAAGATGTTTTTAATATCCATGAAATTGGTTTTATCTGAAAGATAATTTTATGGCATTTTATGTTTGAATATGATTTCGGGAATGTGACCGCCGCGGCTGGCGTGTACATGACGTAATCTGGAGGTCCAATTTTCACATACTTTTCGCAGTAAATCAGGCTGTATTTCGGCAATAACGCGTCGAATGTTGGTTTCCAAGTGCTCAATTGTTTCCGGTTTATCGACGTAGACATGCGACTTTACATATCCTCAAAGAAAATAATCTAACGGCGTCAAATCACACGAAAGAGGTGGCCAGTTAACAGATCCATTTCGTGAATCCATTTTGTGGATCTGTTAACTGGCCACCTCTTTCGTGCGATTTGACGCCGTTAGATTATTTTCTTTGAGGATATGTAAAGTCGCATGTCTATGCCAATAAACCGGAAACAATTGAGCACTTGAAAGACAAAATTCGACGCGTTATTGCTGAAATTAAATACAGCCTGATTTACTGCGAAAAGAGTGTGTGAAAATTGGACCTTCAGATTACGTCATGTATACGCCAATCGCGGCGGTCACATGCCCGAAATCATATACAAACATAAATGCCATAAAATTATCTTTCAGATAAAGCCAATTTCATGGATATTAAAAACATCTTTCTGTGTTTTATTTCAATTTAAAGTTGTATCCCTCTAAAAAAACACCCTTTATTAAAGTATAATTGGTGATTCATTCGTATTTTCCTCAACAATATATTTTGATAAATTTTATTTACTGTGGTTACACCGACTGCTCCACTTATAATTTTTAATTCCATTTTGGCTCGAGTAGAAATTATACTATAAAAAATCATATGTCTGTCAATTGCATGAATATATTAATACTATTATTCCTACTTACTGCTCCGGTTATATTCTGTACCATGAAACATACATTACGATTTTGAAATTTAGTGCTATAAGGAAACGTATGTGTGTGACCACGTAATTCTATGCAACTTTTACAGATTTATCGACTATGAAATCTAGCCGATGAGTCGGTAGGATTACTATCTATTGCATTTTAGAAAGAAAATATTTGTAAATAAAGTTTCTTTCCAAAACAGAGTTACACATCGTGCCGACTACGTTATAATTTATAGCTTCATTTGAAGGCTTAAAATGAATTACACATATATTGTAGAAGCTGTAAAGTATGAAATACTTCCTTCTACTAGGCATTTTTAGCACTGTTACTAAGTTAAGGCTATCGAACAAGCATTTATAATTGTAAGCCTACTAAATTTAATTATTATTCAAACGGACAACGATTATATTAGCACAACAAAATAGCTAAAATCCTACCGACTTGGCCAGCTAAAATTTAGAACTCCATTTTAATTTGAAAACAAATATTGTGAAAAGCATAAACCTTTATAAGGCTACAATAATTTTATGTCCATACGAAAAACATTACTGTTGTAATGTGCTAACAAATCCTCAAATCGTAGAAACCTATAAAATGGAAATTTATAACTTTTATTTAAGATATGCAAAATCAGTTTTAAATATTTGAAATTATATGAGACTATCTAGTGAGAGACTTCAGCATGCTTTTCCGTTTTAATGTAACAAAATATTTATTACGGTTAACAAGGTGTTTTCGCCGTGTCTGGAAACCAGAACCAAAATTTGTTACAGTTGATAGAAATTTAGACAACTTAAATAGCTCTAATTGTTATACAATTTACTGGTAGCATTTAAGCAGAATGTAGATAACGTTATTTGGTAGAATTATTAGTTTTACAGTTATAAATTCTACCGACTGCGTCTGTTATAACTTGCAAATCCTTTATTCATAAAGTGAATTGTAAAAAGTAACTATGACCTTTGCATGAACTTCTATTTCTGATTCTACAAGAACATTCTATTTTGGAAAACTGTGAAATTGTAGATATTTGTGACTTGTAACTATAAAGCCTAACTGTTATAAATAACTTTTTTCTCCAACCACACGAATAAGACGCCATATTGTCGAATAATTTTGTATAAAAAGTAAGTCATTTCGGGATGTTCACCAATTACCTTGGCAACCGTACACTTTTCGATTCATATTTGCACTAGTACAAAAATGGTCGCAAGATAGGGTTTTACATGGTAAATTTTAAATAAAAAACAAACGCTTCGGCAATATTCGGCAATCGCCGTCGTTATTGTTTAATTTTCCCGTATAGTTTTTGTTTATTTGCGCCATGACAGTTCTACAATATAACCTACAATGTTTGATTCTAAATAATAAGTCATATTACCGAATTTATGAGTAGTTGGAGAAAAAATAGTATGTTTCATTCGTACAAAAAATGCGTTTTCGGGACGCGTAAGACTCGCCGGACTCCGCTGCGCGTCGTCCGGCGATCTGTCTTACTTGTCACGAAATCATGCATTTTTTGTACTAATGAAACAAATAACTATTTGAGATTTAAAAAATCGAATAGGAAGAATTCGACGTATATAGGTACTTCGAGCTCGATACAAATACGTTTTGCGATTAGCAATATGTAATTTTCAAAACCAATAGCATCTCACCTATAAGTAAAATTTAGTATACCAATACTGAAAAGTTACTGAAAATATATTTTCTGTTAAAAGTTGTTATTCAGTTATATACGTCGGTTCTAACTATAAAATAAAGCAGGGCTCAGTTATCAGTCGAGTGCTGCATTAGACATACGTTAGTCGGGTGGTCACATCCACCTGAAACTGATAACACACCCCGGCGCCACGTCACATTTTTTAGATGCCACGCCGTCCAAACTGGGGGCCATTTGCTCGTGGAATTTTTAAATCTCCATTTTATTTCAATGTAATCAGATCGGTAGCCCTAAATCTCCAGTCACGCGTGCTGGACGTCAACAGCAATAAAGCTGTCTGCTACCTTCTGATCAGTAAAAGATTTAAGTTTAAATAATAATCCGCAACGTTCTGTATTTCGTAATCCTACAAAGTATTTTGTTGTATCGAGTATAGAGTATAATCTTAGTAGCTATAGCTTTATATTTATTTGTATTATTCATCTTTGTTAATACGTTGTATGTTTAGAAAATATATTATTGTAATTAAAATACGTTATTTGCTGTCATTAGTAATGCGGAATAATTTGCAAATAGCTACATTATTTCTTCTACTGTAATATTTATTCTTCTTCTTCCTCTTAGTGTAGGCTGCGGGCCTATTACTAACCACACAAATTGTGGTTTTGTAAGCCATCTAACCCCTTGACTTAGGAAAGAGTTCTCTTCTGCAGAGGTGTCAACCACCAAAAACGTTAGTATGGTGGCCATATTTAAAGAATTCAACATTAAGCCCATTAGTGTAAATCCATAAAGAACTTCAGTCATTTGATAGCGAACCAGACAGCTGTTACTGCATTCTACCTCTAACCAGTTCGAATTATCGTGCTTCTGAAAAAATAGTGTGCATTTTACTGAACATTATCTGAAAACTATACAGTTATCATAAAAAAACTCGAAAGTTTTTCAGAAATATCAGTTTTCTTGTCTTCTGATTCGGAAAAAGATGTGTGTGAGTCTGCCACTCTGCATTCTCTGTACAGCGCAGCCAGTTTAATCGATAGGCCTAAAAATGTATATCTAATGAGAAAAGGGGTTACTTTACTCTATTTTTTTCAGTTTTTCGAGATTTATTAATAATTGTTTGATAAAAATAATATAGATTACATGTTATGCAAATATCTACAACTTTTGTTTAAATTGTTTTTTTGGGAAACTAATATTTTAAAAAAATCCCAAAATTGAATTTTTATTAAAAAATTCTCAAAGTCGAAAACTTAATACTGAAAATAACATATTTTCAAACTGTCCTATAAGTATATCATGTAATTGTCTACGACTTTTGCTGCAGTTTCTCAAGACGAATCAAGTTGGTAAAGACAGAACAAAAGATGAAGAAGTAGATACTGCTTCGTTCAGAAATTATCTAAACGCTAAAGTCAGGTAACACTGAATACAATTACTACTATTTACCATTCCTTTCTGATTAGCGATAAAAATATATATTTTCAAAGTAGCCATTGACGTGCGACATTCTAATAACTTGTAAACGCAGTTCATCTGTTCGGCAATCATATCCACGCCAGCAGTCCCCGAAAATGAATTTATCGCCGTTGAAGCGAAAGCATCAGCCCTAATTTTGAGCGACCGCCGGGGACATAGATTGGACCCGGCAATCCGCATTGTCGAGCGCGTTTCAATAGAATGCCCTGATTACACTTGTCGTTGTGTCCTGTAATCACGAGTAATCACAACAGCGGCCCCTCCTTGTCTCCAGATTAAAACTTGGAAACAAAGGTTAACTGTGCGAGTCGCAACTGACAGAATGCCAACATTGTTCAGGCCCGCTCACCGGTAGACAATGATCGTCCTTTGATTTGGTTGCGAACTGGAGTGAATCAAACCTGCAATTCGCGCTTTGGGACTAGTAGAAATGCCTTCCAGATCGATTTTCGGGTGCCTCCAGGCGGCTTAACGTTTTGCTAGCTATATAGTAATGGCAGTGTTCCGATAACCTGGTGCATATTTTACTAATTCAAGATTATAATGAGCTTGAAGTAAAATCTGCACAACTTGTGTATATAGCTTTTCTCGTGACGATTGGTGAAGATTTTTGTACCATTAAGGCGAGTTTGAAAATGTGAATAATACAATGGTATGCCTGCTTTGTTCAATAGGAATACAGTACCTGCGTAGGTAGAACATACAGTTCCAAATATGGACCAGTAAATTGGATGAGTTTTTAAACACTTCTTGGAAAAACTTCTACAAAACCGAATGTTGCCATATATGCTAAAATAATCGCCCTCTCAAACTTTGCATGTTAGGAGATGCACTATAGTCACATTAAAAAAATAGAGTTTATTAGTGGTTTTACAACGTGAGTAGTAAGGCGGCACAGTAATTGGAGCAATCAAATTAATTGACCTAATTCCGCGAATTAAATCCGAGGATTGATCTAATTAAATCCGCGGTTTGATCTGATTAATTTCGGGGTTTGATCTAATTAATTTCGCGATTTGATCTAATTAATCACATATGAAGTTTGATATTTAATTTACATATGTGCTACTGATTAAATTACGTATTAGCTTCCGATTAAATTACGCGGCGGACTTCTGGAATTACACGTCGGCCATCTTGGTTTTCTGGCGCGAATATTTGAATTTTAAATTTTCAGATTTTTTTTTCTAAGTTCAATTTTTTGATTTTAAATCTCCCGGGGTGTCGGCCATCTTGGTTTTCTGCGCGCGCACTTCTCACGGCTGTCGTTTTTAATTTTGAATTTTTGCGGAAATATTTGAATTTCAAACTGGTAGATCTCTCTCTCTCTCTCTCTTCTACTCCTTGGTTGTCTCTCTCTTGCATCGCATAATGGTTGTTTATATTTAAACAAATCTCAGGCCGACCGGGGATTTGAACGCTATACGTTCGTGTTGCACAAATTTAGCTACACCCATTAGTGCCACAACACCACGGAGCTGCTGCAGATTTTAATGTTTATCGGAAAGCCATTTCACTGCTGTGACGTCACGAGCCCAGCTTTTGAAACAAATTATTTTTTCAAAAATGTTATTTATAAAATTGGAATTGCATAGCTTGTGGTGTTAAATGAATTGTAGTAATTTTAAAAAAGTGTTTTTGCATTTGGTTGGGCCATAATTAATTATTTTATAATTTGTGCCTGCTATATGGATGGCAATGTCCGCTCGCTTCTACCCTCTGGCGCCCGTTTTTGAATTTCAATTGGTAAATCAGCCATTTTCGCGCTCTGTCTGGTTTCTTGTAAAGGCCAAATAGAATTTAATGAATTATTTTTTAGCCGCTGTTGTATTTTATTAAAGTATTTATAATTAAATTATTTATGAAAGCCGCTGAAATTTGAAAGCTATATGAATATCGGTGCGCCTAATTTGTTTTTGTGCAATTTGAAGCCTTGAAATGCAGGCTTTAACTTGATTGTTAGCACAGACAAAGGAATTTGCTATGATATCACCGACTCTGCAGGGGACATCTTGTCTGCACTCATACTTTACGTAAAGTAGAAATTTCCTATCTCACTCGCTCTTATTGACTGCTGTAACTTTATCTCTGGCACTCGCTCAAAATGTCTATAGTTTTAATATGCTTGAAGGTATTTCGTCATTATTTCCAAGTATTTAAAAAATATATATTAGACGTGTTTTAAAAAATATATGCATAAGCGTTTTGCGATTTTCTAACGATTTGGTTCATATGATTTTTGTCGCTTTTAAAAATAAATAGACATTATTTTATTTCGTGCTTGAGTTTTATAATTACGCTGTGCCCTTTGTGGCTTGATTACGTCACGCCGAAGTCTGCCGTCTTACTCATCATTTATTTAATTTAAAAAAAAAGCTTTTTGCGGTGGCCCAAGTCGGATTTGAACCCTAGCCACATGTGAATAATTATTTTAAATCGCGAAAAGTGTTGAGTAAATAAATGCAACGTATTATAAATACGTAAAACTTTTAGTTATTGTGCGTTTATAAGATGGGTCTTTTGACAAAGTGGAAGAATCAAACTGTGCTATTGTAAATGTACAGATTTTTCACGGACAATTTGTATATAACAACTTAATGTAAATTGGTAATTTAGAAGATTTTAACGAAAACAGCGACTTCTTTCGGAATAAACTGTTTCTTCTCACCACGGAACCCTATTTTATAAGTAAACGTCTGAAATTGTGTCATTATATCGATAAAAACTGCATTTTAGTTTAAAAAATTCCAGTATAAATGCAAACGGACGAAAATAAAAACGCAATTGACCACAAATTAACATAAATTTGAATAAAACAGAGAATTTCGTTGAAAAATGTTCTGTTTTAGTTTTAAAAATTCCAGTATAAATGCAAACGGACGAAAATAAAAACGCAATTGACCACAAATTAACATAATTTTGAATAAGAACGCTCAATTTCGTTGAAAAAATGTTCTGACACCGTCATTTCACTTAAAATTTTACAAAAACTGACATCATGTCACTTGAAATTATACAAAAACGACATTTTTATCCAATAAGCGATAAAAAATACACCATTTCACTTAAAAAATGAGCACAATTCGTTTTATAAATCGTTTTGTAAAACGAAAATGATGTAAAAGCAGATTTTAGAGTTATTTCTAAGCATAATTTTGCAAATGTTTTACACTTTTTTCTCTAACTTGTTGCAATTTTAGCAAGATTTGAATAAAAAACAGCAATTTCTGCAGCAATTTTAGTAAGATTTGAATAAAAACACAATTTCGCTGAAAAAGTTGTAACCAAAAACGACAAAAACAATATTTTTATAGAACTTTCATTGAAAAATCTTCTACCACAAGCATTTCTAGAAGCAAAATTCACGCACTTTCGCTGAAAAACGTTCTGTTCCACATCATCTCACATAAATTTTCACAAAAATCGACATCATGTCACATAAATTATACAAAAACTGTCATCACGTCACTTGAAATTATACAAAATACGATATTTTTATTCAACACACGATGAAAATTGAACAAAAATCACGCAATCACACATCATCTCACATAAATTTACACAAAAATCGACATCATGTCACATAAATTATACAAAAACTGACATCATGTCACTTGAAATTATACAAAAAACGATATTATATTCAATACACGATGAAAATTGAACAAAAATCACGCAATTACACGCCATCTCATAAATTTACACAAAATCGACATCATGTCACATAAATTATAGAAAAACTGCCATCATGTCACTTGAAATTATACAAAAAACGACATTTTTACTCAACACATGACGAAAATTGAACAAAAATCACGCAATTACACGCCATCTCACATACATTTTTACAAAAAGCGACATCATGTTACATAAACTATGCATAATTTTGCAAATGTTTTACACTTTTTATAAAATGCATCGCTCAAAATTAAAAGAAATAGCAATTTCGTTGAAAAAATCTTTTACCACAAGCATTTCGATACAAAAAATTCAAAAATTCTTGTACTTTTGATGGAAATACACACAATTTCATTGAAAAATTTGCAATTGTTTTACACTTTTTTATAAAATGTATCGCTCAAAATTAAAAGAAATCACAATTTTTTAAATTATATCACACCATTATGAAATCGTAGATTGATTTTTTGAAATTTTACACTTTGTAGCTGTAAAATAACTTCAAATACTAATATTTTAGCTTTAGATTTTGTAATTATTTCAGATTCGTGAAAAACAAAAGCAGAGTAGAAATAAAAAAACACAAACACTTTGTAATAAACAAATATATTGTTCTTATTTCGTATAATACTTAATAATATAAATATAAATGTACAGCTAAATGTCTTATTTTCTAAAAATTTGCTAGCAATTTACAAAACGGTAGTTTGAGGTGCACAACATTTCAAATTAAAAAGGCTGGAAGTAATAAAATCAGAATTTCATTGTGTCATTTTAAAGTTTAAGATGCACCCAATCTAGAATTCCCTTCGTTTTTGGTGTTGATGACATCTGCCTTAGAGGCGTTTTTCTAACGGCCCTTTTTTGGAGGCGTTTCCTTATCGGCGTTCTTCTGACTGAACCTTTTTGATGTGGACTTGGATGAGTAGCTGGTGTTTTTAATTTATATTCTAAATCGGACTCGCAGTTATCAGTTTCCATTTCGGTTTTTCCTGTAGTACCAGTCGGGGTTGGCTTCTTTTGCTGTTTAGGTTTAGCTAGCAGCACATTAGCAACGTTAAGGTCTTTAATGTAATCAGCAAACTGTAGGCGTCCGGGTGGATTAATAGTTTTTCGAGGCCGCAGAGTGTCTTGAACTAAATCGACTATGTTAGACGCCGGTAAAATTTCACCCTTTATAGTAACGGTACCCTTGTGATCCCAGCTCACATCGTTTGAGGCACTCAAAATGCGTAGGAAAACTTCAGCTTTTTTCTTAAAAGTTTTGGGAAGTGTAGATAAAATAATGGCATTTGATAGGCTGTTACTGGTTGTTTCAATGGGTATTTTGATTGGCTGCCGTACCTGGTTTGTGAAATGAAGGTACCTTTGTAAAACCTGATTGTACTGGATCCATTTATCGTGATCAGTTAATTTGGACTTTAAAACTTTTTGCATTTCGTCATCAAGCTGTGATAATATATTTTTCTCCGCATCATCGCCAGACTTAAGACGTTGGAAAAATTCCGGCGATACAATCAACATCTTCCGCTCTTTGTCCATTTTAGTCGAAAAGGAGCTCAGTCGTTTGTCCTGGTAGAGCCGTCGTGAATAAACTAGCTTAAAATCAAGACTTTCATAATAAATATATAAAAAAATATGATAGGTACGGGAATCGAACCCGTATTCTCTCCCGAGATCAGAGCTTGAATCTGACGCCTTAACCATTCGGCCAACCTGGCTCCCTATATAAACGAGCACTCTCTGCATAATTAAGAAAACATATAGTTTAAAAAGCCTTCTACATGCAATTTCATACAATATTTCATATAAATTAAGCCATGTACAAATTTCTAAATCGGTTTTGATATATATTTTATCGAAAGACTTGATTCTCAGCTGCCGTTTTATTATTTTTCGTGATGCGTCATCGTTGAATTTGCAAGTGCCATCCTGTCTGCGATGTGAAGCACGCAGTGTTTCCATACCTTTTTATTTTAAAATTCTATAAAACCAGAGGCCCGACTGATGCCGCACTAACACGTTTTAAACCATTGTGCTCTGTTACCTGATGCGGCAGCAGTTTGGACCTCTGATTTTATAGAATTTTAAAATAAAAAGGTATGGAAACACTGCGTGCGTCACATCGCAGACAGGATGGCACTTGTAAATTCAACGATGACGCATCACGAAAAATAATAAAACGGCAGCTGAGAATCAAGTCTTTCGATAAAATATATATCAAAACCGATTTAGAAATTTGTACATGGCTTAATTTATATGAAATATTGTATGAAATTGCATGTAGAAGGCTTTTTAAACTATATGTTTTCTTAATTATGCAGAGAGTGCTCGTTTATATAGGGAGGCAGGTTGGCCGAATGGTTAAGGCGTCAGATTCAAGCTCTGATCTCGGGAGAGAATACAGGTTCGATTCCCGTACCTGTCATATTTTTTTATATATTTATTATGAAAGTCTTGATTTTAAGCTAGTTTATTCACGACGCGACGGCTCTACCAGGACAAACGACTGAGCTCCTTTTCGACTAAAATGGACAAAGAGCGGAAGATGTTGATTGTATCGCCGGAATTTTTCCAACGTCTTAAGTCTGGCGATGATGCGGAGAAAAATATATTATCACAGCTTGATGACGAAATACAAAAAGTTTTAAAGTCCAAATTAACTGATCACGATAAATGGATCCAGTACAATCAGGTTTTACAAAGGTACCTTCATTTCACAAACCAGGCACGGCAGCCAATCAAAATACCCATTGAAACAACCAGTAACAGCCTATCAAATGCCATTATTTTATCTACACTTCCCAAAACTTTTAAGAAAAAAGCTGAAGTTTTCCTACGCATTTTGAGTGCCTCAAACGATGTGAGCTGGGATCACAAGGGTACCGTTACTATAAAGGGTGAAATTTTACCGGCGTCTAACATAGTCGATTTAGTTCACCACACTCTGCGGCCTCGAAAAACTATTAATCCACCCGGACGCCTACAGTTTGCTGATTACATCAAAGACCTTAACGTTGCTAATGTGCTGCTAGCTAAACCTAAACAGCAAAAGAAGCCAACCCCGACTGGTACTACAGGAAAAACCGAAATGGAAACTGATAACTGCGAGTCCGATTTAGAATATAAATTAAAAACACCAGCTACTCATCCAAGTCCACATCAAAAAGGTTCAGTCAGAAGAACGCCGATAAGGAAACGCCTCCAAAAAAGGGCCGTTAGAAAAACGCCTCTAAGGCAGATGTCATCAACACCGAAAACGAAGGGAATTCTAGATTGGGTGCATCTTAAACTTTAAAATGACACAATGAAATTCTGATTTTATTACTTGCAGCCTTTTTAATTTGAAATGTTGTGCACCTCAAACTACCGTTTTGTAAATTGCTAGCAAATTTTTAGAAAATAAGACATTCAGCTGTACATTTATATTTATATTATTAAGTATTATACGAAATAAGAACAATATATTTGTTTATTACGAAGTGTTTGTGTTTTTTTATTTCTACTCTGCTTTTGTTTTTCACGAATCTGAAATAATTACAAAATCTAAAGCTAAAATATTTTACAGCTACAAAGTGTAAAATTTCAAAAAATCAATCTACGATTTCATAATGGTGTGATATAATTTAAAAAATTGTGATTTCTTTTAATTTTGAGCGATACATTTTATAAAAAAGTGTAAAACAATTGCAAATTTTTCAACGAAATTGTGTGTATTTCCATCAAAAGTACAAGAATTTTTGAATTTTGTTTATCGAAATGCTTGTGGTAAAAGATTTTTTCAACGAAATTGCTATTTCTTTTAATTTTGAGCGATGCATTTTATAAAAAGTGTAAAACATTTGCAAAATTATGCATAGTGTTTAAACTTGATTTAAACACACATAAATTTTATTTTCTAAAATTTACGAAATCCAGTTGCATGTTTTTAAATGCAATTCCCATTTATTAGCAAGAAAAATTTAATGTTGCAATCACCAGCTTTGCCTCATAATTACTAAATTTAATATGTTTAAATTAGATTAAAACTATATATTTCAGTCCAAATTTACGAAACATTATTCATAATTTAAAAGCCAGTGTTATTACGCAATCAGACGAGTTAAAGACCAGGAAAAATGCAAATCTGCACTCCATGCACAATACCGACCTACAGTAGTAAGTTCAACGGGCGACCTTCGCTCTAGCAGGAAATAAAAACTGCACAATTGCTTATCTGCTGTTTTGTAATGTAAACACTCTGTCCTAGTAAACTGTATATATGAACTTTGATATTGTTACTGCGTTAAGCATTTTAGTTTTGTATAAATACTAGTTTATTTTTATAATAAAAAGCAATCTGCATTTAATGTTTGATTCATTCACTACCCTTTCTAAGCCATAATATTTATGGGGCATGAGGCTGTGCTCCAAGGGTGGTTTTTACTGTCGTCCGTTCAAGTACCATTGACTACATTGGTTTAAAACGTAAACACAGTCTTGTTTACGTGCTTGACGGATTGAATCAGCGCAAAGTAACGGAATCCTGAAGCAGCCTCTCAGGCAATTCTGTTCATGGTCCTTCGAGCCGGATCTGTCTCCAACTAATGAAAAAACACATCCCGAGAAGAAGACAACATCTGCCAACCACCCAGTTCCCAGAAAATGGCCAACAACAAGGAGGAATTCAACAACTTAGCTATCGCCCAAGAAGAGCTCGCGCAGAAGATAAAGCAAATATTATCCAACAGCAAAAAGGACCCTGCCAGCCGAAAAAATGAAGCCTACATCGCCAGTCGCAACAAAACGCTGGACGAACTTTGGAACACTGCAACTAAAAATCACGCAGAAATGGGGCAGCTAAGTATTCCAACTCATAATTATTTTAAAACAGGGTATTACGACCAAATTAAAGCCATATACGGCGAAGCAAAAAGTTACTTGCAGAGCTGTTCAAAATCAACGGAAATTTCCAACCCCTCCGTAAGCAGAACGCAAGAGGAAATGGTGGCCAACCCCGAGCAAAAGGTTCGTATCCGAAAACTGCAGATTCGGATCCAGAATTTTAAGCAAGCGATGGACGACGCCGAACTAACACAAGAATTAGGGAGGCCCGCCATCACGACAAGGGAATTAAGAGAAAAATGGGATCGTGTGGTCGAGATGGACGAAGAAGTTATGTCAAACGACATGGCTTCAGAACAAAATGCACTTCAGTCCTGAATATACTACGTTGGAAGACAGGTATAGAAATTTAATTATTTTATTGCAAGCGCCGACAAGGAACGAGTAAGCAGCAGCCATCTCGCTTCCTCAAGTCAAAATTCCCATATACGAGGGAAATTATGAGGAATGGGCCACTTTCAAGGACCTGTTCACTAAATTAGTAGATGACAAACAGAATATGGACGATGTCATCAAGATGCAATATTTAAAGACGCATCTTAAGGGAGAGCCAAGCCGACTGATCCAGCATCTAGCTGTTACCCAAGCAAACTACAACACCGCCTGGAATCTGCTGCAACAAAGGTATCAAAATAAACGCCTTATTTTAACTAAATTGCTAGATACCATATTCCATCTGCCGGTCCTCTCCAAAAAGTCAGCCCAAGGGTTAAAAAGATTGCACGACTCCATCAAGGAACGTGTGGAGGCAATCAAAAATTTAGGCATCTCCAGGGACAGTTGGGGTCCGTGGATTAACAGAGCTATCGCTCGAAAATGGGATCCTGAAACCAACAAATTATATGAACAGTCGCTTCAATGTCCAAATGAAGTCCAGGATCACCAAAATTTAATGGCTTTCCTGCAAGTGCGGTTCCAATCCCTAGAATCCATAGATGGAGCTCGAAAGCCCACGCAGGAAAGATCACAGAAGAATTACGCTTCCGCATCCCTAAATTGCAAGCTGTGCCATGGAGATCATTACATCGACAACTGTAGCCAATTCCAGAGGCTACCTACCCATGAAAAACTAGAAGCAGTAAAAACCAATCGATTGTGCTATCGATGCTTGCGGCACGATTCAAATATACCATGTCGTGCCTATTTTAATTGTAGGATCTGTCGCTTCCCGCATCATACACTGCTTCATAAGGCGCAGCCACCATCAAGGCCGCTCCCCGCCCAAAAGATGAGGACGTCAGCTCATGCAGCAGCTATGAAGACTTCCAACGCTCCAGAAAAGAAGCCGAAGTCGGACATCATCACCACCAATTTAGGCGCACAGGAGAGCCAAGTTCTACTGGCCACAGCAATGGTTCAAGTAAAGGCAGCATCCGGGATGACTCATCTACTACGAGTATTAATAGATCCCGGGTCTCAGGGGTCGTTTATCACGGAAGCATCAGCCGAATTATTGGAGTTACCCAGGACCAAGGTTCGAGCTGAAATCACAGGAATTGGGAACAGCGAGCCAAAAATTGCCAAATGGAAAATCCCAGGTTTGATCACACCTAGATTTTCAAGTAACTTTTCCCTACCTGTCAATTTACTAATACTTCCCAAACTTACCAAAGCCATACCTTCATCCCCTATCCCAAACATAAATATCAATTCCTGGAGCAATATTTTCATCGCCGATCCAACCTTCAACCAACCTGGCCCCATAGACATAATTCTAGGAGCCGAAGAATATTCAAAAATAATTCTAGAAGGAATCACTAAAACAAAGGATGGCATCTTAGGACAAAATACCGAGCTGGGCTGGATCTTATCTGGAACCATTGGAAGACAACATAACGAAATCATTAAAGTCAACACCATGGTTGCCAAAATCGAAGAAGACGAGCAGTTACAAAAATTCTGGAACATAGAAGAAGTCCCCACTCAACGAAAAATTTCCCCAGACGACCAGGTATGTGAAAATAAATTCACAGACACAGTGCAGCGAGACCAGGATGGAAGATACATAGTCAAGATTCCATTTAAGCAAACTCCAGTGAGCATGGGAAAATCCAAACCCTCGGCATTGGCAAGATTACTACATCTGGAAAAGAAGCTGAGACAAGACCAAGATCTAGAAATCCAATACAAGAAATTCATGCAAGAATATCTGGATCTAGGACATATGGAAAGAGTAGAAGAAAAACAAGAAAACAATGGCAAGTATTATATCCCACACCACGGCGTAATTCGAGAAGCAAGTTCATCAACGAAGCTCCGTGTCGTCTTCGACGCTTCGAACAAGGCATCTTATGGAAAATCCTTAAACGAAGTCATGTATGCTGGACCGAAACTTCAGCAAGAGCTGGTCGACATTCTACTCCGATGGAGAACTCACAAGGTCGTCTTCTCTGCGGACATTGAGAAAATGTACCGACAAATCAAGATGGACAGCCAAGACCAGGAGTATCAACGAATCTTATGGAGATTCGATCAATCACAGCCAATCAGGGAATACAGGTTATGCACCGTCACGTATGGAACCGCATCAGCTCCCTATCTGGCCATCAGAACCTTGCACCAATTAGCAGAGGACGAAAAATCTTCCTTTCCATTAGCAACGGAAGTTGTGAAGAGAGATTTCTATGTGGACGATGTACTCTCCGGAGCCGACACTTTATAAGAAGCAATCAAGCAGCAAGGTCAGTTAATTTCCTTATTAAAACGTGGAGGTTTTACCCTACATAAATGATGCAGTAATGAATTAGCCATCATACAAGAACTACCCGAAGAATTGAAGAAGCAAACCTACCTCCAAATAAGTGAGGACGGCGTAAAGAAGTCATTGGGCGTTCATTGGTCTCCATATGAAGACGTGTTTTGCTTTAAGGTGGATATGAAGCAAAAGGGATCCACAAAACGCACCATATTATCCGAAGTCGCTAAAATTTTCGACCCTTTGGGTTGGTTAGCACCCATCATCATCACTGCTAAACTGCTCATCCAAGAGCTATGGCTCGAAAATGTCAAGTGGGACGACCCAGTCTCAGAAAGTATCCAAGGCAAATGGGAAACATTTAAATCTCAACTCAAATCAGTAGAAGAAATTACTTTACCAAGGTGGCTTTTTACCAAAAAGGAAGCCCAAATGGAACTGCATGGATTCTGTGACGCCTCCGAAAGAGCTATTGGAGCCGTGGTCTACACCAGAGTCATCACGTCATCAGGCCAGTCCAAGGTATCATTATTAATAGCCAAATCCAAGGTGGCACCAGCTCGAGCAAAGGCAACCCTAACCAGACTAGAACTCTGCGCAGCAGTACTACTTTCTAATCTATTACAACGGGTAATCACGGCACTGGACATTCCTAAGGTATCTATCTTCGCCTGGACCGATTCCATGGTCACACTAGGATGGATAAAGGGAGATCCAGTAAGATGGAAGACATTCGTCGCAAATAGCGTAGCCGAAATCAACCACCTGATTCCGGCTCAACATTGGAACCACGTCAAGTCAGAAGAAAATCCTGCAGACGTCATCTCCAGAGGTACTAGTCCAGGGAAATTAAAGGAACATACACTATGGTGGGATGGACCAAGCTGGTTAATTAACAAAGAGTTATGGCCGTGTCAACCAGACACCGCCACAACCAATGAAGAAGCTAAGAGTTACACTGTGCATCAAGCTACAGTTCATCAAGACGAGAACGAGATTATTCATCGCTTCTCGTCTCTGACAAGAATGGTACGAGTCGTGTCCTACTGCCGAAGATTCATCAACAAGTGTAGGCGTCTTCCCATTCAACCAGGATGTCTATCAGTTAAAGAAATGGAAGACACCATCCTCACACTCATCAAGGTCGTCCAAGGAAGTGATCCTATTTTGAAGGCAACAGGATCTCAAATCCAAAAGAGAAAATGTGTGGACTCCAACAACAAACTCGCAAATCTCAATCCATTCATCGATCAACATGGAATCATACGTGTTGGAGGAAGACTAGAAAATTCCAACTTATCCTACCACGAAAAACACCCAATTATCCTTCCTTATTCCAATCATATTTCCAAATTAATAATCCATGAGGCACATTTACGCACCTTACACGGTGGCACTCAACTCACACTGTCCTATGTCCGAAGAAAATATTGGATAATCAACGCAAAGAAAGACGTCAGTTCCAGCATCAAGAAATGCTTTCGATGCATCCGATTCAAGGCAGAGGCAGCCCAGCAATTAATGGGGAATCTTCCACCAACCAGAGTCAATTCAACCCCGCCATTCTTCCATTCCGGAGTGGACTATGCCGGTCCAATACAAATCCGAACATCTAAAGGAAGAGGGCATTCTTCATCCATGGGATACATTGCTGTTTTTGTCTGTCTGTCAACCAAAGCAATACACTTAGAAGCCGTCAGCGACATGACAACTAACAGCTTCCTAGCAGTCTTCAGGAGGTTCATCGTCCGAAGAGGACGCTGTGCACATCTTTATAGCGACAACGGAACGAATTTCGTTGGAGCAAGAAAGGTCTTGGACAAGGAAATCCGTCAAGCAATGGAAGGCCCAGTTATCCAAGAAAATTTATCCACCATTGGTACCCAATGGCACTTTATCCCTCCAGTAGCTCCACACTTCGGAGGAATATGGGAAGCAGGAGTAAAGTCAATAAAGCATCATCTGAAGAGAACCATTGGCAACGCTACTCTAACATTTGAAGAATTAACGACTTTGCTTTGCCAAATAGAAGCCTGCTTAAACTCACGTCCTCTGTGCCCACAAGGCAACAATATTGAAGATACCACTGCATTGACACCAGGCCATTTCCTGATAGGAAGAGAGATAATCTCACCACCGGACCCAATCAGCACACCAATATCAACAAATTTGTCAAATCGCTGGAGATTGATCCAAAAAATCAAGCAAGATTTTTGGAAATCATGGAGCTCAGACTACCTTCATGGATTACAGCAAAGAAACAAATGGAAGAAACCGGTGGAGAATATCAAAGTTGGTGACCTAGTGCTAATCAAAGAAGAAAACATTAATCCTAGTAAATGGCCCTTAGCGAGAGTTACCGACATTCATCCTGCAACCGATGGATCAGTGCGAGTAGTAACCATCCAGAAATCAGGAGGACATCAATTAAAACGTTCCATAGGCAGTATCATTCCATTACCAACTAACGAAGAATCGCAGGAACCAGAGCTTGAAGAGAAAATTTCGGCCAACAGCACCCACACACAATCATTCCCAGTACCAAAGAAAACTATCCGATCCAAATGGAAAATGCTTCTACTCATATTTACTCTCCTTACCACAAATACATTGAGTAAGGCAGAATTTAACATACAAAAACCAGACAGCGGGTACTATGTAGAGCATATTGGACACGGGAAGATTGAAAGAGGAACATTCAGGATCGAAATTCAGTTCGAGAGAGGAAAGATCGAAGAAGACTTCGAAACAGTTACCGACATGGTGAACAAATTCGACGACCTCTGCAACTCTGCGAAAAAAACTGTCCGAAGACACGTTATGCAAGACATTGGTGCATCATCTTCCGGAACAAAAAAGGCATATGGAATGGATTAAAACTGGCATGGAAGATATCATAGCAAGACGAGAGAAACGAGGAGTGCTTGGGACTGTACTTACGTCAATTTTCGGAGTAAATGACGAAGTCTATCAAGATATTGATAGACTCGACAAAAATCAACAGGAATTAATAAAAATGGACAGTCAACAATCCAAATTCTTGCTGTCAGCACTTTCAAGATTTAATGAGACCGAAGAACGAATCGATCAGAAACTGGAACATTTCCAAGAGAAGCTGAACCAAGGAATCAGGGCGATCAACAACATGGACAAGTGGTATAAGGCAACCGAATCCAACCGATTAAATATCCACATCATCAGTGTCTATCAAGTCGCCACAAATGTTATTAGTGAACTGTGCAATTACCACACAAACATTTTGAACGTTCATTTCCAACAAGGTAATTTTTACGAGTTAATAACACCTGCCCAAATCAAGCAAATCCTCGGAAATGCAACCAGTAAACTCTCGCCAAATTTAGAAATTTTACCGACTCCAATCCTGAAGGTCGACATCGGACATGATAACATATACATCAACGTCCAAGGATACTTCATCATAGTCGAAAAAACCGAATATACCTTAATCAAGGTGACACCAATTCCTCTCCAAATTAACAATGGGTCCTACTGGGTGATCGACGTACCAAAAGGGATCTTCGCTGTGGATTACAACTTACAAATGTACTTTCAAGAGACAGATGAGGAATTCAAAGAAAATCTCCAAATTACTCCAAACACGTATATCTGCAGTCCAACAGTCGTGAAAGGAATTGAAAATAACCCACATTGCATCATTGATGATATATATCATCGAACAGAAATTAGTCAGTGCAGCCTACGAAGACATCAGATCCAGTCCATTATTTGGAAACAACTATACATGGAAAACACCTGGATGTTCGTAGTCAACAAGCCAACCCGAATAGCTATCACTTGTAGTGGCAATAGGGAAGAAGTCACTGTCAACACTACAGGTGTGATTCAGATCTCGTCAGACTGCATCATACAAACTACAAAGAATACGTTAACCCCCAGGCATAGCAAGAAATTCAAGATCCTCGCAGGATATTCCAAGGCCGTCAGCATCAACTTTACCAACACAATAACACCCAACTCCTTTTCAGAAATTGCAGAGGAGCCAGTTCTAAAACAGTCAGACCACTTCGAGAATCTACAAACTTCACAGTTGGAATTCCAGCAGCACTTAAAGGACATAATTGGAAAACCATCCGCCACCACTCCTATCTATCCAGCGGGATCACAGGCAGCCTATTGAGAGGGGCTATTCTAATAGGAGCCTTCTACTACATTCGGAAAAGGATCAACCGAAGGAAGCATCAATCCAAACAACGCCAGTCAGCCGTAGAAGAATATCCTCTAAAAACCCTTAATGTGGAAGAAACAATATAGTTTTCCTTTTCTTTTTCTTAAGGCCTAAAATTGGCAATATGTTTAAACTTGATTTAAACACACATAAATTTTATTTTCTAAAATTTACGAAATCCAGTTGCATGTTTTTAAATGCAATTCCCATTTATTAGCAAGAAAAATTTAATGTTGCAATCACCAGCTTTGCCTCATAATTACTAAATTTAATATGTTTAAATTAGATTAAAACTATATATTTCAGTCCAAATTTACGAAACATTATTCATAATTTAAAAGCCAGTGTTATTACGCAATCAGACGAGTTGAAGACCAGGAAAAATGCAAATCTGCACTCCATGCACAATACTGACCTACAGTAGTAAGTTCAACGGGCGACCTTCGCTCTAGCAGGAAATAAAAACTGCACAATTGCTTATCTGCTGTTTTGTAATTTAAACACTCTGTCCTAGTAAACTGTATATATGAACTTTGATATTGTTACTGCGTTAAGCATTTTAGTTTTGTATAAATACTAGTTTATTTCTATAATAAAAAGCAATCTGCATTTAATGTTTGATTCATTCACTACCCTTTCTAAGCCATAATATTTATGGGGCATGAGGCTGTGCTCCAAGGGTGGTTTTTACTGTCGTCCGTTCAAGTACCATTGACTACATTGGTTTAAAATGTAAACACAGTCTTGTTTACGTGCTTGACGGATAGAATCAGCGCAAAGTAACGGAATCCTGATTCAGCCTCTCAGGAAATTCTGTTCAAGCCATATTCGATTTTTGGTTAGTTAGATAGTCTTTAGAAAGAGCTTTACAACTATGTATAACATACGTGAAAAGTTTTTACTTATTGGAGAGATGTTAACAAAAATATAAAAGATTTTCTAATATGAAGTTAGTAGGCCATGAAATTAAACACTAATAAGAAATGACAGCGAAAAAATATGCTAAGTAGTACCTACTGGACAATAACGAAATGATAAAAAAAGTCATAAAAGTAAAAAGTAAAGAAAGAGTACTAAACGTTCAGATTCACAATAATACAGTTGTGGGAGATAGTTAGCCAAAAAGTTTATTGAAGTACAAAAATATGTTGTTGTCTTTTGACTGCTTGAGTATGGACTCCTGTCACCGGGCCTATATAATTTTCGTGATGGATCACGGTCTGATGTTGGTAACCGATTTGATTTAAATTTTCGTATGCTGGCCACTCGTCGGAATGAATGACTGATCCCAACTCAGCTTTCCGTTGTATTATTGGCACCAAAGTTGCTCTGTTCCGCCGCTCCACCATAAAATAGCGACAATCAGGCCCTTGCTTCGTTCCGAACGTCCAAGGGCCATCAATTCTTGCACCATGGTTCCTGCTGTTTTGGACTTCAGCATCGCTGTCTTCAGATTCTGCAACTTCGTCGCCATTCAATATCCGACCACAATTATATTTTCGGCGACCATCAAATCTACGGTAACTACCATCTGGCCTTTTCTGGAAATACACTGCATACTTCTCGGCACATATTATACCAATCAGTAATGGTGTTCGACGATTTCCCCGTAAGAGCAGCTGCATTACCCATGGGAATTTCTTCCACATAGAACACGAGCTCCAGAATGTCACACAGGCTGATTTTGCAGCTTAGTTTGTTGTTGATATCTGTATAATGGAAAAAATTGTTGCCTTTTCTAACTGACGTGTCACTTGACATCCCTTACGAGGACAGCGAAATACAAGTCTTGATTCTCTACCTCTATCTCGTCTTCTCTTCTCTTGCATCACATCCCCATATCGACGACACGGTTCCGCTTGTTGTGGTTCATCCAGAAGTTCAATTTCCCGTAAAAATGAAACTGCGGTGTCCTCGTTTAAAATAACGGTTCTGTAGAAATCTTTCAGTAACATTGTTGTTTCCGATTTGACTAAACTGATACCCTTAGATAGATTTCGCGTTCTATGTATACAGGGTGATTTTTTAATATTGCAAAAAAATGTAAAGATAGATTATTTGGTTAAAAATAAACAAACAATGTTTTATAAACTTGTGTCCGGAAAAGTTTCGTTACCGAGATACAGGGCGTTAATGTTTTCATTAATTTACTTTTGATAGTTATTAATATTTGAAATTTAACTGTTAATTGGCAGGTTGAAAGCTAGTAATATGGGATGTTTTTTGTGTCATTACATTTCGCTTATTTAATCCAGGGGCTTCTCTCGGTGGGTGTATTTTATTTAGTATTAATTAAAAAATAGTCCCATATTTGTATTTCGATAGAGGAATAAAAAATACAACTTTTTTGTACGTCGAATTTTTTGTTGTACCTCACTACAATTTAGAGGTAAAAAATAGCATTTGCTCTGCATTAGTTTATTTTACGTTAGTAAGCGTAGAATTTTGTAAAAATGTCACTTAATTTCGTGCTTTGAAATTTACAGTTTCTTTCAAAAATGAATTACACAAATAGTGAAATGTGCGATATGCATTTTTTGTATGGTCTTGTCAATGGTAATGCATTAGCAGCTAGGCGAATTTATGTGGAAAAATATGCTAATAATGTAATTCCATATCATTCAATGTTTGCTCATCTCCATCGCCAACTCAAGGAAACTGAAAGTTTTAATAAAATTACCTCTAAAAACGGGCGCCCCCGTACAGTTTCAACTCCATAAGTTTGTAAAAATTAGCCAAGGCCTCTTTGGAACTTAGAAATTTGTAGTTTGTAGAACAAGGTTATTTTCTTGACAGAAGATGGAGCTTGTGTTTGTTGCTATAAGAGATAACGTGGGATGGTCAGGCCAAACCAACCCTTTACAGACAATTTTCGCCTTTGTAAATCGTTATCAATGAATACACTCTCATTGCTAAAAGTATATTGATTAAAAATAACAATACAGATGCTTATATACAAAAAATGTGAACCGTGTTTTTAACCCACTATTAAAAATTACGATCGCATGCACTTAATGTAATGTAATCATATATGTTTGTCGCAGCCTGACCTAGTGCACTTCGCAAAACGTCAAGGTTTGCAACATGCTTACTATACTAATTTGTAACTTGACACAGAAACTCGATGCAAATTGCCAAGTCTTGTAAACAAACCATTTATCTAGCACGCGTTACGCAGTTGTTGTAACCTGATTACATGCATTGTTGTATTTATACAATTTCACTTCGTTTTACACATTGTTTGCTAAACCCATGTTTAAACAAAGTTTGAACATTCTGGCCGGTCGAAATGAAGCGACGAGTGGGAGTTCCATGGTCAACCGTTTGGACCACGGCATGCTTCGTGACCGGCGGGCGTTGCTTCCTACGTCGAGTGCAGTGGTTCCAGCCTAAATTCGTCCTTGCGGGTGTTAGGTTTCTGCTGGCGTTGCTTGACCTTGCATGCGCTTCTCCATAAAATTGCTTATTCCGCACCATAAGCACATGCCGAGGAGTGTAGTTATGTTGCTGAAGGACCCTGTCGTAATTGATAGGTGTCCCCAGCGTGTATTGGATAGGCGTGGACATCTTGTTGCTGTCGAAATGGTATTACGCCCCTGTGGTGTGATGCTTCTTGGATTGGTTGCTCGGCTGACCTCGGGATACTTGTCCTTGTACTTATGATTGCACTTCCTCTTTTGTGGACGGATGTCAGCCTGATTCCGTTGTAGTCTTGGCCCTTTGTGCAACGTCTGGTTCGGACTTTTCCCAGTGGATGCCTTGAATGCGGCACCGTTGACTACCCTTGGTTTTGTTGTTTTCCTGTTCTCCTTTATAACAGCTGGGTGAGGAATGTAACGTCCTCTTCCCGGACCACCACTTTGGTCCATCTTCTTCATGTGTCCTACGGACGGATCCTCCTTCATGAAGTTGTTGTATCCGGACTCCAAGTTCTTGTCAGGTTTGAATCGTTTTCCCAACTGCAGCTTCCTGGCGACTGCCCTCCGTCTTGATTCTTCTACTCGACTTGGGTCTTCTGTGAACGGTATGTTTACCACACATGTCCCGTTTTGCTTCCGACGATGGGTTGCTTCCAATTGTCCAATTCTCGCTCCTCCTGTGATATAGGTTTCTCCATCAGGACCTCTTCCATCTCCCAAAACTTGTTGAGGTGGTGATCTTCTTTGACGTTAGACATCATACTGACCACTCTCATATTGGGTTGTTCTGTCGCTTCTACTGCCCCCGATATGATCCATCCTAACTCCGTCTTCTGGGCCATCATCCCTTGTTCCGTCTTCTTAATTCCTTCTAGGAGTATATCTTTTATAGATCAGCCCCTATGAGGATGTCTACTGGACCTGGCATGCTCGCATGCGTCTTCTTCCTTATTAATGATTGTGTTTCTTGGCAATGTTCCTGTCAACCTTGTCAATACAAGTAGATCCCCAAAAATTCTGAAATTGCTGGAGAATCGTGTTTTCATTTCCACTTCAATTTTTCCTCTGGATTTCCCAGCTTCGCTTCTTCCTAGCCCTATGATATCTACTTGGATTCTTACTTTTGGTAGTGCCAACAATTGAGCTGCTTCTTCCGTTATAAACGATGCCTGTGACTCTGGATCGATCAATGCTCTCAGCAATTTGTAGTATCATCCATCTGTCTTTACTTTTACAAATGCCGTGGCTAGCAGAACTTCCTTCTGGTTGGGATGTTTGGTTTTCCTGCTAACGAGGCTGCTTACTTCTTCTAAGCTGTTTTGCCCGCTGGTGGTGGCCACTTGGGGTTTCCCATTTGGCTCCTGTTGCGGTTTTGATGCTGCTTGCTGTGGATTTCTTACCGGAGTTTTATTCCAATCCTTATGCAGCAGAGTGTGGTGCCATTTTTTACATGTCTAGTACTTATTTGGATTGTAGCATCTCTCGTTTTCCTTGTGGATTAAACATCTCATGCACAGCCGATGGGACCTGATAGCTTGGTACCGATCGTCACTGGTTATTTAAATAAATTTAGGGCACTGTGTGATCTTGTGGCTGTTGCTACAGATCCGACATCTGCCGATACTTGCTTGATAACTTCTTACCGGTAATGGTTTTCGTGATGACTCTGGTGCCTTTGTTGTCTTTGCGACTTCCAATTTCCGTTTTGAATCTTGAATTGCTTCAAGTGATTGGAATGTATTTTTTAAAAATTTATAACATTTCTGTCAGGTCCTGGATTTCTCGAGAGTTGGTCAACAACTGTTCATACAGTTTCTTCGTTTCCTTGTCCAGCTTCTTGACCAGCAAATGTGCTATTATGGGTCCCCATGTCTCTGTATTTACGGCCATGTTGGATATGACACGTAAACTCTCCATCGTTGTATCATGCAGCTGTTTTAGATTAGCTGCTGATTCGTAGATTAAATTGGGCAGCTCTAGTATGTTATCTAAAAATTTCGAAAACAAAATTCTTTTGTTATTGTACCTGTTCGTCTGTAGGTCCCATGCGGTTTCGTAATTGGCATCAGAGGCGTCGAGATGTTTTATTAATTTACTTGCCTCACCTCTGAGGTACCTACGTCTTGAGGAACTGCATCTTCTCTGCCTTTCCTAATGTGGCATTGTTGTGGATAAGTCGCTCAAAAATGTCGTGGAAGGTTGTCCAATTTTCGTAACTTAATTCAAAGATTGGCATGGTAATTTTTGGCAATGGGATGGCCAACTCTTCTCGTGGTTATGGCTGCTCGTTTCTAGGGATGCTACTTATTTTATTAAATATTTGAGCTATTATATGGTTATAACGCTTTCGCATCTGATTGTAAACTTCGTCAGTGAAGTAGTCCTCAGCAAATTCTTCCTCACATCCGAGAATCTCTTTATGCAGACTCGTGTTGTTCTCCCACTGAACGGATATTTTGTTGGTTTTATACTCATAGAACATTTTTGTCTGGACTTGTCCCAACGATAAAATTGCATCGTCAAGTACCTCGCTAAATAACTGCATTTCAATTTCTTGTTTCTTAAGTCTGCCTTCTTGTTCAACTGGTTTTCTCTTTTCTCGGTTTCTAGGCCGTTACTCTTCTCGCTGGCTGGGTTTAATTTTTCCTGCCATTCCTGTATGTAATCTGCAATCACTTGATATCTTTCCTTTACTTGGCTGTAGAAGTCCTTCTTAATACACTCGTGATCTGCTGGAAGTCGCTTTTGTAGCTCGATGTCACCGTTTTCGAATGCCTTCCAAAATACCTTCCAATTCATCTTCTCGCTTGGCTAGGTACATTCGATTTTTCCTGCTTCGGGAATCCTTTTTCATATTTGTTACCAACTGGCACATTTTGTCTGCCAGCTGCTTCTGTTCCTTTATTACTGGTTCCATGTCGTCGCAGCTTCTTTACTGGCGTTGAAACTAACCTTGTTTAATAAGTAGTATCTTACCACTTTCCGACTTTCCAATTTCTCAGCGGGACGTACGCCGCTGAAAATTCTTCTAGCTGAACGGCGGAAGCCCTTGGAATCGTTTTTCTTAGCAGGACGTATACTGCTAACACTTATTCTCGCCCCTGTGGCGGGAATTTTCTTGTACTGAATCGTAGGACGTTTCTCCTTGGCGACGGCTCAATTTGCACTTCTCCCCAATCTATTTACAGAAAAGTACAAACAATTTTTCATACGAATATGGCAGATCCGGTCCAGTTGCTTTTATTTGCCTAGAGTTCGGATCCGTTCCGCGTGTCCCAGGACTCTTGATTGATGCACTAACTTCTTTTCTTCTGTTTCCAGTTCGGAAGGGCCTAAGAGTCCGCGATGTTATATTGATTTGAGGATTTTTCTCCAAAATCCGGCTTCTTGACCGGGGAGTTGTTGACTCGAAGTACCAATGTTGGTCTAATTCTTCTTCCTCCAAAGTCCGGTCCAGTTGCCTAAATAGCCCAAAATGTGGATCCGGCTCGAAGGACCAATGTCAAATTAGACAAGTCCAGTATGGAACTTAGAAATTTTATAGTATTGTAGGACCAGGTTAGTCCTTGACAGGAGATGGAGCTTGTGGTTGTCGCTATAAGAGATAACGTGGGATGGTCAGGCCAAACCAACCCTTTACAGACAATTGTCGCCTTTGTCAATCGTTATCAATAAATACACTCTCATTGCTAAAAGTATGTTGATTAAAAATAACAATACAGATGCAACAAAATGTGGGCCGTTTTTAACCCACTATTAAAAATTACGATCGCATGTACTTAATGTAAGTAATCATATATGTTCGTTGCAGTCTGACCTAGTGCACTTCGCAAAACGTAAATGTTTGCAACATGCTCACTATACTAATTTGTAACTTGACACAGAAACTCAATGCAAATTGCCGAGTCTTGTAAACAAAGCATTTATCTAGCACGGGTTACGCAGTTGTTGTAACCTGATTACATGCATTGTTGTATTTACACAATTTCACTTCGTTTTACACTTTTTTTGCTAAACCCATTTTTAAACAAAGTTTGAACAAGGTGAAGAAGATTTGATCCGTGAAACTGAAGAATGTCCCACAGCAAGTACAAGAAAGATTGCTGCAAATCTGAATATTAGTCAGTCAACAGTTTTAGGATATTGAAAAATCAGCTTTTGTATCCATTTCATATCCAACGGGTTCAGAGACTTTTACCAGGCGATTTTCCTCAAAGAGTGGCTTTGTATCGAAGGATGTTAGAAAGAACAAAGAAGTTCACAAAATCATCAGTTTTTGGCAGAAATACTTTTTACCGATGAGGCTAATTTCTCTAGAGAAGCCATAATGAACTTCACAATAACTACATATGGTCAGAAGAGAATCCACATGCAATAGTTGAAAGTCAACATCAACATCAATTTTCTGTCAATGTGTGGGCCGGAATCGTTGGAGACCACTTGGTTGGCCCATTTTTTTTACCGGGGAGGATAACTGGAGAAACCTATCACAATTTTCTGCAATATGAGTTGCCGCTTCAATTAAAACGCCAAATGTATTTTATGCACGATGGGGCTCCACCACATTTTAGTTTAGTTGCACGTCAATATTTCGATGAAGTTTACCCACATCGTTGGATCGGTCGAGGAGGCACACAACCCTGGCCTCCACGGTCTCCTGATCTAAATTCATTAGATTTTTTTCTCTGGGGCCATCTGAAACAACTGGTTTATACCACTCCAATAGAAAATGTAGACAAATTAAAGAATCACATTGTCGTATCGTGTGAGACAATTCGGCACACCCCTGGTATTTTTGTACGTGTTCGGTATTCAATGCGTCGTAGGATCGAGGCATGTATTGACGTTAGAAGTGATCACTTTCAACAACTTTTATAACTTTATTTCTTCGCTGGCTTTAATTAATTCCAGCAATTTAATTAATTAACTTATTCTAATAATTCATTTTATTGGCTCACAAATGTTATTTTGTGTTTCTTGAAAACGTCTGTGGAGTTATGGTCAGCGAAAATTCAAGGGGCAAAAAAGTTGTATTTCTTATTTCTCTATTGAAATACTAATAACGGACTATTTTCTCTTATTAATATTAGATAAAATGCACCTAGCGACGCTCCTGAATTAAATAAGCGAAATGTAATGACACAAAAACAGCCCGTATTACTAGTGTTCAACCTGCCAATTATCAATTATCAACGGATGTCAGCCTGATTCCGTTGTAGTCTTGGCCCTTTGTGCAACGTCTGGTTCGAACTTTTCCCAGTGGATGCCTTGAATGCGGCACCGTTGACTACCCTTGGTTTTGTTGTTTTCCTGTTCTCCTTTATAACAGCTGGGTGAGGAATGTAACGTCCTCTTCCCGGACCACCACTTTGGTCCATCTTCTTCATGTGTCCTACGGACGGATCCTCCTTCATGAAGTTGTTGTATCCGGACTCCAAGTTCTTGTCAGGTTTGAATCGTTTTCCCAACTGCAGCTTCCTGGCGACTGCCCTCCGTCTTGATTCTTCTACTCGACTTGGGTCTTCTGTGAACGGTATGTTTACCACACATGTCCCGTTTTGCTTCCGACGATGGGTTGCTTCCAATTGTCCAATTCTCGCTCCTCCTGTGATATAGGTTTCTCCATCAGGACCTCTTCCATCTCCCAAAACTTGTTGAGGTGGTGATCTTCTTTGACGTTAGACATCATACTGACCACTCTCATATTGGGTTGTTCTGTCGCTTCTACTGCCCCCGATATGATCCATCCTAACTCCGTCTTCTGGGCCATCATCCCTTGTTCCGTCTTCTTAATTCCTTCTAGGAGTATATCTTTTATAGATCAGCCCCTATGAGGATGTCTACTGGACCTGGCATGCTCGCATGCGTCTTCTTCCTTATTAATGATTGTGTTTCTTGGCAATGTTCCTGTCAACCTTGTCAATACAAGTAGATCCCCAACAATTCTGAAATTGCTGGAGAATCGTGTTTTCATTTCCACTTCAATTTTTCCTCTGGATTTCCCAGCTTCGCTTCTTCCTAGCCCTATGATATCTACTTGGATTCTTACTTTTGGTAGTGCCAACAATTGAGCTGCTTCTTCCGTTATAAACGATGCCTGTGACTCTGGATCGATCAATGCTCTCAGCAATTTGTAGTATCATCCATCTGTCTTTACTTTTACAAATGCCGTGGCTAGCAGAACTTCCTTCTGGTTGGGATGTTTGGTTTTCCTGCTAACGAGGCTGCTTACTTCTTCTAAGCTGTTTTGTCCGCTGGTGGTGGCCACTTGGGGTTTCCCATTTGGCTCCTGTTGCGGTTTTGATGCTGCTTGCTGTGGATTTCTTACCGGAGTTTTATTCCAATCCTTATGCAGCAGAGTGTGGTGCCATTTTTTACATGTCTAGTACTTATTTGGATTGTAGCATCTCTCGTTTTCCTTGTGGATTAAACATCTCATGCACAGCCGATGGGACCTGATAGCTTGGTACCGATCGTCACTGGTTATTTAAATAAATTTAGGGCACTGTGTGATCTTGTGGCTGTTGCTACAGATCCGACATCTGCCGATACTTGCTTGATAACTTCTTACCGGTAATGGTTTTCGTGATGACTCTGGTGCCTTTGTTGTCTTTGCGACTTCCAATTTCCGTTTTGAATCTTGAATTGCTTCAAGTGATTGGAATGTATTTTTTAAAAATTTATAACATTTCTGTCAGGTCCTGGATTTCTCGAGAGTTGGTCAACAACTGTTCATACAGTTTCTTCGTTTCCTTGTCCAGCTTCTTGACCAGCAAATGTGCTATTATGGGTCCCCATGTCTCTGTATTTACGGCCATGTTGGATATGACACGTAAACTCTCCATCGTTGTATCATGCAGCTGTTTTAGATTAGCTGCTGATTCGTAGATTAAATTGGGCAGCTCTAGTATGTTATCTAAAAATTTCGAAAACAAAATTCTTTTGTTATTGTACCTGTTCGTCTGTAGGTCCCATGCGGTTTCGTAATTGGCATCAGAGGCGTCGAGATGTTTTATTAATTTACTTGCCTCACCTCTGAGGTACCTACGTCTTGAGGAACTGCATCTTCTCTGCCTTTCCTAATGTGGCATTGTTGTGGATAAGTCGCTCAAAAATGTCGTGGAAGGTTGTCCAATTTTCGTAACTTAATTCAAAGATTGGCATGGTAATTTTTGGCAATGGGATGGCCAACTCTTCTCGTGGTTATGGCTGCTCGTTTCTAGGGATGCTACTTATTTTATTAAATATTTGAGCTATTATATGGTTATAACGCTTTCGCATCTGATTGTAAACTTCGTCAGTGAAGTAGTCCTCAGCAAATTCTTCCTCACATCCGAGAATCTCTTTATGCAGACTCGTGTTGTTCTCCCACTGAACGGATATTTTGTTGGTTTTATACTCATAGAACATTTTTGTCTGGACTTGTCCCAACGATAAAATTGCATCGTCAAGTACCTCGCTAAATAACTGCATTTCAATTTCTTGTTTCTTAAGTCTGCCTTCTTGTTCAACTGGTTTTCTCTTTTCTCGGTTTCTAGGCCGTTACTCTTCTCGCTGGCTGGGTTTAATTTTTCCTGCCATTCCTGTATGTAATCTGCAATCACTTGATATCTTTCCTTTACTTGGCTGTAGAAGTCCTTCTTAATACACTCGTGATCTGCTGGAAGTCGCTTTTGTAGCTCGATGTCACCGTTTTCGAATGCCTTCCAAAATACCTTCCAATTCATCTTCTCGCTTGGCTAGGTACATTCGATTTTTCCTGCTTCGGGAATCCTTTTTCATATTTGTTACCAACTGGCACATTTTGTCTGCCAGCTGCTTCTGTTCCTTTATTACTGGTTCCATGTCGTCGCAGCTTCTTTACTGGCGTTGAAACTAACCTTGTTTAATAAGTAGTATCTTACCACTTTCCGACTTTCCAATTTCTCAGCGGGACGTACGCCGCTGAAAATTCTTCTAGCTGAACGGCGGAAGCCCTTGGAATCGTTTTTCTTAGCAGGACGTATACTGCTAACACTTATTCTCGCCCCTGTGGCGGGAATTTTCTTGTACTGAATCGTAGGACGTTTCTCCTTGGCGACGGCTCAATTTGCACTTCTCCCCAATCTATTTACAGAAAAGTACAAACAATTTTTCATACGAATATGGCAGATCCGGTCCAGTTGCTTTTATTTGCCTAGAGTTCGGATCCGTTCCGCGTGTCCCAGGACTCTTGATTGATGCACTAACTTCTTTTCTTCTGTTTCCAGTTCGGAAGGGCCTAAGAGTCCGCGATGTTATATTGATTTGAGGATTTTTCTCCAAAATCCGGCTTCTTGACCGGGGAGTTGTTGACTCGAAGTACCAATGTTGGTCTAATTCTTCTTCCTCCAAAGTCCGGTCCAGTTGCCTAAATAGCCCAAAATGTGGATCCGGCTCGAAGGACCAATGTCAAATTAGACAAGTCCAGTATGGAACTTAGAAATTTTATAGTATTGTAGGACCAGGTTAGTCCTTGACAGGAGATGGAGCTTGTGGTTGTCGCTATAAGAGATAACGTGGGATGGTCAGGCCAAACCAACCCTTTACAGACAATTGTCGCCTTTGTCAATCGTTATCAATAAATACACTCTCATTGCTAAAAGTATGTTGATTAAAAATAACAATACAGATGCAACAAAATGTGGGCCGTTTTTAACCCACTATTAAAAATTACGATCGCATGTACTTAATGTAAGTAATCATATATGTTCGTTGCAGTCTGACCTAGTGCACTTCGCAAAACGTAAATGTTTGCAACATGCTCACTATACTAATTTGTAACTTGACACAGAAACTCAATGCAAATTGCCGAGTCTTGTAAACAAAGCATTTATCTAGCACGGGTTACGCAGTTGTTGTAACCTGATTACATGCATTGTTGTATTTACACAATTTCACTTCGTTTTACACTTTTTTTGCTAAACCCATGTTTAAACAAAGTTTGAACAAGGTGAAAAAGATTTGATCCGTGAAACTGAAGAATGTCCCACAGCAAGTACAAGAAAGATTGCTGCAAATCTGAATATTAGTCAGTCAACAGTTTTAGGATATTGAAAAATCAGCTTTTGTATCCATTTCATATCCAACGGGTTCAGAGACTTTTACCAGGCGATTTTCCTCAAAGAGTGGCTTTGTATCGAAGGATGTTAGAAAGAACAAAGAAGTTCACAAAATCATCAGTTTTTGGCAGAAATACTTTTTACCGATGAGGCTAATTTCTCTAGAGAAGCCATAATGAACTTCACAATAACTACATATGGTCAGAAGAGAATCCACATGCAATAGTTGAAAGTCAACATCAACATCAATTTTCTGTCAATGTGTGGGCCGGAATCGTTGGAGACCACTTGGTTGGCCCATTTTTTTTACCGGGGAGGATAACTGGAGAAACCTATCACAATTTTCTGCAATATGAGTTGCCGCTTCAATTAAAACGCCAAATGTATTTTATGCACGATGGGGCTCCACCACATTTTAGTTTAGTTGCACGTCAATATTTCGATGAAGTTTACCCACATCGTTGGATCGGTCGAGGAGGCCCACAACCCTGGCCTCCACGGTCTCCTGATCTAAATTCATTAGATTTTTTTCTCTGGGGCCATCTGAAACAACTGGTTTATACCACTCCAATAGAAAATGTAGACGAATTAAAGAATCACATTGTCGTATCGTGTGAGACAATTCGGCACACCCCTGGTATTTTTGTACGTGTTCGGTATTCAATGCGTCGTAGGATCGACGCATGTATTGACGTTAGAAGTGATCACTTTCAACAACTTTTATAACTTTATTTCTTCGCTGGCTTTAATTAATTCCAGCAATTTAACTAATTAACTTATTCTAATAATTCATTTTATTGGCTCACTGATGTGTATTAATACCCACAATAAAATAAGTGCACAGCAAATGTTATTTTGTGTTTCTTGAAAACGTAGAGGTCTGTGGAGTTATGGTCAGCGAAAATTCAAGGGGCAAAAAAGTTGTATTTTTTATTTCTCTATTGAAATACCAATAACGGACTATTTTCTCTTATTAATATTAGATAAAATGCACTTAGCGACGCTCCTGGATTAAATAAGCGAAATGTAATGACACAAAAACAGCCCGTATTACTAGTGTTCAACCTGCCAATTATCAATTAAATTTGAAATATTAATAATTATCAAAAATAAATTAATTTTATTTTTAACCAAAGAATCTGTCTTTAAATTTTTTTGCAATATTAAAGAAACACCCTGTATATATTATTAAAAGGAATCAAACCAGTGCTTGAATGACAGTTAATTCCGGAATACCAATTCGAGTTCAGAGACAAACACGCAACGACTGAACAAGTACACAGAGTTGTACGCAAAATTAATGAAGCCCTCGAAAATAAAAAATATTGTACAGCTGTTTTTCTAGATGTGACCCAGGCCTTTGACAAGGTCTGGCACACAGGTCTACTTGTCAAGCTTAAGGTAAACTTACCTCACAACACATTTTGCATACTAAAATCTTATATAAGTGACAGGCAGTTTGTTGTCAGATATCAGAATGAGCAGCTCAAAGAACTACAGCCAATCACTTTCGGCATTCCACAAAGAAGCATGCTGGGCCCATTACTTTATGTATTATTCACTTCAGACCTCCCTACACAAAATGGCCGCAACCTTTGCAGATAAAACAATTATGGCAACACACAAGTATCCGAGTATAGCATCTAGAATACTACAAGATCATCTGAACAAAGCCGAAGCCTGGCTTCAAAGGTAGCAGATACAAGTAAACAAAAAAAGTCCATACAGGTAACATTTACTACGAGAAAAGACTATGTCCACCAATTATGTTCAGCAACAAGCTATTACCACAAGAAAACTATGCCAAATACCTTGGAATGCATCTTGACCGTAGGCTAACATGGAAAACACATATTTGGAACGAGAGGAAACAACTCAGTTATAAACTTAGAAAACTATACTGGTTAATAGGAAGGACATCTCAACTAACTCTAAAAAATAAAATGTTAATATATAAAGCAGTGCTAAAGCCAGTGTGGTTGTATGGTATACAGTTGTGGGGCATCACGTCTTCCAGCAACATTGAAATTCTCGAAAGGTTTCAATCCAGAGTATTAAGAACAATTAATAGTTGATGCTTCGTGGTTTATTACAAATACGAGGTAGAGTCAAATGAAAACATTAAAAACGTTGTTAAACAAAATTTATTGAAGCAATGTCAAAAACAAATATGTCATTTTTCGACGTAGTCCCCATTACGTTCTATGCACTTCCGCCACCGTTTTGGAAGCGCTTGAATACCCGAAGAAAAAAATTCTTTTGGTCGCGTGCGCAGCCACTCATCCACCGCTTGAATCACTTCATCATTGATCTAAAATTTTTTCCCACCTAATGCTTCTTTAAGTGGACCAAAGGCATGGTAATCGCTTGGGGCGAGGTCAGGGGAATAAGGAGGATGTGGTAGACACTCAAACTTCAAATCTTGGATGGTTGCCACCGTTGAACGTGCTGTATGTGACCTCGCGTTGTCGTGCTGCAAAAGAATGCCAGTACTCAGAAATCCGCGCCTTTTGGTTCTAATGGCAGGCTTGAGACGGTTCTTTAGGAGTTGTGACACTAGTAACAGTAACCCCATTAGGCATGTAGTCCTCCAAAATTGTCCCTCTTGCATCCCAAAAAAGGGTCAGCATAACCTTTCCTGCCGAGCGCTGTGTGCGAAATTTCTTGGGTTTTGGCGAAGAGGTGTGACGCCATTCTTTGCTTGCTCTTTTGGTTTTGGGTTGATGATTAGTGCACCCAGGACTCATCCCCAGTAACAATCCTTGCCAGAAAGGCGTCTCCTTCTGCTTCATACCGTCGCAAAAGTTCTTCACAAGCATCAACACGTCGCAGTTTAAATTCTTTCAATTGCTTTGGTACCCACCTGGCTGACACTTTACGGAACTGGAAGATGTCATGCATAACCATGGCTCATATTCAAAACTTCAACGATTTCATCAAGAATAACCCGACGACTTTCTTTCACCAAGGCTTCAACTGCCGCAATCGATTCAGGCGTCACAACACGATTTGCTTGACCAGGTCGGAAAGAATCTGCTACGGAAATCACCCCGTTTTTGAACTTGTTGCTCCATTCATACACTTGCTGTAGTGACAAACATGAATTTCCATATTGTAGCTTCATTCTAAGATGGATATCAACGGGTTTCACCCTTTCACTGTGCAAAAAACGAATAACGGATCGTTGCTCCTCCCTGGTGCAGTGCTCTAGTGGAGTTGCCATTTTTAAACTGTCGCTGTGTCAACATTTTCAATTGTTTCTATGATGTCATTAGCAAGGCCTTCTACATCTCGAAAATAATATTTCTGCCAACTTGTAATGCAAAGTTCCGTTCGGTACATTTTTTAGGGCACTTTTAAGGTTTTCATTTGACTCTACCTCGTAACATAATAAGTGACCTAAAAATTCCAACTGTAAAAGAAGAAATTCTAAACCATAGTGAAAAGTACAATAACAAACTTACAGTGCATCCAAATGGACTTGCCAAAAGATTACTTACTGAACATTCTGATATACGCAGACTCAAAAGATTTAAGTCATCAGATCTAAGCAATAGATTTAAGTAACCTATATAATTATGTGCTCTTAAATAACACAAATCTAATTTGAGATGGTAGTGTAGCATGAACCACTGGGTAATTGCTACTCTCTCTCTCTAGGTCCTGTTGCTCCATTTTGGAGTATAGGGCGTCCCTGGGGACGTTTCGGTGACAGTAATTGTTTTTAGCAGTAAGGTTGTCAGTCTTACACTAAATGTTCACTCACTTACACTACATTACACATTTTATAGTTACTTTTATTGGGGGTTGTGTTGTATTACTTGTATACATTGTACTTCCACAGTCTTTCCATTTTTCTTTGTCCATATTCGAGATTTGATTCGGCCAGTAAATTTTCATGATCTTTCTTAACGCTTTATTTGTAAATGTTTGGAGTTCTTTTATCTGTTGTTGTTTTAAAGCCCACGTTTCGGATCCATATAGGAGTACACTCATTACGTTAGTGTTAAAAATTCGTAATTTTGTCTTCTTTGATAATTCATTTGCTGTCCATATTTTCCATAGCATATTAAAGGAAGTTTGAGCTTTACGAATTCTCACTTTTACATCTGAGAGACAACCACCATGTTCGTCTAGTATGCTGCCTAAGTAAGCATATCTTTCTACTTTTTGTATATTACTCCTTTCTATCATTATTTCTCTATTATCTGATGAATTTACGCTTAGAGTTTTTGTCTTACTGGTGTTAATTTCCAGTCCTTGTGTCTCCGTAATGCTCTTCAAAACGTTTAGCTTATCTTGTAGATGGCTCTTTTTTTCTGTTATTAAACAGACATCATCAGCGTGTTCTAAGTCTTCTCATTTGGTTCCAAAGCGCCATTGCAACCCTTTCTTGTTGTCTGTAGTCTTCTTCATCACCCAGTCTACGATTATCAGGAACAGGAGTGGTGAGAGTATGCACCCTTGCCTAACTCCGCTATCTACTGAGAATTTATCTGATCTTGTATTGTTATGTAGTATATATGCACTGTAGTTGTTATAAAGTAACTTAATTAGTCTAATATATTTTGCAGGTATCCCATATTTCTTTAAAATCTGCCACATGCTTTCCCGATCTAGCTTATCAAACGCTTTTCTGAAGTCAACAAAACTCATGTGCATTTCTTTTTGCCATTCATTTCCCTCATCTAAGATGATTCTTAGTGTTGTTATTTGGTCAATACAAGATTTTCTTGGTCTAAAACCTGCTTGATTTGTGCGTAGTACTCTATCTATTCTGATTTCATTCTTCCTAGCATTATCTTTGTAAATATTTTACTTGTACTTAAAATTGTTATTGCTCTCCAATTGTCGCAATTTGTCCTGTCTCCTTTTTTATGCATTTTTATGAGCAAACCTTCTCTCCACTCTCCTGGTATTACTTCTTCATGTCATATTTTGTTAAGGAGGCAATGTAATAGTTTAATCATTGATTCTGAGCTTGCTTTAATTAATTCTCCGGGAATATTATCTATGCCTGCAGCTTTATCATTCTTCAGTTGTCTTATGGCGGTCGTTACTTCTTCAGATATTTCTTCCAAGCTCATTTTTAATTCCTCGAATTTTGTTTTTTCGTCTTCAATTTCAATATCATTTCCACTTTTTTCTCGTTTTCGATAAATTTCACTGAAATGTTCTAGCCATCTATTCACTACCTCCTTCTCTGTTTGTAGTATGTTTCCGTCTTTGTCCTTTACGTGTGTTGTTGTTACGCTTCTCCTTCCTATCATCTTTCTTGATATATCATATAGTGTTTTCATGTCGTTCAGTCTTGCTGCTTCTTCTGATTTTTTCAGTGATTCTTCTATTCGTCTTCTTTTGTCTGTTCTTGCACTTTTCTGTACCTCCTTATTTTTTGCTTGATATAAGTCTTCTAGTTCTTTTCTTTTATTTGTTGTTAATTGATTCATCATTTTTTGTTTAATTTTGTTCCTTTCCGTAATTAATGCCCATGTTTGCGTGGACAGCCAGTTGTTTTGATTTGTTCTTTTTATTCCTATTGTTTCTTCTGCGCTTTTAATCATTATTTCCTTGTATTTGTCCCATAATTGCTCAATATTTAGTTCTTTAATATCTTGTATTTCTGTTATTTTCGTCGAGAGCTGGGTTTGAAACGTTTTTCTCATATCTTCCTCTTTCAGGTACTGTATATTGTATTTAGTATTTTTTGTATATTGTCCTTTATTGCTTTTAACTTTAAATTTTGTTCGGACTAGTGCGTGGTCTGATCCTATATCTGCCCCCCTCATCGCTCGCACATCCATTAAACAGTTTTTGTGTTTCTTTGTTATGGTTACGTGGTCAATTTGATTGTGAGTCCTTCCTCCAGGTGCCGTCCATGTAACCTTGCGGCATTTTTTATGTGGAAAGATACTTCCGCCCACCAGCAAGTTGTTAATCGTACAAAACTCCAAAAACATTTGTCCGTTGTTGTTTATCTCTCCTACACCTTCTCCCATTATTTCTTCTCTGCCTGTGTATGTCGCTACCTATCTTTGCATTTAAATCACCCATCAAGATCAATATGTCTCTTTTGTATTTGTTACGATATTTATCTAGTATGTTTTGCATTTGTTCGTAAAATTCTTCTTTTTTATCCACATCGTCAGTATTTGTTGGGGCATACACATTTATTATTGTTATATTAAAGAATTTTGCCTTATATCTAGCTACGATTATCCTCTCTGACACCCCTTCCCGTTGTAGGAGCGCTTTTTTTGCTTCTGTATTCATCATTAATGCTACTCCATATTCATGTACTGCATCTTCCTCAGTCTTTCCCGAAAATACCATCCATTTGTCCTGTATTCTTAATTCTCCATTTCCGAGCCACCTAGTTTCGCTTAGTCCCAAGATGTCTATCCTGTATTTATTCATTTCTGGTACTATTTGGTCTATTTTACCTACTGCGTTCATTGTCCTTACGTTCCAACCAAAATACTTAACTTTTCTTGTATCATCCTTTATCTAATAGACGTGTCCGTCCGGGACGCTGTTTCAGCAGCCAAACCGTAAGAGACAGAGAAAAAAGTTATTAAAGTTATATGTTTGGAATGGTCATGTCAGGTCAGGAACCGAATTTCAGTCTCTAACACTAATTATTATCGTAATTATCCTAATCCGAACTTTTTAGGTTAGATTCTAGGCAAATTTTATAAAGGCGAATGCGACTGGTAGTTTGCTACCAACAATGACGTCATATACGTACGTGTGGTGAATGCGCGTTCTATTTGCAAAACGGTCTTTTTTGTTTTATTAAATGAGACATTTGTCTCACTGGACTGCTAGTATTCTCCTAATTCACTAATAAATTCCAATTCATTGATCCTTGTTTCATTGCCATCGTCTTCTTTGTTTAGGTATTTTGTTTAATAGTATTTTGAATGGTTTTTATTTGGCCCCTTGTTGACCTTTTTATCTATTAGCGCGTCTTCGTTTTCCTTTATTTCCTTTTCTATGTCTATTCCTTCTTCGTTTTTATTTTTTACTGTAAAGGCTTTTAATAAACTCTGGGTCCACACTGTTTTTACTTTGGGTTGTTCCTTTTTACTTATTTTGGGTTTGTTTTTTCCTATTTCTGACTGGTCAGGTGACCTTTCCTCTACTGTTCTCTTATAACCACCTTTTTCTTTCTCGTACTCTACTTCCTCTTGTTCTTTCTGTTCTGGTGCATGTTCGTTTACTTCCTTCTGCGTTTTTGCATAATCAAAGTATTCATTTAATTGTTCAACGGTAAATTGTTTGTCATTTATGACCAATTTGTTATAGGTTACAAACGCCTTTTGCCCATTTTTTCCAGCATTTTTCATGTGTTCGATTAAGATTTTTCTTTCACTTTGCTTGCATGTTTTTGGGGAAATCTTCCGTGATCCACACTCGGGTACCCTTTAAGTTTTTTGCTGCTTTTAATATTTCTAATTTTTTGTTCCACGATACAAGCTCCATTAAAATTGGTCTGGGCTTTGTTGGACTATTTGCATGCTTGCAAAGTCTAAGCATTTCTCCAACACCGTGTTCCATATTGATTTGGGTTCCAATGTCTCTCAACATTATTCTTATTCTTTCTTTTAAACTTAAATCCAGTTCATTTTCTGTTTCTTGCATCCGGTATATAATTATTTTCTTTTTCCTAAGTTCCCTCTCGACAAATTCCATTTTCTTTTCCTGCTCAGTGATTCGCAATTTCAGTTGTTCATTTTCAGTTTTTAACCATAGGTTTTCCACTTGGATTGCCTCTACGTATCTTTGAAATGTGTCAATTTTGTTTTCTATACGTTCCGATCTCTCGTTCACGTCTTCTAGTTTGTCTAATTTTTCGTTTATATTATTTAGCAAGGTTATTTGATTATCCATTTTAGCAGCAATTGGTGTTCTGTGTTATTTTATATCTGTCTCCGCAAGATGTATGTAGACGAACTTCACTTCCTGTAGTTGGAATTTCCCGTGATCCGGCCCTGTTCGATGTTTGCTACAGGATACTTTAATTTAGTTGTTTGTTTGTTTAGTTTGCTATATGATTTACTTATTGTCCTAGGACAGATTGTAAATAAACTAGAATTAAAGAAAAAACTAAAGGCCATATCATTTTTAGGAACGATATGGATTTGGACTCCCCCAACTTGATGCAGCGTTGTATTCACTCCTGTGTCACTCGATAACGTGGCCACGTCCTTTGTTGGCTTCTTGGTCTCAAATAACCAAACTTCGCTGTCTGCAGGACCTCGGCTCGCTCTATGCCGATTACTGGCTATTTCAACGCCAGTGACGTAACTACCGGTGTTCAAACGTGTTCAATCGAACACGGGCCCGGGCCCATAGGAGCCCGCGAGAAACCCGTAAAAACAAAAAATATAAGTGGTTCTTACAAATAAATATTGATAATTTGTGTACCGCAAAATATAAACTATATTAATTTCCTTTGGGTCCTAATTCAGTTAAAGATCACCATTTCACTAATTGGTACGTTGATCATCCAGACACGATGCTCTGTTATCTTTAAGATACAGGTACGTCGATGTACAGAAAGCGTTGACAAATATTATATTAACATCCAATAAGAAAACAGAAGTCGATGAAGCTAAATCAATTAAAACAACATTAGAAATGTACGAAACAATATTTTTAATAGTTTTAGAAAGTACGATTTTAAATCTATCAGATGTGGTTCCAAAGGTCTTGAAGGATAAAAAAAAAATTTGCAGCAAGCATCGGATCTTTTTGAAGAACTACTTAAAAGCATCATGAACTTTAGAAATCAGTTGGATGAATTAAGAAATGAAACTGATAATGTTGCTATTGAGTGGGGCATTACAGCACAATTTAGTTGTAAAAGAATACGGGTAAGGCGACCAAAAATACATTTTGATGAAAAAAATAATCACCATGTCGTAGAAACAAACGAAGATGTTTTTCGAATTAATGTATTTTTTCGTTGACCGCTTGTTAATTTCAATATTAATGAATTATTTTTCCTAAAAAAGGATGGATTAATAGACGTCATTAATACACTGTTTTTGATTAATACACTCTTTTTCATTAATTAACTGTTTTTTAAAAAAGGATGGATTAATAGATCTATTAATACACTGTTTTTGATTAATACACTCTTTTTCATTAATTAACTGTTTTTTAAAAAAGGATGTATTAATAGATCTATTAATACACTGTTTTTTATTAATACACTCTTTTTCATTAATTAGTGGTAAGCAACTTCAAAATTTTAACGTAATCTGTACTTTCTAACTATTCCGATGCAGAATTGCGACAGGAAGGAGAGATGCTTCAGAAAAAATACCCTGAGAATATTTCATAAAATTTTCAAAATCAAATTTTGTCGTTCAGAGCCTTGGCGTTCTTAATTTATCAAAATTTATATTTGTGAAAAATTCCTTGTCAAGTTCAAGTTTTACCGACATCCTTACAGCGTGTTTTTTGTTTTTGACCATACCAATAACCGTTGAGTTAGCGGACAGATCGTTTTCTAAATTAAAAATAATAAAATCATATTTAAGAAACCGCATGAGTTACTGTCTTCGTTGGCCGTGTTGTCAAAAGAAAATAAAATTGCACAACGTTTGGATGTTACAGAACTAATTAAACAGTTCGCTTCTGAAAAAGTGAGAAAGAAGCAATTTTTATAATTAATTATATCTGTTGCATTTATTATATTTTAATATTTTTGTTTTAATATATGTTTATTTATGTTTTATGTTAGAGTTTATCGATTTTGTTTTTTTTTAGAAATACGTATATGTAATATAATAAGTTTCTTTCTAAAGAAGTGTTTTATTTTATATGAATAATTAGTAATTTTATATTGGGGGGAGGGGGCCCAATAAAATGTATGAACACGGGCCTGCGACTTCCTCGCTACGTCACTGTTCAACGCTTCTCTTAGCTTGTAGTTTGCCAGGAATTTTGAGACTTTGCTTTTGCATGGCATTCGGCTCTCGCCCTTGGGCCCGCGAACAAATGCACATGTTGTACATTGAAAACCAAGCCATCTTCCAACATACACTCACATCGGCACCGAAACCCAGCACTTCTACACGGGAAGTGCCAACATTTTGGAACAAAATTCACAAACCACATTGGTGCGAGTTTAAAACTTATAATGGCGCACTTAACTAATTATAAATAGATAACCGCAAACAAGGAACACAGATGTACAAATCAGTTGTATATTAAAATGCCATTTTAAATATTCTCAGATGAGCCAGGTCCCGTTACATCATATGTCCGCTTTAATACAAAATCTGGCTGATAGGTACAACATAATAACAATATACCATAACAATTATTACCAAATGGAAAAATTCTATATTTAAAAGTTAACCCCTAACATGGGGTCCTTCCCCATTTCGACGGGCAAGGCTAGCCACCTACCCGACTTACGAGTCAAGAGGGCTGGCTCACAGAACCACTTTGTGGTTAAAAAACACCACGATATTGTACCATAAAGTAACTGGAACAGTGCATAGTAGGTTGATAGCGTTGCTGTTTTATTCTTATTCTTCTTATATGCGACCACAATCACATCATTTGGCCCAGTTAAGATTTTTCAGGTATTTTTATATTGTACCCACAAAATACATATTTGTTTTTAGCAATATTTTAAACAGCTTTAGCAATAACAAATTACAAAAAATAGCTGAGAAACACTAAATTAAAAATAAATTATCGATTCATTTCCTTTGGCCCATGTGATTAATATATAATTTCGTTCATTGTAGCATGTTTTGGTTAAAGTGAAACAAGCTGTTTGTTGTTTAATAACATATAGACAGTCTGGTGTGTCTGTCTTCTTTTTGCAAAAATGGTACTTGGTAAAGCTATTGTCAATTTGCTTAATTCTGGTAATTCTTGTGGCAAAATTTCCAAACAATTGCAATTATAGAATTATGGTGTATGAAATATTGTGAAACTATAAAACAACAGGATCCATATCAGAAAAGCCAAATTTGGGACTAACTCCAAATATTACACCAGCAAATATCAGAGCTTTACGTATATGGGCTAAATGATATGATTCTGGGCTCATAGCACATATTGTGTTCGATAATTCTGCTGTTAGGTAGTTTGTCTGCAGTGTCCACTGCAATTGATAGAAATATTCCTACAAATTTCTTGAGTTCATTATCAACGTCCTGAGAATATTTAAAGTAACTATCTTCCCCTGGTTCAGAACTAAATCATTAGCTCCAAACCACATTTTAGCTTGTTTCGTAATTAGTTCTTTAGTTTTCGCTCAATTTTTCGGTAAGGTTCTGGCACTGAAAATGGAGTCGTCAGCAAATTGGATTGTAGTAGCATTTATTTTGTCTGGCAGGTTGTTTAAACTCAATAGATAAAACAGGAGTGCGAGTATGAAACCCTGAGATACTTCTCTATTCACTGATCGAGGTTCACTAAGCTGATTGTTATGGAAGACTCTTTGGTGGTGATCTCTAAGATAAGAACTAAGAAGCTGGCCGGAGATTTTTCTAAATTCATAGTTGAAGATCTTCGTATGTAGTACTTCATGAAAGAAGCAATCACGGTCTTACCGAGGTCTACAAAAATTCCTACGCTGCCATACTAATAGAAATATCCCACAACAATACGATTCCCATTATGAAAAGCTCCTTCATTTAGTGGATGAACAGAATTGCCTGAGAGGCTGCTTCAGGATTCCGTTACTTTGCGCTGATTCTATCCGTCAAGCACGTAAACAAGACTGTGTTTACGTTTTAAACCAATGTAGTCAATGGTACTTGAACGGACGACAGTAGAAACACTAACCCCTGGAGCACAGCCTCATGCCCCATAAATATTATGGCTTAGAAGGGGTAGTGAATGAATCAAACATTAAATGCAGATTGTTTTATTATAAAAAATAAACTGGTATTTATACAAAACTAAAAATGCTTAACGAAGTAACAATATCAAAGTTCATATATACAGTTTACTGGGCCAGAGTGTTTAAATTACAAAACAGCAGAGTAGCAATTGTGCAGTTTTTATTTCCTGCTAGAGCGAAGGTCGCCCGTTGAACTTACTACTGTAGGTCGGTATTGTGCATGGAGTGCAGATTTGCATTTTTCCTGGTCTTTAACACGTTAATCGCCGCAATACAAATTCAGAAATGGGTCTCAAGGGCCACTACGTAGAAGAAATAATAAAACATATCTAATATTGAAACGCCTATAAATAGGCAACCAAATACGCTATCCAAGGGGTAAATGTGTTGTTGGGTATAGGAGGCCACGTGCATTAGGCAAAGCATGTAAAGTTACGCACAATGAGAAGCTACCGTGAATCACACGGCCACGAAAACTTTTCAACGTGAGATGCAAGTTAGCATCACACGGCGCTGTAAATAAAAAGATAGAGATGCACGTTAGCTTCACGTGGCGATTAAAGTGTTAACTCGTCTGATTGCGTAATAACACTGGCTTTTAAATTATGAATAATGTTTCGTAAATTTGGACTGAAATATATATTTTTAATCTAATTTAAACATATTAAATTTAGTAATTATGAGGCAAAGACTGGTGATTGCAACATTAAATTTTTCTTGCTAATAAATGGGAATTGCATTTAAAAACGTGCGACTGGATTTCGTAAATTTTAGAAAATAAAATTTATGTGTGTTTAAATCAAGTTTAAACAGTGGAATTGCACTAATTGTTTCATGTTTACTGAACTGTTGCTGTTTTAACAATTTAACTTCAATATGGAAACTTTGTGTTTGAAGACAATTGTAATTATTACGGCTACATAAATACAGAATCTTAAAATATCTCACTTTCTCAAAACAGTTGCAGTTTTCCTACGTTCTTTGCTGCTCTGCATTCAGCTACATAGAAAATTTAAGGGTTTTCTTCTATGTGATTTTTCATATGTTTAACTAAAGTACTTTTATTTGCTGTTTTGAATCCACAAATAGAACAACTTAATGACTTTTCATCTGTATGGGTTCTCATATGCCTAACTAAATTACCTTTCTCTATTGTTCTGTAATTACAAACAGAGCAACTGTAAGGCTTTTCTCCTATGTGATTTTTCGAATGTCGAACTAAACTACTTCTGTTTGCTGTTTTGTACTCACAAACAGAGCAACTATAAGGCGTTTCTCCTGTATGATTGTTCACATGTTTAACTAAATTAATTTTCCGTACTGTTCTGTATTCACAAATTGAGCAACTGTATGGCGTTTCTCCTGTATGATTCTTCACATGTATAACTAAACTACTTTTGTCTGCTGTTTTGTATTCACAAATAGAACAACTAAATGGTTTTTCGTCTGTATGGGTTCTCATATGCCTAACTAAATTACCTTTCTCTATTGTTCTGTAATTACAAACAAAGCAACTGTGAGGCTTTTCTCCTGTGTGACGTTTCATATGTTTAACTAAAGTATTTTTATCTGCTGTTCTGAATTTACAAACAGAGCAACTGTGAGGCTTTTCTTCCATGTGATTTTTCATATGTCGAACGAAACTACTTTTGTTTGCTATTTTGTACTCACAAACAAAGCAACTATATGGCTTTTCTCCTGTGTGATTTTTCATATGTCTAACTAAAGTACTTTTACCTGCCGTTTTGAATTCACAAATAGAACAAACATATGGCTTTTCGTCTGTATGGGTCCTTATATGCATAACTAAACTAGTTTTGTTTGTTGTTCTGTAATGACAAACAGAGCAACTGTAAGGCTTTTCTCCTGTATGATTTTTCATATGCACAACTAAAGTACTTTTATCTAATGTTCTGAATTCACAAATAGAGCAACTGTGAGGCTTTTCTCCAGTGTGATTTTTCATATGTCTATCTAAAAGACTTTTATGTGCTGTTCTGTATTCACAAATGGAACAACTATATGGCTTTTCATTTGTATGAGTTCCCATATGCCTAACTAAACTATTTTTCCATGCTGTTCTGTATTCACAAACAGAACAACAGTAAGGTTTTTCTCCTGTATGCGTCCTCATATGTGCCACTATCTGAATTTTCTGTGTTGTTTTGTATTCACAGACAGAGCAACTGTAAGGTTTTTCTCCTGTATGAGTCATCACATGTTTAACTAAAATGCTTCTCTTTTCTGCTCTGTATTCACAAACAGAGCAAATATAAAGCTTTTCTCCTGTGTTACTTTTCATATGTTTAACTAAAGTACTTTTATCTGCTGTTCTGAATTCACAAACAGAGTGATTATAAGGTTTCTCTCCACTATAAGCAATATTGATGTTATTTTTGTCAAGTATTTTGTTTTCATAACTTTCATTATCTAATTCGATGTCTTCTTGTTTAATAGATGGTTTATCAAAATTTTCATTGCTGTTCATGTTTTGCGAACTGCACAAGTGAATTCTTGCAGAACTACCGGGCTTACTTTCCATAGTTTCTTGTTTGATATCCATTGTTTTTATTTAAACGTCATAGTTTCTATTAATGCTTTGTGAGCCAATGGAAGTTTGATATGTTCACATCTACAACAAAAAAATATTATCATTAACCTATTACAAATTCAGCAAAAAATATAGTGCAACCGAGAAATAAACAGCAGACATTTTATTTTATTTCAAATTTTGTGTGGTAGCTGTAAAATAAAATTCAAGTTATAAATAGACTTCACACGACACAAACAAATCAAAATGAGCTCAAATCATTGTATTCAGTTTAGGGTAAAAACACTTTAGGGGTAAATGCAATTTTACAAGGCGTTTCTTTAGATGACAATGTTATTGCTATATTGCCAATGCCAACTACATTATTTACTCCAGCTGATCTCTAACCAGAAAGTATGGCAACACAATAAAGAGGTATAATGATTGGAAGACTATGACAGAGAGCTTGAAGCTGTTAAGCAAACACCATGATTTAATACTTTTATCAGTCTACGAAAGGACTAAGCAAGTCCAGTCAATCCAACAAGGTTGGTTTAAAAAGGATATGAAGGAGCATATTAATTTACCATCTAACCTTAAATGCATATTCAATTAAAGCTGCTTTCTTGGCAAAATGGTATATGAAAGCTAAATATTTTGACAAGCCAGGAAAAAATAGCTGGGTAGGCATTAATAGTTCTGCATCTATAAGAGATTTTGAATGTCTACCTTCCTTATTTACAAAGTCAAGGTGCAGGAAGGAGAGTAAATGTTTTGAAATTTTTTTTTCTAATACCTCACAATAAACGCCCCATAACTATAGCGACTTTCACAATAGCAACATTACACACGTGACTGTTGGATTATCATAACTCTATTAATGAGTTTTTGGTTTACGCAATAATGTTAATGTCATTTTGGTTGTGATGCTGCTTCTGAGTTAATTGAGAAGTTTGGATAAAATGTAGTGTATTACCCACATGAGAAAATTAGCCCACACGAACTACGGCCTCGTGGGCCAAACTTTCTCTCTAGTGGGTAACATCCACATAACGCTGCTTGTATAGTAGTAGTATTTTATCCGCAAACGTCACAAAAGTGACAACTTATTTGTCTTTATTGACAAGGTAAAAGTGTCACTTTATCTGCCTAAGCAGATAAAATAGCGACTTTTGTGTACTTTATCTGCCTAAGCACACAAAATCGTTGCTCTCTTTCTTTCTTTCTATGTTTGTTCGCTATCTCCTCCGAAGATACTGGACCGATTAAATTGTATGATGGCTTAAAATTTTGCAAATTTTTAGACTTAGATCGTAGGCCGGTTTTTATTTTCAAAAAGGGTACGAAAAAGTTTTAATTTAAATAAATCTTTAAGCAGCAGATCGGAGCATCTGTTGCTGTGGGTTATGGTGTGACAGCTGCTGTGGCCGTGTGCTATTAGCTCGGGTGATTCAGTATGTTCATATATCATTACAGTAGCGCGTTATTTGAACAACAGAGGTTGGCGCAGAGGTACAGTGCTCGCCTGTCACGCGGGTGGCCTGGGCTTGATTCCCGGCCGATGCATCCTTTTTTTTAAAATTTTTTATTAATGAAATTTACCTGAATACGTTTGTGGATAAAATAGTATATGTTATTCGGAGTAAAAGTGACTTTATGTGGCTTAGCTGAATTATTTGCCTCACTGACGTTCGGCTAAATAAACTTCAGCTTCGCCACATAAAGTATTACTTTTACTCCTAATAACATAATCTACTTTCATAGGTCTTAGAATGCTCGCTAACGCTCGCATTCTAATTTAACCTATTCGTGCAATAAAGAATGCCTTTTTGCACTTGTATCTTAAATAACTATTAACAAGTTACTAACTTGTAAAATCTTTACAAGTTAACTGTCAGTTTTACAAGCGTGCTCATAGATAAATGATAGCGTGCAAAGCCAGAGTTGTCTTCCTTAGTATGTGTCATATTGATGAATTTAGTTGCTTGTCAGTTTGACATTTTGAATAAATGGTAAATTTCTAGTTATTTACGAGTGAGGAACAAATAAAATATTCAACAATACACGCAAGGTAACAGGTTTTACTGGCTCGCCAGTCATATCCTTCTATTCGCCAGTAAAAACCCTCTTACCAAGCTAGTAATGTTATAGTAAAACCTGTTACCTTGCGTGTATTGTTGAATATTTTATTTGTTCCTCATTTGTAAACAGAGCTGGGCAGTAATTAATTACTTTGTAATTAAATTACTAATTAAATTCCTTTTTGTTTATTTGCCCTGAAATTGAATTACTTTTCAAAATGCAGTAATTGTAATTGGGAATTGGCATGTTTGTTAAAAAGTACTTGACAATTACTCTTTGAAGGTAATTAATTACTACATTTAATTACTCAATTACTTTTGTGTAATTAAATTACTCTAAAGTATTTAAATTACTTTACAAGTATTTGAATTACCTGTGGTAATTGAAATTACTCGCAGTATTTGAATTACTTTATGGTAATTTAATTACTGAATTACTGACCTCGATTGGGTGCTAAATCTCCAGAATGCAAAATTTATGATAAGGTCTTATAAGTTACATATTAAGCATATCGATAAGGTGTTCCCGGAACAACTTAAGCCTAATTTATGATATCCTCTGACGAGTCGAATAACAGCAACATTTGCATTTTGTACAACACGTGCACAAGGAGTGCATTGGTGCATGTATGTGTAGATGTGATATGTACGTTGTAATAGTGAAGCTAATATTGTGTAAGACGCTAAAACTATATTTGTGGTAAGTACATTACAGATTACAATACCTACGGTAAAAATATAATTTAAAACAGTTTCATTAGACGATATTGGCTCATAATAATTATTTATTCATTTGAATTTGCTTGTTTTAAACGATGTACTGGCATAGTGCTATACTGACGTGCAAGCGTAATAGGCGCTTAGTCCAGAAAATGGCGTTTTTGAGTGAGGAATTGAACTAAACGGCCAAAATCCGATAACATTTAAACAACGTAAAACACAAATAAAATGTACCTAATTACAAAATTTCATGCCTGGTTAACGCATTGAACATTTTGTAAATTATCCACTCTTTGTCGCTTTGGAAAAAGGCAAGAACAAGATTAACGACCTGAGGAAAAGAAAATATTTGGTGATAGGAACATGGAATATACAAGAATTAAATGAAGAAGGAGCAATCATAAATTGGGTAGAGGAAGTAAAGAAATATAACATGGAGATAATAGCATTACAGGAAACACATCTAAAAGGGAAAAATATAATGAAAATCAGTGACTATGTCGTGTATCATAGTGGAGGGAAAACTAGAACATTTGGTACAGGATTCTTAATCAAAAAGGGTATTCACTCAAAAGTAAAAAAATTTCAACCAATATCTGATAAACTCTGCTATTTAACAATAGAACTAACAACTACAAGTTTAACCATAGTAAACATACATGCACCTACTGAGGAGAAGGATGACGAACAAAAAGATATATTCTATGAAAAAATAGAGGAAGTACTAAATCAACTTCCTAGACGTAATGTGCAAATGATAGTAGGAAATGCTAATGCAAAAGTAGGAAGAGAGGACATTTTTAGAAACATAACGGGAGGGGAAAGCAAACATCAAGATAGCAACGAGAACGGCCTAAGACTAATTAAATTTGCAATAGAAAAGAAAATGAAAATAATGAGCACACATTTTAGGAGGAAAGAAATACACAAAGGAACATGGATCATTCCAGGAACTAATCAGACGAACCAAATCGACCACATTTTAATTCAGGAAAAACACGCCAATCTAATAACCAATGTCAGAACATATAGGGGGGCGGATGGTAATTCGGACCACTTCCTAGTTGGGGTGAAAATAAAAAAGTCTAGCGCTCCTAAAGCCAGCAAAAAAAAGATAGAGAAATTAGAACAAAAGTATAATATGGAACAATTAAAAGATGAAACAACGGCGGAGAAGTATAAACAAGAAATCAGCGATAGTTATAACGCACATTTTAGAATAGATAACAATAGTATCGAAGGTAAATGGGAAGTCGCAGAAACAATAATAACACGAGCAACCGGAAATCAACCTGGAAAAACTAAAAAAGAAGAAGGAAAAAGAATGGCTAGATTCAGAGTATAGAGAACAAATAAAGAAGAGGAAAAGACTAAGGAAAATATTTCTACAGACAGGAAAGGAAGAAGACAAACTAAAATATCAAAACCAAAGGAAGAAGACAAAGAAATTATGTAGAGAACGAAAACGAAAACACGAAGAAGCCAGAATTTTTGCAATAAGAGATAGATACAACAAGAAAGACATTAGGAACTTCTACAAAGAAACTAAAGATATACAGAAATGATTCCAAACGAAACCTGTACACTACAAGGATAAAGAAGGAAATCTAATTGGAGAGGAGGAGGAGATAGTAGCCAGATGGAAACAGTATTTCGAGAAGATGTTAAATGTAGAAATAGAGGGAACAGATGAGATACAGTACCAGATAACAGCAGAGAAGAAAGAAGACGAACTCACAGGGCCAACAAAAGAGGAAATAGATTCAATAATAAACTGTTTGAAAAACAATAAGAGCCCAGGGCAAAACAGAATAACAGCTGAAAATATCAAATATGGGGGCGAAGTACTAAGGCAAAATATATATGAATTGGTGAATGACATTTGGAAACAGGAATCGATGCCCAGAGCCTGGAAGAAGGCAATAATTCTCCCAATATACAAAAAAGGAGATGCAACTGAATGTTCAAATTACAGAGGAATTGCTTTATTAGATGTAACTTATAAGGTGATGGCAACTTGGATTAAACAAAAACTAGAAGAGAAGACCGAATATAAACTGGGAGAATACCAATGCGGGTTTAGAAAGAACAGATCAACAACGGACCAAATATTTATGCTAAAACAGCTACTAACATCAAGCTATGAATATGAACTGGCAACTCATATGTTATTTGTTGATTTTGAGAGGGCATATGATTCAGTGTCAAGACAACAATTAGTGAATGACCTTTACAATCTTCAGATCCCTGGAAAATTAATCAGAGTTATTGGAATGACATTCAGCCAAACAGTAAATGCGGTGAAGGTCACTGGGAAAATATCAACCGAATTTGAAGTACAAAAAGGTCTACGCCAAGGTGACCCGCTATCAACACTATTATTTAATATAAGTCTGGAGGCAATAATAAGAGAAAGCGGTATCAACAGAAACGGTACACTACTTAATAAGAGTCATCAATGTCTAGCGTACGCTGACGATCTGGTGCTATTAGCAAGGAAAAAAGGAGAATTGCAAGACATAACAAAACAGTTAATAGAGTCAGCGAGTAAAAGAGGTCTAAAGATCAACCAAAGCAAGAGTAACTACATGCAGCTAAGAATGAACTCCAAGAACAAAATTGAAAGTGGTCTGAGAATAATAGCATCCAGGGAAGAAATCATCGAATTCAAGGAAGTAGAAGAGTATGTGTACCTAGGAGTTCTGATAGACGACAAATGCGAAGAGAAAAAAGAAGTTAAATTCAGAATGGCAAAAAGTAACAGGTATGCTGGCGGACTACACAAAATACTAAGCTCAAAAAAGGTAAGCAGAGAAGCAAAAATCAGACTATATAAGACGGTGATAAGACCCACACTACTGTATGGCAGCGAAGCATGGGTAATGAACAGAAAAGTCCAAAATATGGCGGAAATATGGGAGAGGAAAATGTTCCGGAGAATCTTCGATGGAAAAAAGACAGATATAGGATGGGAAAGACGAACAAATAAAGAGTTATATGATTTATTTGGCGAGGCTGCGATAACAGAGGTTATAAAAGCGAAGAGACTAGAATGGGCAGGACATCTAGAAAGAATGAGTGATGAGAGGACAGTCAAGGCAATAGGATGGAAAGACCCAGCAGGAACGAGAAAAAGAGGAAGACCCAAGAGGAAATGACGAGAGGCAATTATGCAGGATATGGAAGAGAAGCAGATAACGAGGTGGAGGATGAAAGCAAAGGACAGGAAGCAGTGGAAAACCATAACCAAGCTATGAACCTAAACGGCCTGGATAAGCTTATATATATATAATATTGTGTAAGGCGCTAAAACTATATTTGCGGTAAGTACATTACAGATTACAATACCTACGGTAAAAATATAATTTAAAACAGTTTCATTAGACGATATTAGCTCATAATAATTGTTTATTCATTTGAATTGGCTTGTTTTAAACGATGTACTGGCATAGTGCTATACTGACGTGCAAGCGTAATAGGCGCTTAGTCCAAAAAATGGCGTTTTTGAGTGAGGAATTGAACTAAACGGCCAAAATCCGATAACATTTAAACAACGTAAAACACATAAATAAAATGTACCTAATTACAAAATTTCATGCCTGGTTAACGCATTGAACATTTTGTAAATTATCCACTCTTTGTCGCTTTCTTGCCTTGTAATGCTCAAATGCTGCTTTGTATACTGGCAACTAGGGCATAATTTTGCGACTACGAAAAATTGTTTATCTACTCCACTGGGATAAGTAACTTATTACGTCACGCATATAACACTATTTCCGTTATGTAATGCAGCTCATTACAACCACTAAAGAATGAGATAATGACATTTGCCTACTAAAATATTTTTGAAAATGACAGATCTGACATTTCTCTTAATGCACTTTTCTCAATTTTGGGCGGTTGTAGATAAAATTTTGTGCAATAAATGTGTGATAATGCATCATTAATATACTTGTGTGCTTACACACGCGGACTTATCCCATTTGTATAGTAAACTACTATTACGGTCTGATGCAGCATGTTAGCTTCGATTATTATTAAAAATTTGGAACAGTGTCTAAAAATCGTGACTTTCTTATAATTCCGATCACCTCATCCAACATTAAACATACAAAACCCCCATGCTAACTATGAAACAGTCAACTATTGGCTTCTTAATGATTTTACACAAAATTCCATTTAGTTTTTTTTAAAGAACAGTCCATTAGTGACCCAATTTATGTAATTGCAGATATTTTATTGCCCTAAACTTAAAATCAATAGGTATTATTAAATAGTTTGATAAAATTAATTGGTATTATCAAAGATGTTAAGATTTTGAAATTTGAAGTAAAAATATGAAAGGAACCTGAGCAATTTATTTGCCGAGCGTTGACAGTAATTTTACGTATTTTCTCCCGTTTCTTATACGGTCTGTTCAAAAAGAAATTACATAAGGGTTGGCCATGGAATATAAAAGTAATCTCAACAGCAAGCTGTAGAATTCATTAACTGTTATCACTGTTGCTGCTGATGTAATTTCTTTTTGAACACATGGTATCAAGGTTTCTTGAATGTAAAAATTACTGCTTGAGCAAATGTCTTTTGTTTTTGTATCTGATGTAAACTCTGTTCACGAAACTCCTGGGCTGTCAAAAATAATTGTTTTAAAATTTCTCGAGTGTAATTATAATAGTAACTTTTTATGGAATGTACTTCAAATCTAGTAACTAAACTAGTGATAAATAAAGATAGGTTATGTTCGATGGTTTTATGTCGAAAGTAGAAAAATATTATTAAACAAAGTTACAAATTGGAAATGCAAGTTTTGAATTTTAAGCCAAAACGCACCTAGGGCTGTAGTTAGGGTTTCCAGTCCCGGGATCCGGTCCCGGGACAGTCCCGGGATTCTACCACAAAAACCGAGTCCCGGGACCACAGCCAGCCCAGACGAAGTCCCGGGACCATGTCAACATGCGTGCGTATACTCGATATCAGAGAATTAGGACGGATATTCACCGGCGTCCGGCGTATTACTCATGCCTCTTGTACATTCTGCATTATTTGTGTTTTGCGTAACGCAGGAGTGGTATTGTTTTCGGTAGGTTAGAATTAAACCGGTGTGTTGTTTCAGCCACATTTGCATACCTTCTTCTATTTATGTATTTGTCTGTTTTTTTTTGTTGGATTTAGATATGTGCGAAGAAGCTGAATAATTTATATTTTTGGATTTTAAGTGTGTTCGTTATTTGTCTGCTAAAGCGTTACAATTAGAATGAATTCCGATTCGCAACCTACCTGCATTCTACATTTAAAAAAATAACGATTTGAAGTCACTATGGCAACAGTTTTATATATTGAAGATAAACAATTGGCGAAATGTAAAGTGGGTTCCTACAAAATTATCATAATCTGAGGCAGCTTGACGCAAGGATTACACACGCACTTTGCAGTTCAAACAAAAGCAAAAGCGACAGACATTTTCAGTACCAGAAGAAAACAATGAACTTGTAGACGAGCCCCAACGCAAATTATCAGCACAGAAATACTTTATTTAACTTAAAACAGTGGTTTTTCTTTGGAAATTTCATTCGGAGATTTGACCTGAACACTATTTCCGTTTCGGGACCATTTTCGGGATCTTCGGGACTAGTCCCGGGACCTGAAATTTAGCTCGTAAGTCCCGAAAACACTTTTGGTCCCGGGACTTGGAAACCCTAGCTGTAGTGATACAGAAAAAAAAGGGAATGAGAAATTTATAGTGGATAATTTTATATTTCCACAATCAGTCTGTTGTGTCAGAATCTGAAGAGAATTCCATATTGGACTCATCAGTATCAGATTCAGTTAACGATATTATGACTGGACTGCAAGTGCCCATGTATTTTATCCAGTAATTTTTAATAAGTGTTTCACAATGAGCAATACTGTTCTTCCACATTTGCTCTGTAAAATTACTGAGATCTATACGCCATAACTTGTCAACATTATCTTTGGATGAAGGTTGGGATTGTATATGCTTGTTGTAATAGTTTTTTGCAAATGCACATGCTAACTCTATGGGATTATACTGGCACTGGTAAGGAGGCAGTCTAAGAACGGCATGCCCATGTTGGGATAGGAACTCATCAACAACATATTTTTTGTTGGTGGTGTTAATCAGTGGCCTTATAATTTCTCAAAGTTGGTGTTTGGTGCATTTTAAAAAAGATTCTTCGTTGATAGAGACAATTACGAATTGAAATGTCACTTTGACAAATAAATAAAATTTTGAAATTTGAAGGTTTAAAAATTTTGCAGTGTTTCCAAATGTGAAAGTAGAAAGTTACGAACAAAATTTTAAATTTGCTGCCAACTTAAATATAATTATTACAGTTTGACAGCCCAGGAGTTTCGTGAACAGACTTTAGGAATTCTTATTTCAATCAGCCGTTTTCAACTAGGTTTATCAGTCTGTTAAGTGATTTCGACCTCGTTCAGCCATTTTTGCTGTCAGTCCAACTATAGGTTGTCATTAACGAAATTAGTTAAAAATATTCTGCCCGAATTCTTACTGATTACGGCCCTGTACAGTTACATTCAAATTCGTCTTAGCAAGCATTCTTCGTTCAGTGCACAAAGTGCGTATTTGTTTCGACAATCAAGCGTTGAACGCCTAAATAAACCCTTTATCTTTATGTTAAGCAGCAACGAAACTCAGGCCTTGGAGCTTAGTGTTTTCTGTCAATAAATTGACGCCTGCAGTTCTTGCAAACTGTACTTTGGTAATTCGACCCTTTGAGAATCGCTGTAGCATTAACAAACTCCTTCTAGAACGTTCTTTGTTTAACCTGATTACTGCTCGATAATTAGCCTTTGAAAATAAGGTTCGATAAATCTCTTGTTGCTGCGTAATGCTTAAATACTGTTTCAGAAACCTATCCTGCCTTCCGGCAGTTATAGCTTCAAGAATTTCTTAGAACCCGCTGTTATCAGTATGATATGTGAGGCCTGTGAAATTTTTCGCGCGTGAGCGGGGATTTCCCCTTTAAGAATTTGTCAAGTCAGATGTGACCGCTTTGCGCTAAGTTTGGGACCATTGAAATAAGTTTCGATACGCCCTTGATGATTATGCATAGGGGATTATTAATTTTGGAACTCCAAACTTTCTTCCGATGGACAGTCACCAAGTTCTCGTGCATTTTGGAATTAATCAGTAGCGAGCCTTGATACAAAACAGAGGTGGATTGTGAAGTTGCACCCCGGCCCTCGGAGCCGGAGGCTGTGTAGTTTCGTATTCAAGTTATGCGAACTTTGTCATCATCACGTAATAAAATTTTGGGGGGAGTTCGGCAACAGCCTTCATAGCCGGAGGTGCAGAAAGAACTCCGGGGCGGTCGTGAAGTTAAGGGAGAGGCCCGCGAAACGTTTTATTGGGGAAAACGTCGTTTACCGTGTCGTTTTGTTGTCCGCTCTCCAAGTAGTTTGCCATTAGTGCACATATAGTTCTAACGTCGTTTGATCATCCCCGCTTGTGTACTCGTGTCGTTCGAGGATTATTGCAGTGGCAAATTCCGATTACGTTCGCTGGGCCACCCCGGAAACTAAAGTCATCTTCGCCAGCCCCGTCGCCGACTCGCGCTCTCTCTCCCAAGTTGGATCCCCCTGCAGCAGCCTTGCCAAGCTTCCGCCGAGGACGTCATCGCTACCCCAACATGCTTACAGCTCCAGGTATTTATTGTATGTGCGATATGTTTTGTGTGCCGAGATAAGTGGCGTCCGTAATTTTTACTGTGCAACCCCAGTGATCAAAACGTTGCGTACGCTCGCCGAATTTTAGAATTTGATTTGCTTGTTGACATCCGGGGCTTTACCCTGGAGATCTTGTCTTGTATTTTGTAATAACATTATTCCAGTGTAAACTTGTTTGTAAATTTAACTCATTCAATAATAAATCTGTTAGAGTCAGTCGGTTTATTTGTCGAGTTCTGAACCCCTTCTGGGTTCCTAAGTAATTTAGTTTGGGCAAAGGCCAGGTGTAACTGCAGTTGTAAAGCTAAAGCATGTCTTATGAGCAAGCAAGCCCCCAGAATTTGGGCCAGTATTAGTGTGCTTTTGTTACTATTTAGCAAGGGTGGGCCTTAAGGTAAGTCATTTGTTTATGGCCACTCTTGGTGTTCTATCTGAAGACTCGGTGGAGGCTTGGACAGCGCGGCGAGGACAACCGTGGACTTGGAGGACCTCCCCATAGGCTACGTGTGTGTTCTTGTTTCTAACACGTTTGCCATTCCCTATCTAGAAACAAGTGGCGCTCTAGGCATCTATCTTAAGCAATCCATCAGGGTAAGTGCAAGGCCTACGATAGAACAGGCCACCGCATTCTGCTCCGCTACTGTTGTGACGTCACGAGCGGAGTCATTCGCGTCCAGCCATAGTGATTGCTCGTACAACCTCACTGTGCATGCATGTGTTTAGTAATTAGTGAAGGCGGTGTTAGTTACAGTTCTTGCAGTTTAAGTAAGCTGCACAAGTAGGTATTTAAGTAACTTCCTTTTGTTAATTATTATTAACCCCATTCATGTTCTTCAGATAATCACACAAAATGCCTCGACGATGTTGTGTGCCAGGCTGCAAAGGCAACTACAGCAAAGAAACTTACGTCTCAGTATTTAGATTTCCACCGAATAAAGAATTGTCTGACACGTGGGTCAGAAACATACACCGAGAAAACTTTTCGCCTACAAATTATTCTGTGATCTGCATAGATCATTTTGACAAAAGATTTATAATAACTGAATACAGTATCAAAAGAAACGATGGATCGATGTTAACATTGGCTAGGAAGTCTCCAAAACTTTCTGAAGATGCAGTTCCCACTATTTTCAATAATCAGCCGAAGTATTTATCTAAACATGTAGCACCAAAGAGAAAGACGCCAGAGGTAAGGTCAAATGAAGGCCGTGAAAGAGAATTAAAGAAATAAAGAGAACTGGAAATAGTCGATGCAGCGCCAACTTTCGACAAATTTAGGGTAAATTTTAAATATAAATTAAAGAAGTACTCTGATTTTGTATGTTTAGAAAATTCTACAAAACTGTCTTTTTGTAATATAAGTACGATTGACGACATGCCAAAGATTATGTGTTCCTTAGTTATTAACTCAGACTTTTAAATGTAAAAGTTTTTGTTAAAATGGTGATGTAACCAGCTGTGATCAATCTATACGGAGAATACTAGATAATACATGTTTTCTGAAAAATTGGTCCCAATTTCTAAAATTGTGACATAGTTAGTACTGATATTAGGCTGAAACTGAACTTTCTCTTTGAACAATTTATTCCAGCATTTTCGAAAATCTCCAAATACTCACCAGAAATGTTTATTTGGGCAAGTGCACTATTTTTCAGTTTTCCAGGAGGATACAAGATACCAAGAAGTAATTCTTCATTAACTTTACCTCATCCAAAACACATACAAAAACTCTCCTTAAAATTGGGATCGGAAAATACAGGCATTACAAATTGTTACAGAAAGTATTTAAGCGAAAAATTAAAATATCTTGATTCGAGGGAAAAATATGTTACACTGATGTTGGATGAGGTTTACGTCAAGTCGGATATTACATACAAATACGGCAAAATTGAAGGAGTTTGTTCTAATGAGATTTCTGATTTAGCTGCTTCTACTATTCAAGTTTTCATGATATCGTTATATTTTTCCCAAAATAAAGATGTTGTAGCATTATATCCTGTGAAGAATCTTACATCGGATTATCTCCTGAAACTTCTTTTGAATGTGGTAAAAGTTTTAACAGAGACTGGATATCACATTTTAACTATAATATCCGATAACAATCGAGTGAACTGTAAATGTTTTGAAAATATGTGTGGTGGTACTTTAGTTCCAAGTTTTAAAAATCCCTATGATTCCAATAAAACCATTTTTAAATTGTTTGATACTGTACATATTATAAAATGTATCAGAAATAATTGGCTAAACCAAAAAGACATTTATCAAACATTCCGAATACCGAAGTTTCCTTATAGTGAAGCTGATCAGTCGGTACACAATGCTTGTGTAAAAGACCTGAAACAATTATATATTATCAGAACAACAGAAACTTGTCAAAATGGCTTCAAGTTTCTCTTCAAAGTCATTATTTCCGTCTTCTTTAGAACGACAAAACGTAAATCTAAGTTTAAAATTATTTGACAAAAAAATATCTGCTTTGGAAATTCATTCTGGTGAGCTGTCATATAGAACAGTAATATTTTTGCAAATAGTTAGTAGTTTGTGGAAAATTTAAACTGCAAGTCAAAGTTCACAGCATGAAAAGGGATAATTATAGAAGTGATATTTACACAATGGATGATGAGAACGTTAACTTCCTTAAATCCTTTGTAAAATGGGTTGATGCTTGGAATGAGATAGATTGTTCTCCAACCTGTATCGGTAAGCCGACGAAAGAAACTCATTTTGCTTTAACGCATACTACAAAAGCCATGATAGATTTGTGCCACTATCTTTTAAATGTTTTAAACTTTGAATACGTGTTATTAGGTAAATTTCAATCAGACGATTTAGAGGGGAGATTTGGACGATATCGTGGAATGTCTGGTTCAAATTACAATATTGCTGTTAGTCAGATATTAGAATCGGAGAGAAAACTCAAAATATTAGATTTACTAAATTGCAGTCCTCGAAACATGAAGAATTCCAAATTAAAGATTTCTTATCGTTGTGTGAGGTAGAATTACCTATTGATCGAGATGATGAAGATGCTACACATTTTCAGGATATTGATACAAGTTTAATAAATTATTCGGATAATGACATCAACGTATTAATCTATATTGGAGATTGAAGGGTATATTGTCCAAAAAACATCACATACCAAAATTGAGTGCATACATTGTTAACGTAAATTATCTTGTAACAGGCTTTTTCCTTAATATTTTGTTGGATATTGCCTACTATTATAATTGTTTTTTTTCCTAACTGCGTGTACCTTTATAAGTTAAAATTTATTCTAGTGTTGTGAGTTTGTTCTTGCATTATTTCCCGTGTAATTGTTGTAATTGGGCGACTGCCACCCTGTAATTAGATTATTCTGATTAAATCCGCCCTGCGGCTTATAATACCCTGTGGATTAGAATACCCGTCAGAGTACCTAGTAAATATTGTTTTGAAAGCTTACTCAATTTTTCAAGTTCTAATTTCGGAAAGATTCGGGATTGATTTTTTGAATGTAAAATGTCAGAAATCGGTACTCGTAAAGTTTACTCTTGATGAACTGCAACTTGAACGTAATAATGTTGATAATTGTGAGTCCTGTGGTTTAAGCGAAACTAAATTAGTTCAAATATGTCTCAACTATTTTGCTAATATTTTGCTAAATAATTATTCTAAATTAAAAAAGAACATGATTAGAGAAAAGGAAAAAATTAAAAGCGAAAACAGAAAAGTACAAAAACTGAAGGGTTCCTGTAGAAAATAACGTACATATTTAGATATATAGAACATATAGCTACTGTAGTTGTTATTAATTTATATTTTTTTCCAAATGTTACTTATATGTTGATTAAGTTTTTATGTTGTTTATGCATCCATTGTTAGAAATGTACGTATCCGAATTTTGTAGTGTTATTTTATTGTTCTCAATAATATTGACTTACGTTACCGACCTATGTTTCTCATTACATTAAACCTAACATATGCATATGCTAACAAAGCTTGTGTTAAGTTTATTTATTTGTTTACACGAAAATCTTATTAAACAATAATCAGGTAAGCATAATAATTATTATTATAATCCCACGGATGAACTGTGTTACACATCGCGTTGAGGCTGTCACCTCGTGGAGCGTCGATCGAGCTATGACTCCGGTCGACGCCATTAAAACTGAATGCGGTGGCCTGTTCTATCGTAGGCCTCGGTAAGTGCCGCCGGTTTTTCTTTGTACTCTCGAACCACGCCTTCCCGACTGAGCTAAGCGCGAGTAACCGGAGCAACAAAATCTGTTCCAACACATTAAGATCTGTGTTTTCTGGTAAAGCCGGCGAACCCTGTAGTTTGTACCCGATTTTGGACCGTAAATATGATCAATGTCGATCTGAGGATTTAAAACTGTAACAAGTCACCTGTGAACATTCAACAATCCCTAATCAACACCAATTTGATATTTTGTTTTAATATTTTAAAAGTTACCTAACACATTTTTTATAGCTATTTGTATTACTAGGGAGGAAAGTGTATCATGCCGTCTCGCGGATGTACTTTAATTCCACAGCGCCAGCGTTAGCAACAACCGTACCTAATCAATTGTAATCATGCAAGAGAGTAAATGACGTTTTAGTCTAGAGTTATACATATGACTCTTTTACATTTTATGATGAGACTATCTCTTGTATTCAGCTGGATTCAAAAATATTTAAATATGAAAATCCGGATGCTAGTTGATTTATTATTAATCACATTGTCTCCCGTCTCTAATGGCAACGGGAGTCAATCTATTATATTCCCTCCCACTGCCATTAGAAACCGACCAGGGAACCAAACGTATATTTTTGGGAAACCCCTAATAGGCGACAGAAAATGTCACTTTTGTATAATAGGATATAAACAGTATTTTCGAACTGAGCCAACAAAAATGCTCAAGTTGCGCCAATTCGATGACCATGTAATGTTCTTTACAAAATCTAAAAAAATTTTGCTGTTAAACAATTAAGAAACACAATGTTGCACCCTGTATACAGGTAAGTTACATATTTTTGTCATGCAGCCTCATGTTAGGCGTATTTAATAGTACATTGTTCTACAAGTTAAGAAAAGTGAGTTTGTCAACATTTAATTTACGAGCGAGTGATGCAAAGCGAGTGGATTAATTTATCACGAACATGTAAAAATCACTTCTATAACACATTTGACGTGCTATTTTGTCTAATACCATTACAAAATCTAGCCAAAATGAAATTCAACATTTCTTCAAATTCTAAAAAGTATTTTGTTTAAATCGACAGTAAAGAACGTCGAAATCGTCAAATAAAATACGAAAAATCGACTTTTTGTCGGCAGCTGAGCGATAGGTCAACGTCTACCGACGTTAATATAACCTACAAAAGTTGGTTAAAATGTGGTAATTTCGCGATTTAAAAAAATAATGTACCCCTCGGCACTGGAAGTTTCTTTTTATCCTTCATGTGGTTTATTTGCTTTGGCCCTACGGGCAACTAAATCCATAATCATGATAAAAGGTCAACTTCAGTGATAACCTGTGTGGAAATTAATATTAAAAAAAAATTAGAAATTTGAACTTCCAAGTCCCTACACCTTCTTACTGAAGGGACTTGGTACTAAGGTATATTAGGTTTAATCGGTTTATTATAACCTAAGGAAAATATGCCCAATCAGTGTCCCATTATATTTGGGACACCCTGTATAATTGTTATCCTTGAATTTATTTATTTACTTACATCTTACTTCAAAACAAACTAAAAACTTTGGGTTTTGGTGAACGGTGCATGAAGCTATAAGATTTAATTTATTATCAAAAAACTTTCCAAGAAAGTTCTACTAAATACAACTATATGACAATAATTTCTATTGAAAGTAATTGGAAAAGTAATTGATGTTGTACAATTACTAAGTAATTGGTAATTGAATTATTATTTCCTGTGAGTAATTGGATCTCTGGAAATTAAATTACTGCATTGGGCGGTAATAGGTAATTAGTAATTACTTACGTTTTAAAAGTAATTTGCCCAGCTCTGCTTGTAAATAACTAGAAATTTACCATTTATTCAAAATGTCAAACTGACAAGCAACTAAATCCATCAATATGACACATACTAAGGAAGACAACTCTGGCTTTGCACGCTTGTAAAACTGACAGTTAACTTGTAAAGATTTTACAAGTTAGTAACTTGTTAAAATAAACTTTCTTGATTAATACAGTGACTTGATAAATTGATGTTTACAAGTGAGGAACAAATAAAATAACTATAAACACCTTAATTACAGATATAATGTTAATGTTTATAGGAAATATTTTAACTAAATTGGCGTGAGTTTCCTATTTCAGAGATATTACAAATTAAATTTAGATTTTAGAAGATGCAATTGCTTCAACATAGCTACTATTAGATTTCTATTTAGTTTTCACATTTAATTCGAAGGAAAAGCAGCACACTGAATAAAACGTGCTTATAGTCAAAGAAGATTTCACAAAAATAAAGTCAGACATTTAAGTTGTGTATGTGAAAACTTGAACTACGAAAATATGTGAATAGAACATATGACAGAGTTATCATAGTAATCGAAAGTGTTCAAACCATAAAAACCGTGAAAGAGTTAGAAAATGTGAGCAAAAAATGTCTATTGCAATTATTAAAGCTGTAATTATTGCTTCTATTATTTGTCTTTCATTTTAAACTTTTCATAGAGTATTTTCGTAGTACTGCTTGTTACAGAATTAGGACCCACGTTTATAAATTATACACTACGCCACTGTGTACTTGCATTTCATAGATATTAGTGAAAACTTTACAGCAGTACCAAAATACGAAATGACATTTACAGAATGGCGGCTATTGAAAATTGTTACATACATTCTCGTTTTGTATAAATAAAACATTTCTACATTAATATGGTGTTTCATGTCGCCTATTGAAGAAATATATATACTGCTAATTATACAATAACTTCAATGTATTGTTCTTTAACATGTAACATGAAACGTTTGAGGGTAACCCATACAATTTAATGTTTTTAATAATTGACTGACGACTTTCATATTTTATATGATCATATTTATATAAACAGAATGATATAATTGCTGTGGTAGAGACTTTTATGAATGCAAACATGCAAAACACTCTAGTAAACATTTCAAGATATACTTTACACTAGTTTTGGAGTAAGGATTCTATAAGGTGATCAACAAAAGTTCATGTCTAGAGTGCTGCGGCTCCATATAATTTAAATGGAGCCACAGCACTCTAGATGTGAAATTTGATTTGATCAACTGATAGTATAATTAGTTAATTACACACTTAGATAATATATAAACATTTTAGCACTACGGATTTTCCAAAATATGACCAGTTGAGGATAGATATATTAATAAAACGTTTCTTTGTCAAGCACTATTTATTTATGCCATTGTAGTAGGTATGGTGCATACACAGAGTTATTTATAATTATGTGGTAAAAATGATACGAGTAAATCCTTCAATCAAAGTAAGAAGGTTAAGCCAATCATACCTCAGTACAAAGTACACAAAGCTGTACCCCTGATGACTTACAGCACCTAAAAGATCAAGAAGAAGGTGATCCATAAGTGGCATGACATACAATAAGGGTATCAAGTTACATGCAAGTCCATTTAAAACGGCGACCACATTTAGCCCAGGGAACTATATCAAGAAATAACTGGTAAAATTCAAAAAAGAAGCGGAAATAACAAAAGAGAAACCCAGAAACAATTTTTTGGCTCCGCTTAATTGTTTCGCCAGTTATCAATTTATTTCCGGGCCAGCCTGTATGTATATTTTCACATGAGTTATAATTCGCTGTATTTCAAACGATATCAAATCTTGTTCGCGCAAAAGTGCTGGTTTTGGTTTTTCCGAAATTCACTTGTTATCTCTCCGTGCCAGCGAGCAGCTATTCCGTCGTTTAGCGGGCATTCTATGTCTGCATTCGATTGAAGTAACTTGCTTCTACGAAGGCATTCCCGCGTGCTACTGCACCAATTATTAAGTAACTTCGTTTGTGAGCTGATGACTAAAATCAGGTATGTTTACGCTCCTTGGTTTGATATTCAAGTTTAGTAATTTTCCTTCTTATCAGCTTTTAGTTACCACTTTTAAGTACCGCTTTTAAACGCCGTTTTTAAGCAACTTCTTATTTGGATTGACGCCACGTTAGATGTCCTAATCGGCATCATAATTAATCATTTGGACCCGCAACTCCTTTCTGGAATGCCATTTTGGGCTTGCCGTTTGTAACACGGAGCGTCTGTCCCCTTATCAACTTTGGCCACAAGGTCGCTGCTGCTGATGGCTGGATCTCTAAAATAAACCTGGACTAATTCAGTGCCTGCCGGCAACGTTTTTTATCACCACCCAGGTTAGTCTTGTTTCAACGTTTGTTGACAACCACGTCCGCCTATGAATTGTTGGCTGAATCGATTGTAATGACGCTTCAGATTTACAATTTACAAATTTAAAATGTAATGTATTAATTGTGCCTAAATTTACAATTCACAAATTTAAAGTTTTGCTTAATGAATACGTATTAAGAATTTTGTAAAAAGTGCCCTCACGCCATTTTACTATCAATACCGAGATAACAGTTAAAACATATGACAGTGGTAAGCTTACTCCTTCATTGAGTTGAAATCAAATTCAATCCAAGAGCCCAAAAGAGGTTCGCATATGTTTTTGTGCGTGCTGCATTTTCAGCATTATTAATATACTGTATTACATACTGTATTTAAACCTTGTGATAAACAATTTACAGACCTAATTACGATGTTGCGAGCAACTATTGATTATTAATTAAATAAACCTAATTGTTGCTGTAATTTTATTTATTTCTCAAAATCTGTGATTTCTGGCGCCCTGTGTTTTTTTTTACTATTATTAAAAGAGCTTGCAGCAGTTCAGCTGATAGAAATCTGCGACTCAAGGCCACCGAATTTGAAGCTAGCTAGGTCATTGCGGTGAGTACGGACATTTCAGAGCTACCGTGGTGTATAAATGATAAGGGGGTTGATCTGCGATTATACTACCATTGATTATTATTAGTAATCGATCGCAGGTTGGCTTCTTTATTGTTTCAACCCCAGTCAGATAAAACTAAAACTAGACAGGTACCACTGCACAATAAAGATTATGGCAAATATGCTGTTGAATCTACAGGGGAAGAGATAAATGAAATAAAAAGTAAAACACTAAACGTCCTAGAGGTGAGATAGTTATTTAACAAACAAGTGTGTTAATGAGAGCGATTAATAATGGAGCGCTCACACGTTAATTATTGAGATTATTAACCGTCGATTAACACACGAGTTAGGTACAATATTTTTTCGTTGATCGTATCTTATTAAATTGGAAATAATTTTATTTTATTGCATGACAAAAATTTGATACTTAAAAGTTTTTACATTCATGATAGCTTTAATTTCCTATACTAAAATTGTTTATTAATAGAAAATCATGCATTAATAGGGGTCATTAATAAACGATTTTAAAAAATAAAAAAATCATGCATTAATAAGGGCTATTAATGAACGATTTTGTATGCATTAACGAAACCCATAAGTAAACGATCAAGGAAAAAATAAATTAATAGTTATTTAACCAACAAGTGTATTAATGAAGGCAATTAATAATCGAAACTGTTTAAAGCACGAACGAGCGATAGCGAGTGAGTGCCCTTAATAGTTGAGATTATTAATCGCCCATTAACAAACGAGTTGATTACAAAATTTTTTCATTGACCGCAAAATCTGTTTTTGTGGCGAAAAATTTGATTAATACAACTAACCTCCATGCAAAATATCACCAAAACGTCAAAATCACAAAAACAGTTAATTAATGAAAAAGAGTGTATTAATCAAAAACAGTGTATTAATAGATCTATTAATCCATCCTTTTTTAAAAAACAGTTAATTAACGAAAAAGAGTGTATTAATCAAAAACAGTGTATTAATGACGTCTATTAATCCATCCTTTTTCAGGAAAAATAATTCATTAATATTGAAATTAACAAGCGGTCAACGAAAAAGATTATTACGTACCACTGTCATATGACTGATATCATCCAATGAGAACCATGCATTTTTTGAAAATCGGCCAATCACGAACTGATTACCTGATAAGCTCCCTAGGGAAACTAATCAACCGATAAGCTCCCTAGTGCTAATTATCGACCCCGTAGATGATGTCATAACTAGAAATAGAAATGCAAGAAAAAAACAATTTGAGTTTTTTGGGATTATTAGATCAATTTTAAATCATAATTCGTATAGGGGTTTTGTGTAATAATCTGCAAAATATCCCTCTTGCATACCGAATTGATTCTAATTTTGTCTCGTGCACTCAACAACTTATCGACAATTTGGCATGCACTAGGGATATTACTATTGAAAATTAAGCCTTGTACACAAATTTCCAAGAGGTTTTTTAAAGTGCAAGAGCTTGACAAGTTTGTATAATTATATTTTTGATATCTAATGTTTAGTATTTCATATCACCTTTTATACCATTTTTACAAAGATTCTTGCTTTATTTTTCTAATTTGTTAATTTGTGAAAAAAATTGTATAATTAAATGCATTTTTTATATCTAATGTTTAATTTAAAGTTTTACAGCATTTTTTCAGAGATTCTTACTTTAGTTTCATAATAATTTATTTTGTAGAGAAACAATGGATTTTTGTAAATAAAAAGTATTTTGTAAACTAATTTGCAATCATATTATTCATTAATGACAATCTAGGTATTACTTTAACCCAATAGCAGCAATTGTCCTGTTATAAGGGAAAACAAAGTAGTGGGCCAAAGTTACCCTAACTGTATCATAAGTTGAGCCCATCATTATAATTTAAAAAAAGGTGTTTGGGATTAACCTAACTACTTGTAACTATTGGAAGTTTAGAAATTGGTTTATTTGCACACTCAACTACAATACATAGGAGATACAATAGTGAATACATAAGAAATACAAAGTATACTTAAGATTACAGTACAATAAAGCTATTGTATCATTTGCATGCAATTTTTGTACCAGTGTACGGAGTGAGCACCTAAGTTATTTAACACTTGTGTTGTGTTGTGAATATTGCCAACAGAAGTTGCTAAATACCTATATGTCCCCTACACATATTCAAAATTTTAAGTTACCTTACCCTCACAAAAAAAAACGATATGTAGTTAAAATGTCTTCCCCGATATGAGTTAATCAGAAATAAATTAATTATAAGCTTGTATATTCCTGTGTGTTATGTATTTCAAACTCTAAGGTTCGCTTGTGTGAAATTTCATATTTGTGCTGTACTTTATATACAAACACCACAGGATTAAGGTATTTCACCTGTGTGAGTTTGCACATGTAAAACTAAATAATCTTTTCTGAATGTTCTATATTCACAAACGGAACAAGAATAAGGTTGTTCACCTGTATGACTTTTCATATTATGTCTAGCCAAACTGTTTTTATGTGCTGTTGTAAATTCACAAACAGAACAAGAATACGGTTTTTCGCCCGTATGAGTTTTCATATGTCTAACTAAATGATGGGGGTGTGCCGCTCTATATTTACAAACAGTGCAGGAATAAGGTTTTTCGCCTGTATGAGTTTTCATGTGTCTAACTAAATGGTGGTTTACTGTCGTTCTATATTTACAAACGGAACAATAGAAGTGTTTTTCGCTTGTATGAGTTTTCATATGCGTAACTAAACTATGTTTGTATACTGTTGTATATTTACAAACAGAACAGCAAAGAGGTTTTTCACCTGTATGCGACATCATAATATGTTCAAATAAATTACGTTTGTCTGCTGTTGTATATTTACAAACGGAACAAGAAAAGGGTTTATTGCCTGTATGAGATTTCATATGTGCAACTAAACAATGTTTGTATACCGTTGAATATTTACAAACAGAACAACAAAATGGTTTTTCGTCAGTATGGCATTTCATAACATGTTGGACTAAACTAGTTTTGTATAATGTTTTATATTTACAAACAGAACAACTATGTGGTTTATCGCCTGTATGAGATTTCATATGTCTAACTAAATAAGATTTTTGTGCAGAACTGTATTTACAAACAGTACAAGAATAAGGTTTTTCGCATGTATGAGTTTTCATATGTTGCACTAATATATTTTTGCGGGAAGTTTTATATTCACAAACAAAACAAGAAAAAGGTTTTTCGCCTGTATGTACTTTGATATGTTGAACTAAATGTTGTTTTGATGCTGTTCTAAAATTACAAACATTACAGGAATAAGGTTTTTCTCCTGTATGAGATCTTATATGTATGACTAAACTTCTTTTTTGTACTGCTTTATAGTCACAAACGGAACAAAAGAGTTTTTCACTTGTATGAGTTTTCATATGTTGAAGTAAATTATTTTTGCGGGCAGTTTTATATTCACAAACAGAACATGAATAATGTTTTTCACGAGAATGAGCTTTCATATGCTTAGTTAAATTATGCTTTTCTGCCGTACTATAATTACAAACAGTACAGGAATAAGGCTTTTCGCCTGAATGAGATTTTATATGTGTGACTAAACTTCTTTTGTATAGCGTTTTATAGTTACAAACAGAACAACAAAAGGGTTTTTCACCTGTATGCGTTTTTATATGTTGAACTAAATGATATCTTTGTGCCGTTTTATATTCACAAACCGAACAAGAAAAAGGTTTGTCGCCCGTATGAGATTTCATATGTGCGACTAAACTCTTTTTGTATGCAGTTGTAAATTCACAAAAAGAACAAGAATAAGGGTTTTTGTCTGTACGAGGTTTCATTTGTATAGCCAAACCCCGTGCTGTTGAATTTTGAACCACATAATTTTGATCTTTAGCTTCAAATTCACATTTAATATCAATTTCCGAATTATCACTGATGTCATTACTACTTTCTATGATTTCTTCTTTGAAATCTAATTTCTTAATATTTTCTTTGTCATCGAAGTCTCTTAATTGAGGCACTAAAGCTACTGTTAAACTATGAAAATTATTATCTGCTGTTTGTTGATTAGTGGCCATCATGGCTAGTTTTGACGTTGCTTCGAAAGATACTTTCTTGCTTAATAATACAGAATTACAGCAACAGAGATTGCCACAGCTGGAACCAGTAGGCACTATTAGAAGTAATCGACGTATTAGCAAATTACAGATAATTATGTACGTTTATATACTGTTTGATAAGAAAATCCGGAGTTTATCTAAAACGAAAATTTTAAACTGAAATATTGCATTAAAAGCAAAACCACTGCATGTACCAACCTACCGTTTAAAATAGGTCTCAAAGAGTCGGATGTTATTTCTCATTAATTTGTACTGTTCCTGTGCATGGTGGTCCATTTGGTAAATGTAGTGCCTATTTTGCTTCTAACGTTGGCCGATTAAAATTTTTTTTTAAATAAACCAAAAAACGTCTGGGTTTGACCGGTCTCATACTACTCCAATAACAAAATCGTGGCCCTTTGAACAATCTGTAAAGTAAAGAATACTTTATAACTATTCATGTGAACATGCACGACACGTAACCTTAGTTTGACACAGGGATCTAGGCGTTAACCCCGCAATTTAGCACAGTTGGGGTTATATTACACATACACTGCAGGTAAGTACGTTCTGATTCCATTGACTCATAATTCTTTAGTGACGAACAATTATTAAATGGTAGGTATTCCACGGTTTACTTTTCACAAATGCCTAATAACAACTCTAGTAAAACAGCAATGATAGTAACTAAACTTCAAATGCAAACACGGTCGCCATATTAAATCACGTATTGCTTTGCTGAGAAATTCAACTACTCATTTGCAAACGAACTACTCTATGAAAGTAACAAGAAATCGATAAATCTAAATTAGGCATCTCTTTAAATACGATGCTCCTTCTTATCCTTCAATCCTCAGATTGGTTGGCAGCTTTCAATCTGATGTTGTTGCAAGCCATTCTTTTCATTGATTCGTAACTATCAGCCATGGAATTTAAACAAATTAATCGATCATTAGATATGTATCTGAATCGATAATAATTGTTTTTACATAGACATTAATAGTTATTTAACCAACAAGTGTGTTAATGAAGGCGATTAATAATCGAAACTGTTTAAAGCACGAACGAGCGATAGCGAGTGAGTGCCTTTAATAGTTGAGAGTGTATTAATCAAAAACAGTGTATTAATAGATCTATTAATCCATCCTTTTTTAAAAAACAGTTAATTAATGAAAGAGTGTATTAATCAAAAACAGTGTATTAATGACGTCTATTAATCCATCCTTTTTTAGAAAAAATAATTCATTAATATTTAAATTAACAAACGGTCAATGAGAAAAATCTATATCATTTTCATCATTATAGTAAATCATTTCAAAACGATAAATAATAAACAAGAGTTAAAAGTTTCTGTGGAGCAACTGACAAACGCAGTCATTTCTGCCTAAAATGACAGCTGTCCTCTCATTGTAAGGATCTACAACAGAAAACTTCTCGGTGGAATGATGACCTTAAAATGATGAGGAGGCACGTAAAAAAACTCTTCAATAGAGCAAAAGCATATGCTTGGGAAGAATATAAAAGATCCTTAACTGAATATAAAAAGCACTGAGAAGGGCTCAGAGAGCATCATGGAGAAGACATTGTGAGGGGATTAAAAACACTCCAAAATGTATCAGACTTCACAAAATTCTCTCCAAGGACTCTCAAGACTCAATAAGAACCTTAAAAACCACAACGGGTGAGTTTACTAGAACAGGGAAGGAAATCATGATCGAACTATTTCGGGTACACTTTCCTGAATCAGTAACCATTGACCAATCACTGTCGAATTGGAGGAACCAGGGACCCAATGCTTCTGCAGACAGAGCATCAAGAGAGGACTGGCATGTTTGAAGATCGGACAATGGTCTCATTTGAACTGTGCAAAATATCCGGGACCGGACGGGATTTTTCCAGCCATGCTCTAGAAGGGTTGGAACCTTCTACTTACTAGAATCTGCATGGTACTCAGAACCAGTTTAGCTCTGAGCTGCATGTCTAGAATATGGAGACTAACCAGGGCAGTTTTAATACCAAAGACTGGAAAGACAAACTATTCTCAGGCAAAGTCCTTTCGACCCATTAGTCTTATGTCATTCGTACTTAAGACAAGGGAGAAACTGATCGACAGGCACATTAGGGATGGTGTTCTGGTAAATAGTCCTCCACACCAAAACCCGTGTGCTTATAGAGCAGGTTTATCTGTACATACTTCAGGTTTATTACAACAGCCCTACGAGACCGTAGGCTAGAGGAGACCTGCTGCAGGTGGATAGACTACATGCTGAAGGTGGATTGAAAGAGAAGACCTTCGGGTCCGCCCCGGTAAAACCACCATACCTTTTACGCGAAGAAAAAACCTAGAGGGCTTGACACCCTTACTTCTTTGTGATAAAGAAATTGCTTTGTCAGAAGAGGTAAAGTACTTGGATGTCATACTGCACTCCAAACTAATCTGGAATCAACATATTGGCAAAATTATCAGAAAATCGGACACTACGTTCCGGGTCTCAAACCAGGAATCGTGTATTGGCATACACCAATGATCAGAACAGCTATTATGTAGGCTGCCCCGGTGTGGTAACCCAAGGTCAAGCAAGAATCCCCTACACTAAGACTAAGAAAGATACAACGGTTTGCATGTCTTGGCATAACAGCGGCAATAAGAACGCCCACTGCTGCAATGGAGACTAGTGTCCTGCATTAGGTAATGTACCCGCGAGTTACCCGCATTGTGGGTAGGATTTATGTTAATATTGTCCATAGCGGGTCGAGTGCAAATTTAAAACTGCGGGTTGCAGGTTGTGTGGCGGGCACAACTTCATTTCTTCAACATAAATTTTGTTTGTGTATAAAAAAATTATACCTAATAATAATTTTACAGCTGAAGTGTGAAAGTAACTTTCTTTATTGTGTATAGGCATTCTCTCTGAAGCAAGATGCAGATACGTACTGGTCTAATATTCGAATTTGTGGTGAAGTGCAACTTTAAAAGAGCAAAAATTGCGAGCCGCGGATCGGGTGCGGCTATAAAAATGTAGAAATTGCAGTTTGCGGATAGGGTGCGGATCCTAAATATTGGATCCGCGCAGGTCTCTAATGGAGACTCTTCATAGAGTAATACAGAGAGAGGCAAGACCAAAACAAAAAGAAATTATATTTACAATCAAAATACGCAAGTTTGAGTACCTTGGCCACGTCATGAGAAACAGCAAATACTGTCTGTTACAGTTGATCGTACAGGAAAAACTCGAGGCAAAGAGAGGCCCAGGAAGAAGACGGCTGTGAAATCTCAGAGACTGGTTCGGCATAACATCAACACAACTGTTTCGTCTGGCTGCCAATAAAGTGAGAATTGCCATGGTTATAGCCAATACCCGGAACGGATAAGACACCCAAAGAAGAAGATAGTCAGGCGTATTTACAAATACTTGATCTTTCAGGCAACACCATAAACAGTCCGGTGCTGTTAAATCTAGTGATCTTGGTGGATATGGAACATTGCCGTTTTTTGAGATGATCAGTCCATAAAACGTTTTCCTCAAAACTGCCATTGTTTCACAGGCTTTGTATGCTGTGGTGCTGTCCTGTTGGTAGCACACACCCTCTACGCCAAGCTATTCGATTTGCAGCAGCAAATATTCTCTCAACATTGATTTGTATCACTGTCTATAGTGTCCATTCACAGTAATTGCTATACCTCGATAAAACAATCGTCAACGTAACATCAATCCAAAGCGGGATCTATCCGGACACCAGCCCATAAGGGCAAGGACCGCTGGATACTCGTGCCGGCAACACCGAGGTTTAGTCGCCGCAGGAGTATGCTGGAAATGACCCTACGGGCATGACCGAATGCTAACTGGGATGCCAATGCCGACCAGGAGACATGAGGTGTTATTTTTGACTGAACTTACTGATGATGACCTTGGCTATGAATATTAACCTTTCTCCCCAGGTGAAACATCAGAAGACTCGCAACTTGAAGGGCCCATTTAGTGACCAACGTTCCCGGCATACCCACGTCGTCATGAACTCGGGTTCCGGCATGGGATAGTAGAGACTAGCCACCCCAAAGCTCAAAGTGGAGGACGCTGATGGTTATACCTCAGAGAAGCGGTTCCAAAAGCTATGGACGCACGGCCCCGCACCCGTGCGGACCCGGTGGTGGGGTATAAATAGGTCGTTCTGCATGAACGTGCACAACCTCCTGAAGTGAAATGATTTAGAAGTACAGACATTAAACAGATTATATAGAAGATTCGGGGCTGGTTACCCCTCGTGATCACACGTAAAGATATAATAATAATAATATTTATCTCAATATGGCGAATATGAGCAAAGACGATAACACATGGGAGAACACGCAAAACTTAGATCCGATTTTGTTCGAGAAACCTACTTTGATTTGTTTAAAAACCAGGAATACAAACGTGAGAAAGAAAGCAGAACGTAAATGAACGTATGAACAGAGACATCGCAAAGATCAGCGAAAAAACAAAAAACAAAACAGAGCCCAAAGATAGTTAAACAATTGACACAAATAGAACCTAGTTTAACTTTGTCTTTCATAAAAAAAGATAAATGAAATGTACAGTTTTTGCAAAAGAAATAATAATGTGCATACAGAGTTAAAGAGACTCACAAGCAAATTAGTCTGGAAAGAAATACAAAGATATCGAAGAATAATATACAGTGTGGAAATAAAGTAACGGATAAATTCATTAACTTCGTTGATATTCATTTTTATGAAAAAATCTCGAAGGGGTGTAGCGATTTTGACCATAGGGAATATATTCAGGTGATTTTCAAATTTCTTATGTCATTTATTTTAAAAGTTATGACGTCATGGACTTTTTTTTAAATGACAACTTGTATTTTTTATTATTGATTTTGGTAGTACTTTTTATGTTGTTTTCAATGACAAAAATTGAGAAAAACTGTCTTAGAGTTTAAATATTAAAAACCAATGAACTGAGCAAAATAAATCTAGAACTAGACTAGAATTATAAATGGTTTTTTTCAGAACTACTACTACTTGCGTTTTTCGTATCAGGTATGCAGTCGGCTTTGAAAATTTCATGGTTAGGTTATGTACGTTTGTGTTTCCAGCCTATTTGTTTTGAACTTCTGCAGAGCAAAGCCTGGCAAACGTTTAAATTCTCAAGTCCAAACAATGGTTCTTTCGCTTTTAGAATACTTTGAAGCAGAGAAAATAAATGGTGGGCCGCTGTTACCAATAACTGCAGTTCGTGAAGTAAGTAAACCTATTCATAGTACGATATATTAAATAATTATAAATAGATAGTAGCAAATGCATTAAAAATCAGTGAATCAAGTGTTACAATGATTAAGCAGCGAAGTAAAAGAAATCCGATTTTGTCTAGCACAGGAAAATTGAGGCCAAGACGTAAATCAAAATCCACTTATTTAAACGATGGTGTAAAGATGGCAATTTGAGATACAATATACGACATGTATAAACAAAGTACTTAAATTAGGGGTTACTTTAAGAAATATAGTTCGCCGTGCAAATATAATGCACTTCAGCAACTATTTAATTATATTATTGTAACCTAACCTCACTGTTATGTGATAACTTTGATAACTGACCGGAAGTTTCATGATTATAGTTGTTAAATTGCCAACTTGGTAGTTAATCTTAAGAAGTCATACAGATCCATGTGTGACTTCAGGAGGAAGAATCCTGGGATAGATAGTATACAGCATTCTTACATTATCAAAAAGCTTTCGATCCCATCAACAGGCAAAAACCATGAAATATATTAGAAAAGAAAGATATCTCAAAACATTTCGTAGAAACAATAAAAAAATCTCTACAATGAAATAACAGTAAGAACTGATATAGGAAATTAAATAGAAAAAATTAAAATATAAACAAATCAAGACGTCTTAAGGATGCAGTTAGAAATTCAGATCAGTAAGGACAAGTTTATCAATACTGTTCTGTTTACCGATGACCATGCCATAACTGCTAAATCCAAAGACGAATTGCAACTCAGCATATATAAACTAAATGAAATCTATATAACTTATAGCTTTATAATACCCCCTACAAAATCAAAAATTATAGCGTTTGGAGGGAAAGAACCAGTATGTTCAAAAATCATAATCGAACATAAAACACTACAGCATACCGTCTGTTCTACAAAAAAGGCCCCGCCTTCTAGCTACTTTATTATTTATTTTAGACCCAATATACCTTATATCAAATCAAATGACACATAAAAACCTACATTTTAACACTATCAAAAAATTTTTATCTTTAATTGTTTCAGAGTGGTGACGTCACGTGCAATTTTTTTAAATGACACTATATATTTTTTTACATTTTCTGGTAGAGGTTTTTTTTCTCTTTTCAACAATGTAAATATTTTATGCCCTTACATAAGAAAATTTTCGAGAAAAATTAAAAAACTTTTTTATCAGTGGGAGGCCACCATACAAAACTATAAACAAAAGTGTAACTCAGAAAAACAAAACAATAAACACTTTAGATTATTCTGAAATCTGACAGTTAAAGCGTTTGGCTACTATTTGTTTTGTTTTTCTGAGTTACACTTTTGTTTACAGTTTTGTATCATGGCCTCCCACTGTGAAAAAGTTTTTGTAATTTTTCACGAAAATTTTTTTATGCGAGTGCATGAAATATTTATATTGTTGAAAAGAGAAAAAAAACCTCTACCAGAAAATGCCAAAAAATATATACAGTGTCATTTAAAAAAATTGCACGTGATGTCACCACTCTGAAACAATTGAAGATAAAAATTTGTTGATTGTGTTAAAATGTAGGTTTTTATGTGCCATTTGATTTCATATAAGGTTAATTGGGTCTAAAATAAATAATAAAGTAGCTAGAAGGCGGGGCCTTTTTTATAGAACAGACTGTATATCTGACTTCAATTATCTGGGATGCAACATATCTTACAACCATGACAGCAAAATACAAAGCAGAACGACAAAATTCCAGACCAAAAAGCAAGAAAGGACACCCAAATAAAATTCTATAAAATTATGGCAGTTCCGTCGCTACTATTTGGATGTGAAAAGTGGTCATAAGGAAGCAGTATGAAAGACAAGTAGAAAAGACCGAGATGAAATTTTTTAGATCAGTGGAAAGATGCACACAACTAGAACACGTTAGGAATGAAAACATAAGAAACAAATTGCAACTATGGCGAATTGGTGAAAAGATACACTGATACAAAAGAAAATAGACTGAACACATATAGAGAACAAATGAAAACAGATTTCCTAAGTTGGAAATATAAACTTAGGAGAACAAGCAAAACCGGGAGACCCAGAAAGTGATGGGAATTTGAGCCGGAACATGCCAACAGGCCTATACCGTAAAGCAGATGATGATGACCTTTTATTCTACCTTTCGTGACGCATATAATTACTTTCTCTATTAATCAATTCAGTTTTTTCCAGTGCTTAGTAGTAAGCTATATATAGGTATTTATCTAAAATTAATGTTCCTTCAAATTCGAAAGATTTAAGATCAATCAGTATGCTTCAAGCATTGAACTCCATCTTAACGTAAATGGAAGAGCTGTGCTATTCTCGTAAATGCAAACCGGTGTGTTAAGGACAACAGACAGAGACAACATCAGTGTGTAGTATATGCATCACTCTCCAACTTTTGATTGTTATGAAGTAATCTGCTGTGTTCAGTGTTCATAGGTGTTTATGAAGTATTAGGTGTATTAATTGACCTGCTTGACTTGCTGTTGGTGTTGCTTGTCTTCCAAGGCATTTTATTTTTCACACAAAATGAAATAATTCTAGTGTACATTTTTTCGATGAATTTGGAAAATGGCTGGTAACAATGACACACTCCTAAAATCGTTTGTCAGTTATTGATCCTTTTTTACTTCCTTTTACAATAAAGGAAGTATTGGATTCACCCCAAAAATTCGAAATTGAGTTTTCAACAGATCTTCACGTTTTAGAGTCTCCTGATCCCAAAAAACATATTTTTTTTCATTGGTCTGTGTGTCTGTCTGTCTGTCTGTGTGTCTGTCTGTCTGTGAACAGAATATCTCAAAAACGAAAAGAGGTATGGAGTTGAAACTTCATATATAAGTTTTGTGTACTATGTAGATGAGACAGCAAGCTTTTGAAGAAAATCGCATAACCGGAAGTAGGTGGTTACTCTAGTGATTTTTCAGTTTTTTTCGATTTTTTCAGAAACGGCTCTAACGATTTTTTTTAAACTTTACATTTTTACTACATTTTTAATGTGTATTGATGTGAAATAGGTGACTTTCCAGTTGAATACTTCTAAAGTGGGTTTCTTTTGTTTTTTTTTCAATTTTCTTTATTAACTCCTATTTTAAATAGAACACCCGGTATATTATTACATTTTTGAATTCACCTTAAAATTCTAGAGAAAATTTGTCTCTTCAACTAACGCTCTATTTTGTACCGTTTTTGTCGAATTTGTAATTTTTGAAAATTTTTGACAAATGGTTAAAAATTAAAAATGAAATTATAAGAACACTGTAAAAGGAAGTTGTGTGAGTGTATCACACCAGATTTTTATGAAATGGAATGACTTTGGCTATTTTAAGATCATAGAGAAAACAGCCTGTCAACAAGCGTTCATTTATTATGTCTGCCACGGGAGTACAGGTAAAATCAGGAACCTTTCTGATAATGACCGCAGAAATATAACCAGGTACACATGAATATTTAAGTTGCAGTTGATAAATAATATTAAACACTTCAATAAGAGTTGCGGGCAACCAAAACGACAAATCTCCAACCAATTCTACCTTGCTCTAGTCTTTAAGATTACAAATAACTGGCTCAGAAGGAACACTAAAAATACAAAATTAACATAAATGTTAGCGCGCATTTTGATAAATTTTAATTGAGTTAAGTGTAAATTTTTCCCATATTGATGTGACAATTACTTATATGCTTACCCGAGCTTGTGATGTGAAATTCTACAAAAGTAGACAAAGCACCTTGTTGCTATTGTGTCAGATGCTACACTTGAAGTTTTGCTGTGGTTCTAAAAGAAAACAATATTCATATTACAAATGGTTTTTAGTTAGTTGCTTACTGAAGTATAAACATTTATAAATATTGATAGTTGTACAACATACTACATACCGAAAGTGGTTGAAAATACAAGCTGTTGGTATCTACACCCAGAGGATTGTATCGAATCTACTAGATGTATGTACTGCACCCAATTAATAAGTTTGACACAAGGATCTAGCCGTTAACCCCACAATTTAGCACAGTTGGAGTTATATTACAGATACACTGCACGTAAGTACGTTCTGACTATATCGACTCATAATTATTTAGTGATACATCATCTGACGAACAATTGTTAAATGGTATGTATCCCACGGTTTAATTTTCACAGATGCCTAATAACAACTATAGTAAAAAAGCAATGATAACAAGTATCTAAACTCGAAATGCAAACACCATCGCCATCTCGCCATATTAAATCACTTATTGAATTGCTGAATAATTCAACTACTCAATTGCAAAAGACCTACTCTATGAAAATAACAAGAAATAGATAAATCTAAATTAGGCATCTCTTTAAATACTATGCTTCTTCTTATCCTTCAATCCTCACATTGGTTGGCAGCTTTCCAGCTGATATTGTTGCAAGCCATTTTTTCATTGTGAAACAATTTTTTGGCTTTGCCTAATTGTTTCGCCATTTATCCAATTATTTCAGGCTTAACCTGTATATTTTTAGTTAAATTATAAATCCTTTTGCATTTAGAATTCGTAAATTTTCCAAACCAACGCATTTTGTACCTGCATCAAGTTCTTATCGTTTGCGCAATGCCCTCTCGACCCCGCGCTATCTCTTATCAGAGTCCGAGCCTTCTTTCAGGCACGAAATTCTTCGTCCGGGCATTTTGCTGTCTTCGCTTGAGCCCGCCGATACCGGCGCGGCTAAGCCTTGTTTTTAATTAAGCCAAATTACGTGCGCTCAACCATGTGTTTCCTAAGGGCTGATTTTGATCAGGTACGATGGCGCTTTGCTGTTTTATTATTCGCATAGTAATTATATTTTTCTTAGCTCTTAATTACCAGTTCCGTTTCAACAACGAGTTTATCTCGGAGGCCAAGCCTTATCGCACTTTCGACACCTGCTGGGTTCGGCGTTTTGCGGCCTTTTGAAGATGCTTTTGCTGCCTTTTTTGGGATGCTTCAGCAGCAATTTTCTGCGCATCCTTGGCGATTCCAACAAGGGTTGTAGCCGTTCACGTCCAGCTTATTTTGCGAGGTTAGTTGTGCTGTTCCGAGATTTATCGTGTTTTTGATAACTGGTTTCTCCATTTATACATTTTAAACCCGTCAATATTTAAAACTTAAATTAATACGTTTTGCAATTATTAAAATGTAACATTCAATTTCATACATGCTCTTGTTTTAATATTTGAAATTTTCATGCCTATAGTTAATTATGCACAGTTATAAATTTTGCTATTTTTGATGTGTGTTTCGACCCTATGTAAAAGGTACAGTCACGCTATTTATTTTCAATAGCCTAACAGAAGGTTTTATTAGATGACTGTGATAAGCTTATCCCACGAGTGTTTTTGGTAAATTATTATAATAACCCGAAAGGGGTTCTTAATTTTATGCGTGTCGCAACCTTCAGTTAACGCACAATGTTGTTATTACATTATTTACATTTTAATTATCCTGATTATTTGTGACTGACTCTTCGAAACTTTTATTGATGATTAATTAAACGCTAGTTACTTGTAGTTTATTTTTCTTCTTGTTATTTGAAATCTTGATTTCTGGCGCCCATTTCCATTTTCCTTTCCTTTTTTTTGAAGACATTCCAGGGTACATAGCTGATGATCTGAACCTACGATCTAAGGCCGCCGATATTTGAGCTAGTCGGCCATCGCGGTGAGTAAGAAACAGTTTTTCAGAGCTGCCGTGGTGTATAAATGGTAGGGGGGTTGATCTGCGATTTTTACTACCATTGCTTATTTTATTAATTAATCGCAGGTCGGCTTTCTTATTGTTTCAATTGCTTCATAACTGTCAGCTATGGAATTTAAACTAATTAATCGATCATTAGATATGTATTTGAATCGATAATAGTTGTTTTTCCATAGATATTAAATAATATACAGATTGAGGCAGGCCACTAGGACCATAGCAAAAACAAGCGGACTTTACATGTGGTCGTAATTGTTTTTAAATTTAAAAATCGAATATGCTTGGTGTCAAAAGTTGACGTATCGTTTTTTGTTTAATTGTCATAATTATAAACACAGTGTACTTAGTTCCCTAATTTGTATTGATTTGATTCATTCACAACATTCTAAAATGAATATTTATGAAGTAAATTTCGTTTATGTGAATTGTCATGGACAAATTTATCTTGTATTTATAATAATCCTACGACCTACCGCTATCGTACATTGATTGTTCGTTTGTTAAACACCGCGACGGCCACATGCATATTCCCCTCGCTTTTGCAATGGCTGCAATGGTCCTAGCAGTCTGCTGCATTCTGTATACCTACAATACCAAGCAATGGAATAGTTTTTCATCATTCAACTGTTGACAGCAAATCATACGCCGAGTTTTTCACTATTCTGCTGTACATCATGGAGGTGATATAACTCTCCAAACGTCAAACCTTACTGCAAGTCGCAAAATTAACCCTGGAGCACTCGTACAATGAGCGTTTCCCTCACATTTTTTTCAAAATCGCCTTTAAATTTTGAGTAAATAGTGGTATACCACTCGTGCCATATCTAGCTGAGTTTGTGATTATCCCCTGCCAGAAAAGTAGGTACTATACTAAATTTCAAATAAGAATGCAGTAGGTGGCGCTCTAAACTCAAACTCAGTTTTACTCTAGAAAAGTGTAAGTTTGTTTGACTGTCCGTATTTTACAATAATGTTGTCCTATATAATTCAAATAAAGGTAGAGCAGCCTTTCATGTTCACTATTTATCGGTTTTCCTGTTATATCTGTAAGATTCATACCTAATATCAAATTGACAATTTTGAAAAAATATTTGATTTTCAGATGATTGTAACGATGACTTTGTTTTGGCCAATCACGGCCAGAGTTATGATTGCTGCTTAGTTCCAAGTACTGCATGCTTATTTGAAATTTAGTATAGTATTTATTAAATAGTTAATTGTGTGTTGAGATAATTGATGGTCGTTGTGGAGTTGTGTGGTGCGTGAGAAATTTTTATTGCGCGAGTTCTACCGTTTAGTAAAGATTTTTGCATATGCAATACTGCTTCTTTTTTTATTAAATGTGCGGTATCAGTAGAAGCGTCATCGTTATTGTTTTTACTCACACTTGAGTGTTTAATAGTAGAAGCAATTTTTTTACTGAAGTGCTTTTTAGATATGTATGTTTAAAAACAGTAGCTGCTAATTTTTATTATCTCCATTATGTCCAGTCTTGTATATTTTTAACTTACAATTTGAAATCTTCATTTATTTGCCAAGCATGAAGTAGATATTTCATTTGTTTTCTTGACCTTCCGATGTAGAATTCGGTAGATAAATTGTGTGATCAAATTCTCACATGCAATTTTTCCTGCGACAACGCTTAACACAAGTGCTTCAGGGTTAATTGGGGAGGAGTACTATGAATGGGACATGTTTTGAATGGGACACTCCTTGAATTTCCAGCTCAGTTCAAAATTGAGCAAATAATCAATCGGCGATAGATGGCAGCACCCCTCACGTCAAATTTCAGCCCGCTAAGCGATTCATTTACGTTAGTGTATTCGACTTGTGAACGTTTATTATTTTTATGCTTCAAAAGTAAATTTTTACGGATCGGAAGTTTTTGTTAATTATTTGTTATTCCAAGTTTGTTTTGAATACCTATTTTTTTTTCAAAGGTAAGTGAAATAGTCTTTGTATTTAAGAATAAAACTATCGTGCTCTAACCTATGTGTTTCGATATTTTTGTAGTAAAAACAAAGTTGTACACAAGCCATGAATGGGACACTGCCGAAGGTTATGGATGGGACATGTCCCATTCATCGCCTGCCATAATTTTTCTCTTCCGAACTAATTTTGTATTTTAAATTGCGCTATTTGCGAAATTTCATCTGGATATTAGTTTTACAATATTAAAATATATGTTCAAATATAACTGGGTCGTCACCAGTTGCATAGAAAACAGATCTGCAAACCTACCAGAGCGTGTGTCGGCTGCTTGCATGGAAAAGGCTGTTCGAGATGTCGTTTCAAATCTAACGTCGATTCGTGAAACTGCTAAAATATACAAAATCTCAAAATCGGCACTGCAACGTGCAGTTAAACTAGCTAAAGAACTGCCAGATACCAATGAATTTAAACACGAGCCGAATATAGACAACAGAAAAAATATTTACTACATCCGACCAAAAAAATCCTTGGCCGAATATTTGTTGACCGCCTCAAAGATGTGCTACGGATTAGGCTCTACCGGACTTCGTGTCTGAGCTTACAATTATGCCAAAGGGTTACGTATTACCATGCCACGATGACTGGTTATAGGGCTTTAAACGTATGCATGCGTCAATGTTATCACTACGAAAACCTGAAAAAACAAGCCTACGTAGAGCTACGGCGTTCAATCCAACAACAGTGAACAAATTCTTTGATAACCTGGAAATCGTCATGAACAAATACAAGTTTACTGCAAACAGATTCTTTAACTGTGATCCCTTCAGACCCGCCACGAGTGTTTGCGGGAAAAGGGGGTAAAACAGATGGGACAAGCTACCTCTGCCGAGGGAGGGCAACTTGTCACTGTTCTTAATTTCGTAAGTGCATCTGGTTCCTTTATCGCTCCGGTTTTTATATTTCCAAGGGTTCATTTCAAGGATTTTATGCTTTCTGATGCACCCACGGGAAGTCTTGGCCTTGCTAATACATCTGGTTGGATGACGGAAGATAACCTTCTTCTCAGTACGCAGCATTTTGTTAATCACACGAGACCTACTTTAGAGTCTAAAATCTTATTACTAATGGATAATGATGAGTCTCATGTGAGCTACAATGTTATTTATTACGCGAAGAAAAATAACATTGTGTTGTTAACATTTCCACCGCATTGTAGCCACCGGCTACAACCGTTAGATGTGTCTGTCCATAGACCATTTAAAAATGTTGTCAGAATTGCTCAAAATGAGTGGATGTTGGCTAATCCAGGTCAAACGGTTAGCATATACAACATTGCTGAAATAGTGAACAAGTCTTTCATCAATTCTTTTACACCTAAAAACATTATGTCAGGATTTTCTTCAACTGGTATATTTCCACCAAACAGAAACAAATTTAGTCCAGAAGACTTTGCTTGTTCGTATGTGACTGATCAACCGCAACTAGCTTTCACGAAGAAAAAATTAAAACAAGGAAATAAAGACTCAGCACAACGTAATGCACCAGAATCTTCTACTGGCATTTCTATTTCCGAAACTATATCAGAACCTTGTACGAGCGTTCCCACTCCTGAAACCATAAGACCATTTCCTAAAACACCAGCAAGGAAATCTGTTAATAACGGAAGAAAGAAATCAGCTACAAAAATAATTACAGAGACGTCTGAAATGATGGAGATAAAAGAACATCATTAAGCAACGCTTGAAAAGATCAGACGAAGCGAAGCAAAAAAAAAACTAGCCGGAAAATAGTAGAATTATCATCAAGTGAGTCGAGCGATGATTATCCTGAAACTCAAGACTCCGACAACTCTACGGAATTTTTAAAAGAAATTTTAGATAAGCATAACGATAAAGAAAACGAGATCTTCGAAAATATGGAAAATATGGTTTTACATAGCGGCGACTTTGTACTAGTAGACTGTTCTACAAAAAAAAACAGATGTCCTATATAGGACTTATGGTTGAGATTTTAGAGAATAGAGATTTTTGTTATAAATAAATAAAACTTTTGAGTTTTCTTACCTTTTACCTTTTATTTAATCTACACTAATAGTCCTATAAAGAAAAGTCCTTCAAAAGTAAAAAAATAAAAATTTGGTAAGCCATTACAAAAAAGTGTCCCATTCATACCACTCTTCCCCTAAATATAAATTGTTAATACGAGCAAAAACAGTATAGTACCTATTTAACTCGTGAGACAGGCCATTATTCACTCTTACCTATTTAAGAAAAGCAAGAAAGTTATCAGAACACCAGATAAAAGCAAATACAAAAAAGATAATAAATATAAGATATAAGCTAGTGGAAATGATTCAAGTACAACAATTAGATAGTAAACAAGACAAGCACATGAAATACATAAAAATAATAGAATTAAGAAATGAGAGCATTAAAAATGGAAAACGAATATTAGTTGAAAAAGGAAATGGCGAACATCAAGATGATACTATAAAAATGGAAAAAGGGGATAAAAGAAAAATCACAGTGGTACAAGGACAATCTCTGAAACTTCTTTGTGGCGCTCAATAATCATCGCATTTTTATAGGTATTTCGCCACACTACAAAATGAAAAATATTAAAACACAAATGTTTCGGAAGACAAATCTACTTCCGTTATCAACATTAACTAATTAACTTAAAAATCAACAAACTTAGTTTTTTTATTGGAGATCTAGCAGAACTCGACCAATTTCCCCAATAAATAGCGTGATATGTAAGCAACAGGGGGCGCAAAAGTAAAAGTACACATGGTGGACGACTTTAACAGCAAATTTGGGAAGAGATACGCTACATATAAAGAACTACTAGGCAAAACTGGCTCGGACTAGATATAATTACGGAAACAAGCTATTATATTTATGTGGTCTACAAACTACGAGTATAATAATAAGTAATTCATGATTTCAACACAAAACAATTCACGCAATTACTAGAGAGGCATCAAGCAGAGGAGAGAAATCCATAATTGATTATATTCCTATTAGTAGAAATATAAATAGAAAAACAACAATAGAGACAAAAGTAAAGAGAGGACCTGACATAGACAGCAATCGCTACCTGCTCTTAACTATGATTAAAAGAAATGTATAAAAAAGCAAATAGAAGCGATGAAACTAAAAAGAGGATGGAATTTAAAATGATAAAAATATATGAATTAAAGAATGAAGAAAAGGCTACCAAATATGAGTAACTAGTTACAGCAAAATTAGCGGACAAATTAGAGGAAAATAAGAGCATATGTCTAGAACAGTTGTTGACAATATTCAAGGGAAGTCTAACTGAAGCAGCAAAACCATTATGCGGAATTATCAAAACGCCAAACAAACAAAAGTAAACAGCATGGTGGTCATTAGAGATAAATAATCACATACAAAATAAAAAAGGCACGGCGCAAATACTTTTCAAATAGAACTACAATAAATAATATAAGAAACAGAAAAAAAGTTAGTAGCAGAGGCAAAGAAGAGTAAATAAAATCAAATGTTATTCTACAAAATAGTGAAAACGTTAAGACAAGAAAGAATTAATGAAGGTGTAGTTATTAAAAACCCAATATTTAAAATATTTGCAGATGAAATAGATATAATGAATAGATGGAAAGAGTGCTTCAAGGCCTATTGCATGCCATTGAAGAAGATGCAGAGGTGAGAGAAAAGTAAAAGCGATAGACGGAAGCGATGTCGAAGAAATAGACAATCGAGAGAGGCAATCAAATGGCCGTAAAGTGGAAAATGCCGGCAATAGGTAAAATCACGACAGATAAAATATGAGAAACAAAATTAACAGAAATATTGAAAGAATCAAGGGAGGAAAGAATCCCCAAAAAATTGGAAGAGGCTCTAATGCTACCAATATATAAAAGAAAAGATAGCAGGCAGTGCTGGCAAAGAGTAGCAAAAACCAATAGCATCGTGTTGCCAATTTGAAGAACTTACACCAATTGCGCACTACTCTCAACTACCTTCGAAAAGCGATCCAATGCGTGCTCCTGCAACTACCAAGTTAGGTCGTTCCGTTTCCTTTGGATTGTATAGTCTGCGATTCGTGTCGAATTTTTGTGCCATCAATCTGTGAATCTTATAAGAATGATATAGTTCAGCTTGTACTGTTTGAGGCTTTCGCGGTTACTCGAATTATTCTCCTTAGCATAGAATTTATATATATTTATATATCTGTATATGAACACCCAGCATTTTCTGGCTTAATGTGCCTTGCACCTTGTGAAATCGAGCAAAAACTCCCGCGATGGCCATGCTCTTTGGTGGCTCCTGTTGTTTGAGTATCTTGAGAACAAGGATACTTAAGCAGATTTAGCCGTTTTGCTGTTTGTGCATCCATATTCACTAACGTTTCGCAAGACCTTGCAGCTTGCATCATGAGAGTGAAAGTTGCACTAAGAACCGAAGGTCGGTGTGGAGATATTTATAGTCCTCTGTGCCAGGCGTATCTGGTCACATGGACGCCAGACATTGAATCTGTTTCTAAAACACCTGAATTCTGTACATCCCAACATACAATTCACAATGGAAGTAGAGGAAAATTGCAGTATTCCGTTTCTAGACGTCCTGGTGAAACGTAAATCAGATGGCAGTTTAGGACATGCAGTCTATAGAAAGAAAACACACACGGACAGATATCTAAATGCTGACTCACACCATCATCCAATGCAAAAAGCAACAGTTCTCCAGACCCTGGCGACAAGAGCTGTTCGTGTCTCAGACAAGGAAAATCTAGAGAGAGAAAAGCTACATCTGTTTGACTCTTTACAAAAAAACGGATACACAACTACCGCCATACGAAAAGCTCTAGACAAGACTATGACAAAAAAGGCTAAAGAAGACTCTCCACCTCTGGAAGGATTAGCATTTCTACCTTACGTTAAAGGCTCGACTGATAAAATAGGACGTGTCCTGCAACGATGCAACATCAAAACTGTGTTCACGAGCAAGGAAACTTTGGGTAACGGCTTCAGATCGGTAAAAGACAAGATTCCAAGTTTAAAAACCGCTGGCCTATATCGCATTCTTTGTTCTTACGGCTCGAGTTACATTGGACAGACTGGTCGTTCCGTTGATCTAAGACTCCAAGAACACAAAGGCGATTGCAAACACAAACGCATCACAAAATCAGCCGTAGCTGAGCATACATTTACAAATGGGCACACTCTAGAATTTGAGCATGCCAGAGTACTTGTCAGAATACCTCATTACTTCCCGCGAGTGATACATGAAGCCATAGAAATAGAAAACCATCCAAATAATATCAACAGGGAAGATGGCTTTAAGCTTAGTAAAACGTGGTCCCCTGTGATACACGATCTAAAGCATTACAACCACTGTGCGTCATACGGCCACGCCCAACGGATTACGTTGCACTCGGATGACCAACCAGCGTTACGCCACTCCGCGCGCCTGGCACAGAGGACTATAAATAGCTCCACACCGACCTTCGGTTCTCAGTGCGACTTTCACTCTGATGATGCAAGCTGCAAGGTCTTGCGAAACGTTAGTGAATTTATAAATCGGTTATTTAGCATCCAAATTATAGGTCATGCTACTAACAATGTAACACCTGGACCCTTCTTTTTAAGGGATTAATTATTAATTTACCTCGGATAAGCTCATTCGTCGGAAACAGAGTTCAAACACGCTTTTCAGCCACCATACGAAGTTAACAAATACTCAAACAGAATTTACTATATACACTTTTATTTGTTTTAACTATGTACAAAATGATAGAGCATAATTTAACGAAAATAAAAGATTTCCAATCAGTTTGACAAATGATCAATTACAATAACGGCACGAGTTGCCCCTTTGCAAGCCGCAACCAAATTCGCATGCGGAGGAAGTTTGAGACCGACGGCTGGCGCAATTTTCAACAGATAACAGGTAAATTTACATTTACTTTGCAAGAGTGATATGTTTCTATTCGGCCGGCTGAATGCCTAATTTTGCAATGTAACGGTAGCCAACGGTTATGAATTTACAGGAGTCTCTGCGAGCTCGCAAGTTGATATTTGCGGCCGGCGTAAAAATTCTAGTCGAGCGGTGCAGGCACTCGATTTCAAAGCGGCTCAAAAATGTATCGGGCTTTACTTAATTAGGGCCATTTATTTCGACTGGGGAGAATTGATGACATCTAGATATTTATTTTGATAAAGCGACTAGGTCAACCCACGTAAGACAGAGGACATTCAGGCGGATTTTCACCACTGAGTCGAATTCTGTTTAGTGGTGACTGCGAGATGTTTCTCAAAATAATTCACTAGGTCAAATCTACTCTCGGGGAAGTTAACTAATTAATTAGTTGTTGACATCCAGGCGGATTCTCACCACTGGGTCGAAACAACTTATTATCTAGCTTGCTAAGTTCGGTCGGGGTCTCCTGAAGGGAGCTGGTGCTAGCAGGAAAATCTCTCTGTCGAATGCCCTCCACAAAAGCTTATATATGCTGCGCCAAAGCTTATGAAGAGGGGATTCGGCGCGCGTCTAACCTTTGTTTCGATGCCCGGACGGGCTTATCGGTTCGGTACAGGTGGAGGGCCTTGATAACGCTACGTGAGGATGACGAATAAATTTGATCATATTATTTAATATGGATTTTACCAAATTTGTACGGAAGCTGGCGTTACACATGATGGTTCCTCCGGGAAAAAGGGCGCTCGGTGGGCATTTCTTCCGAGTAGGTCGCTTCTACATCGTAGGGAGGCACTTGGAGCGTCTTCAGGATAGACTTGGGGATTGCGGTATCAATTCCCCCGGTCCCCCAGGTGCCTGAAGGATGCAGAACTACTTCTTTAAGGTTAGTTAACGCCGTAATTTAAGGCTTCTCGTGGATTAAGCCAGCTGAATGGCGTTCTTCCTGGACATTCGCAGAAAACCTCCTCCTGGTAGTTTGAGTCGCATTCTAAAAATTTTTCCAGAAATGTTTTCACTACAGATGCGGGGTAAATTTTGGACAAAAACACTTCTGGCAGACGGACTGGAAAATTACTGGAAGGCTTTCTTAATATCCTTTACGTGGACTCTGCCGACTTTCCTTCCGGTTTGGGGATCGCTGAGTTCCACTATTACAGGGGAGATTACTTTTTTGATGACGTAGGGTCCGGCGTATTTGGGCGTCAACTTCGCCGAAATCCCTTGAGCGGCGTCTGAGAGGATTCTATCTCGTTTAAACACCTGGTGGCCTACCTGGGGCCGATACTCACGTCTTCTTAAATTGTAATGGTTGCTTTGTCGCGCAAAGGCCCTGGCCAGGTTGTCTCGCACTATCGCCATTACATCTTCTAGTTTTTGGAGTTGCTCCCGGTATAATTCAGGAGTAGGAGCTTCTTCATCGGGGTTGAAGTCGGGCTCCGTCTCTCCGCGTAGCGTGCGTGGCGGCAACATTTCTCGTCCCAGGTTCAGGAGGGCCGGGGTGAATCCTGTTGATTCGTGTTTAGCAGTGTTGAGGGCGAACATTATTTCCGGCAGCCACGCGTCCCACTGCTTCTGATTCCCTCGGGCCAACTGCGCGATTATGGTTCCCACTACTTTGTTAGCTCTTTCCGCCGGGTTGGCCTGGGGCGTATACGGCGGTGTCAGCCGATGCTGGATGCCGTATTCTTTGGCCAATGCTTTAAATAATTTGCTAACGTACTGGGGTCCATTATCTGAAACTATTACTCGGGGTGTGCCAAATCTATAAATGATTCTTTCTTTCAGAGCTTGGCTCACGGCTTTGGCGGTAGCAGTACGAAGGGGATGGATCTCAATCCATTTGGTGAAGCGGTCCTGAAAAACTAAAAGCCACGCATTCCCTTTTGAAGACCTGGTGAGGGGGCCGATCAAATCTGTGCTGATGGCTTCCCATGGACCTCGAACTCGAGACCAAAACATCTTGCCAGCTGGTTGCTGTTGGGGAAGCTTATATTGTTGGCAAGTTGCACACGTGCGTACGTATCGGTGAATGTCTTGTTGCATCCTAGGCCAATAGTACAATCTTTGTATTCTAGCTGTCGTCTTGGTCACCCCCAGGTGTCCAGCGGTGGGATCATCGTGGGATTCCTGCAGGACTCTATGTCGTTGGGGTCTGGGGACGCACAGCTTCCATTCGGGTTGGAAGCCTTCAGCTAGGTCTTCACTTACATTCGGGAAACTCCGATAAAGGTTTCCTCTCTCGAGTTTCCAAGTGCTAAACTTGACAGGGTCTCTTCGCACTAGTCAAATCATCTTCCGCGTCCAGGAACATGGGGCGGCGGGTTCCGGGGCGGCCATGGGGGCGAGGTGGTCTTCTGGACCTCCTGGGGCTCGGGACAAAGCATCTGCCACGTGGTTCAAGGCTCCAGCCCGATACTCGACTTCGAAGTCGTATTGCTGGAGCTCCAGGGCCCACCTGGCTAGACGGGCTGAGGGATTGGGCAGGTTCCGTAGCCATCTCAGGCTACGATGATCGGTCACCACTTTGAAGTGGTAACCTTCGAGGTATCCCTTGAATTTCTTTATCGCGAATAGGACGGCCAGACATTCTAACTCAGTCGCGGAATACTTTGTTTCGGCTTCGGTTAACGATCTGCTGGCGTACGCGATGACTCTCTCTTGCTTCTCCAGCACCTGGGTAAGGACAGCTCCCAATCCCGTGGTGCTGGCGTCAGTCTGGAGGACGAAGGGAACGGAGAAATCGGGGCAAGCAAGAATCGGGGCTGAAGTTAGGGCTCTCTTCAGCCCGTCCAGGGCTTCTTGTTGTTTCTTGGTCCAAACAAATTTGGTACCTTTTCGGAGGAGCTCGTTCAGGGGGGATGCGATTTGGGCGAAGCCAGGAATGAACTTGCGGTACCAGGAGGCCATCCCTAAGAAGCGCCTTACGGCCTTTGGCGTTTGGGGAGCGTCCATCTTCGTGATCGCTTCCACTTTCTCAGGATCGGTCTGTATTCCGTTTTGATTTACAACATGTCCCAGATATTTTAATTCTGGCTGGCAGAAATGACATTTCTCCGGCTGGAGTTGAAGGCCGGCGGAGCGGAGTCTCTGAAAGACCACCTGGAGAGCTAAAAGAACTGCTGGAGGGTTCGATGATCCCGTCTGCAAGCATCTTATCTACCTCCTCGTTGATGATGGCTTGCATCGCTGGGTTTCGTGGGTAGTACCTCTGCTTGATGGGCCCTCGGCCTTCCTTAAGGGTGATCTGGTGTTCCACTAGGGTAGTGGGTCCGCTGGCTGTGGGGAATTTGTCTAATTCTTCCTTCAGGAATTCGTCTAGTTTTTCAGCCTGGGTGGCTGACAAGGATTTAAGGGTGGCGACGCCTTCTGAGTCTCTCCTAGCATTCAGGGCGACTTCTGTTGATCCGAGCGTCATAACCTGGGAGGCTGGGCGTATGACGGCTTCGTACTTGGTCAGGAAGTCGAGTCCTAAAATTATGTCGCTGGAGAGGGTATCCACTACGTGGGCCTGCAGCATATAGGGGTCCTCTTGGATAAAAATAGTGATTTCATATCGACCCTTGGTGGTGATCATTTGGCCATCTGCCAGCTGGACACGGTCTGGGTGATGTGACTTGTTGACTACCCCTTGTTGTCTCAGGAACCTCTGGAGAGTTCTTCCTATATAAGACTTAGCGGCGCCTGTATCGATTAGGGCGTTGAACGTTCTTCCCTTGAGGGCTATTGGGAGGAACAGTCGGGCATCTATGGTGGATACTCGCGTTGACGGGTTCGGTTCTTGTTTGCAGAAGTTCTGGACCCGTTGGAGCCACCTGGACCACTCAGGGGGTCGGTGTCGGCGGGAGGAGGCCCTGGCCTTCGGGTGTCGAGGATGCCTCACAGGTCTCGACGGCCGGACGCGTTTCCCGGCCGCTTGCATGGGCAATCCCTCGTTAGGGTACCTGGTTTACCGCACCAGGAGCAGAAAAGCTTGGAAGGTCTCTGGCACTGGAACCTTTGGTGGCCTCGCTGTCCACATTTCCAGCAATTCTCCGTGCGATTATAGGCTGTACTGGTTGAGGGGGTGGGGGGACTTAGGGGTTGATGGTGCACGTTGATTATCCTCTGGGGTTTGTAAGGATGACACGGTAGGTGTCTTGAATCCCTGGGTGAACGTGACCTTGGGTTTCCCTGGCTTGTACGCCGTTTCGGCCATGTAGGCCTGACTTGCTGTGGGGGGTGGTTGGAACGCCGCTTGCTCCAGCTGGAGGGCTTCGAATTCTTCAGCCATCTGCACCAGCTCGTCCAGCCTTTGGAAGTCCTTCCTTCGTACATATAATTTATATTCAGGGCGGAGATTTTCGTAAATGCGTTCCAACTGCTCGTGTTCCCTGGTGACTCCGAACCGACGTAACAGCGTCTGAAGGGCTGTGACGAAGTCGGCCACGGATTCCTTCTGGCCCTGTGTCCGGTTCCTAATTTCTTCGGTCATCCGGAATTGGAAACGTGGGGGTAAATACTGGTTGTGAAAAGCAACTACGAAATTATCCCAATTTCTCCATTTTTGCTTATTATTTCTAACCCACAATAATGTCTTTCCTTTGAACAACTCGGGCAAGGCGGTGAGGACTTCCTGCTCCCGGAACTGATAACAGGTTGAGAGTTCCTCAATCCTCTCCAGAAAAGAAATGGGGTCGGTGGTGCCGTCGAACTTCAGGCCCCATTTTCTAATGCTGTTGCAAATTTGGGCAATATTCATTCTGGGTGGATCCGGATTTTGTCTCCGTTCTTCCTGGTGGTCATTTTCGCCTTCTGCGACGTGAGGCTCCTCCTGCGTGTCATCCTGGGTGTCTTCGTCATCGTCGTCGTCTGCTGTCGCGGCTCCTTTCAGGCGATTCGACACTCTTTGTCTTAATTGTTGTACAGTGCCTTCTGTTTCCAGGCCTAAACCTGCTGCCAGCCCTCGGAGGTCTTCTACTCGGAGGGTGTAAATCCAGGTTACTTTAATCTTCGGGGGAGCCGGTGTGCCATTGCCATTTCCGTCGTCCATGGCTCTTGGAGATTAGGTTTGGTACGAAGAATTCTGAAATATTAAACTACACAGTTTTAATCGGATATTTTCTAGCTTTTGCCTCGGGCGCCAATCTAGCGGACAAGGATGGGTATTTGTTACTTATGTATGTGTGTCTGAATTCACGTCCCTGCTCGGGCGCCATTGTAACACCTGGACCCTTCTTTTTAAGGGATTAATTATTAATTTACCTCGGATAAGCTCATTCGTCGGAAACAGTGTTCAAACACGCTTTTCAGCCACCATACGAAGTTAACAAATACTCAAACAGAATTTACTATATACACTTTTATTTGTTTTAACTATGTACAAAATGATAGAGCATAATTTAACGAAAATAAAAGATTTCCAATCAGTTTGACAAATGATCAATTACAATAACGGCACGAGTTGCCCCTTTGCAAGCCGCAACCAAATTCGCATGCGGAGGAAGTTTACATCGACGGCTGGAGTAGCCTTCTTCGGGCGGTTCGGATTTCTTCGCTATTCTGGCACAGACGTGGACCCGCGCAGTAGCGGCGCCGCAGGAGTTAGCTGTCAAAGTTCTCGCCTCGTGTTTCTGTAATCAATCCCCAAATTAAATCTATCAATACACTTTTTCCACCCTTTCCGGGTGACGGGAATAGGTTGAATTTGATCCCCGGGAAGAGTGCCGTGCAGCGGCGTGATCACGGGATGATTTAACAAAGCCCCGTGGTTCTCGTAAATATGTTTGTGGAAGCCTGCACGTTCCTAATATCTTTGAGACCGACGGCTGGCGCAATTTTCAACAGATAACAGGTAAATTTACATTTACTTTGCAAGAGTGATATGTTTCTATTCGGCCGGCTGAATGCCTAATTTTGCAATGTAACGGTAGCCAACGGTTATGAATTTACAGGAGTCTCTGCGAGCTCGCAAGTTGATATTTGCGGCCGGCGTAAAAATTCTAGTCGATCGGTGCAGGCACTCGATTTCAAAGCGGCTCAAAAATGTATCGGGCTTTACTTAATTAGGGCCATTTATTTCGACTGGGGAGAATTGATGACATCTAGATATTTATTTTGATAAAGCGACTAGGTCAACCCACGTAAGACAGAGGACATTCAGGCGGATTTTCACCACTGAGTCGAATTCTGTTTAGTGGTGACTGCGAGATGTTTCTCAAAATAATTCACTAGGTCAAATCTACTCTCGGGGAAGTTAACTAATTAATTAGTTGTTGACATCCAGGCGGATTCTCACCACTGGGTCGAAACAACTTATTATCTAGCTTGCTAAGTTCGGTCGGGGTCTCCTGAAGGGAGCTGGTGCTAGCAGGAAAATCTCTCTGTCGAATGCCCTCCACAAAAGCTTATATATGCTGCGCCAAAGCTTATGAAGAGGGGATTCGGCGCGCGTCTAACCTTTGTTTCGATGCCCGGACGGCTTATCGGTTCGGTACAGGTGGAGGGCCTTGATAACGCTACGTGAGGATGACGAATAAATTTGATCATATTATTTAATATGGATTTTACCAAATTTGTACGGAAGCTGGCGTTACAACAATAGTCGCGTTAGTTAGGTTATGTCCACCTTTTGTACATGTTGCATTATTTCTTTTCAAAGCAACCTTAGTAATAGTAATACCACAGTATATACAGGGTGTTCTGCAGCGGGAGGACCATAGAAAATAGACATATTTTTAAGATCATTCTAATTCAGAAAGTTCTTATAAACATATATCCTAAAGTAACCTATTTTCGAGTTACGAATAAATTAAAAGTTCAATTAATATTATTTGAAACATTTTCGTATTCAATATTAATGCAAACATTATGCTGATTTAGATTGCTTAGTACTTGTTTATTGTTTGTTTATGGAATGACAGGTAGTGGTTACAAAATTAACAATAATTAGTTGCAATGTCTACATTTTCTAATCACGAATACGCAGACATTTTATTCATGTATGAATTTTGTGATATGAATGTGCGGGCAGCAGCTGCATAATATAAATATATATATATA